>CM067308.1:54473013-55073013 GCA_034231615.1 Meghimatium bilineatum | reverse complement strand
GTTTAACAGCGTCTGTGTGACAATCGAGGCCTGGACTTGTAGTTTAACAGCGTCTGTGTAACAACCGAGGCCTGGACTTGTAGTTCAGGATGTAAATAATAGGATAACTGTCTTCTTTCACCGCACGACGCATTAGGCAACCGTAGTACTTACGTGAAACACAGGTTTTTGAATGTTTCACCTCAACAAGATGAAAGGGGTTATCGATAAGGGGTTATTAGGTTTAAACACGCAAACAGATAAATAATATACAAGACAATTTCAATGTTTCGAAACGTTAGGTCTTTTTCAAATATATACCCCAAAAAATGTTATATTTATTTTGGCAGTAACCAAAGCTTTTACAGGTTTTTAATGCTGTTGGTTATATTTCACAACAACATTAAAAACCTGCAAGACCACCTAAGCATAACAGACACAATAGGCAAGCAATTTGGAATGAAAATCAACATAGACAAAACAGAAGTAATGAATATTGCAAGAGAAAAGGAGAACATCAACATACAGATAAACAACAAACAACTAAAACAAGTAGATGAATTCAAATATCTGGGCATCACATTGAGATATGACAATGAACAAGAAGCAGAAATAAACGCAAGATGTAATAAGGCCTGTCAGATCATTGGTCAATTAACACCTTTACTAAGAAACAAAGATATTACACTAGAAACAAAGAAACCGCTTTTCAACACCATTTTTTTTACCAACGTTGTGTTATCAGTGTCAAACTTGGACATTAGATTCTAGAACAATTCATAAGATTAACACCACTGAAATGAAATGTGTGAGACGTATGATTGGAGTTAGCTTGAGAGACAAAATCAGGAATGAAGCACTAAGGAAACAATTAGGGATCAAGTCAACAATAGAAGACATTCAGAAACAACAAGTTAAATGGTACGGTCACATAACCAGACAGAAAGAACAAATTATTATCCAAAAAACACTTAACAAACGATACGAAACCAGTCGACCTATTGGACGCCCTCGTAAAAGGTGGATAGATAGTGTATTAGAGACACTCGGAAATATAACAGCAGAAGAGGCAAATGACCATGCAATCACTCTCCCCTCAACACCGAAAGGTACATGAGGACAGAAAGAAGAAGACCAAAGCTGTGCAATGGGTGTGCTCGCAGACTATCTGCGAGCATGCCTGCATACTCAGTGACTTGATAAGCATGATTGTGAAAGTTCAGGCGGGGTACATTCATGTGTGTGTAAAGTGACTGTCATTTTTTTACCGGGACATGCGGGAGTCCAGGGTAATGACAGATCAGATAGATTGGCCGCACACGCTGCTACTACGGCTGTTGGTGGAGCGATGGATCGAGCAGACATTTTGAACGCCCTACGGGAAAACGCACGAACAGATGACTGTATAAGTGACGATGACTCTTGTTGCATGACTAGAATAAGGGAGCCTGGTTTGAAATGTGATGTCGCTAGAAAGGAGCGGTTTCGTGTGCGAGAAAGAATGATGATCAATCATCGACGTACTGGGACCGTCAGTCAACGTGTAATGGAGGATACACTCAATGAGAGATCTGAGCACCTATGGACTTGTCCGGCGTGCAGTGACGATGATCCAACGACTAACTATCTAATACAAAACATACAGTGAAAACAATGAAAACAGTAACAACTATGTTACCACCACAGACACTAGATATATCTCTGTGGTCACACTCGAGAGATGTTGCATGTAAAATTATCCGGTGGTGGTGGATGCAGACGTCAGGACGCTCATTCACAATAACACTATGAAAAAGCAGACCAACTGGCTAAGGAAGGTGCTGCCGAAGACCAACCAGATATACCAATCACCTACCATCAGAAAAAACAGATGATCAAGTCAAAAACAGACCAGAACAAGTTATAATTCTACGTCTCAGAACAGGACACAACCGACTCCGCAGTCACATGTATACAAAGTTCAAGATTGGCAACACGGCCATGTGTACATGTGGCCAGGCAGCACAGAGTGCCAAACATATACTTCAAGAGTGTTCTGAGCATGAAACGCTGAGACAAACATATTGGCCAGAGGAAACAACACTGGAATCAAAGCTCTATGGGACACTGTATGAACTACAAAAGACAGTGAGTTTTATTAAGGAGACAGAATTACAGATATAGACATGTTTCAAGTGAACGAAAGAAGAAGAAGAAGAAGAAAACAATAACACTACAGAGCATGATGTGAGTATACACCACTAGAAGAATACAATATAACAGTGGTTCTCAATATTTTCTCTCTTGTGGTTCCCTTGTGAAAAGAATGTATTTCCGTAGATTTCCCCGGGGATATAGGTGGTTCAATTATGATTCAGATTACATTTTTCTTAATACTTGAGCAAAGGTTCTCCGAGGACGCGACTCATGTCCCCTGCTGAATAGATTTAAACTAAATTATTTTGGTTTTAAAGGCATAATTAGGCAAATTTTGGGGATTTCCTGAATTTATTGACAGCTGTAGGCATAATTAGGCAGATACTGGGGGTTTCCTGAATTTGTTGACAGCTGTAGGCATAATTAGGCAAATGTTGGAGGTTTCCTGAATATTTTGATAGCTGTTGACATAATTAAGCAGGTTTTGGAGTTATCCTGAATTTCTTGACAGAGAAAGGGGGGGGGGTTACAAATTGGCAAAGACATTTATTGACGTACACTGGACAGTCCGTATGGTGTTTATGTAATTGTGAAGTACCGCCCATGTTCTAAGCTGACGAAAGTAATGTAGATCTACGAATCTCATTAAAATCTGTCTCCAAGATAGAATCAGAAACGGACAAATATGTATGTGCAGTCTACCGTACACGAATGTACCACGGCTGTTTTATTCTCACAGGATATCAGATTCCGAGTTTGTAAGTAAGCGAACATCTATATGGTAATAACGTGAATCAAAGTACATGTGAGCAGTTTAGCTTTTGGTAGCTTCACTTCTGTCTTACTGTTAATCGATATTTCTGAAAAGTGTGCCCTCCCTGGACAGATCCATTAGATCACGCAATCAACGCTTGACATCAACTTTAAGGGTTAACATTAGATCACGCAATCAACGCTTGACATCAACTTTAAGGGTTAACATTAGATCACGCAATCAAAGCTTGACATCAACTTTAAGGGTTAACATTAGATCACGCAATCAAAGCTTGACATCAACTTTAAGGGTTAACATTAGATCACGCAATCAACGCTTGACATCAACTTTAAGGGTTAACATTAGATCACGCAATCAACGCTTGACATCAACTTTAAGGGTTAACATTAGATCACGCAATCAAAGCTTGACATCAACTTTAAGGGTTAACATTAGATCACGCAATCAACGCTTGACATCAACTTTAAGGGTTAACATTAGATCACGCAATCAACGCTTGACATCAACTTTAAGGGTTAACATTCTTGTATCGTCGATGAAACTCATAATATGCGCGTTGTTAAATCTACGTTTCTACAACAAAGCAAATCATGCAAGAAACGGGATTTGAACCAGGTCCTCTTTGATGACACCCATCGCCTCGCAACTGGAGTCACCACGTTTTCCGTAGTCCACCACATCGCATCCCTGTTTCTACAAATCGTCATCACTTAGTTGTCTGCTATTATTGAGTGTTTGCTGTTTAGTTCATCTGTAACATTATTATTTCTTCCGATTGCCCCGTTTTTCTTGATTAAGACCTTATGGTCTAAACGTCGACTCGGCATGTTTGTAAATTGTATGTTTTCGCCTAGAGTAGTCTGTTTTGTAAACTGTTAACTATTCATTCGCTTGGTTTAGTTTGTTGTGTAAACTGTAAAATATTTTATTTTTTCTTCTGGTTTTGTCTGTTTTAGAAACCGTTAAACAGATTGTTTTGTGTGGCCCCACCAGATGGACAACCCTAACCAAGGCAATCAATATAATGTAATATATTCACGAAGGCAGCACATTTTATGTCAACTATTTGCTATGTAATTGTGCTTGTCATTAGCACTTGACAGGAACACACCTAAGATCAGCCGGAGAAGTGGTGCAAGATCAACAACATTACAGTAGCAGCGTGATGCAACAATACCTGTGTTTATTGCACGATTACAGCATGTACACAGTACTGTTGCATCATCAACAGAGAGAGGGAGAGAGAGAGGGAGAGAGAGACGATATCACTTGTAGATTAGATATATTCTGTATGCGGCTATACAAATATTGTCATACTTCTCAAATGCATGTCTGCCGAAGACCGATGTGTCGGACCATTGACGCAAAGAAAACAGCGACAGAACGCATTTCAATTATTTGAACTACAACCTGTTGGAAATCTAGTAGGGAAATTGTCCTGTCACAAGAGAGATCCAGTGGGAGTTTGAGAATGAACGCTGAAGAAGAAGTAGAAGACAACTGTAGACTGTTGTGTACAGAGCTTATGTACACAGAGCTACACAAACATGGCAGACAGAGCTTATGTACACAGAGCTACACAAACATGGCAGACTGTGCCTAACACTGAGTTATACAGAAAACTATGGCCAGACGTGTTGATTGTGTTTTACTGTGGTAAATATGAAGGCACTCTCCACTAACGTGGGACAATCATACATCTCTCTCATGGCTGTTTGGTCCCTGCTGTTTATTTTGTGAATGCGTTCTTAAACGACAGTTTAACTGCTTACTTTTTGAGGCATTTGTTGGATAGATTTGATTGTGTAGCGTAACCCTTCTGTCTCAAGTCCCGTGCCACATGAGCAGGCGTTTCTAGACTTGAACAGTATATGTACTTGCCTGAAATCTGGTTTTCATGGGACTTCCCGAAGATAATGTCACTATTCTTGTGGTTGGTAGAAAACTATGTCACTATTCTTGTGGTTGGTAGAAAACTATGTCACTATTCTTGTGGTTGGTAGAAAACTATGTCACTATTCTTGTGGTTGGTAGAAAACTATGTCACTATTCTTGTGGTTGGTAGAAAACTATGTCACTATTCTTGTGGTTGGTAGAAAACTATGTCACTATTACCCTGTAAAGAACAGGAAAACACAGGGTCATACAGTTTTAGGAATCACTAAAATCTGACGGGAAAACAGAACAATTGATGTTTCTATTAAATGTTCTTTATCAAGATGAAAACAGGAGACGACTTGTACAATCCGACAAGGTCTATGAACAGATCATGACATAATAAATAATGAGATAAATAGTGGTACATGTTTATCACGTGGTCTAGGTATTTATGGGAACAGTGCTGAACAGGTGCACTCAAGTATGGTTACCTGCTTGTTAACAGGATAAGTCAGGAAATTGAATGTGTTGTATCATGGTGTACAGCTTGAAGGCGATCATTTCTACTACTGTATTGTTCTAATACATTCTCTGTTTTGTCTTCTATTCCATGAAATTCTAGGTCAGTCTTATAGTGATTCGACCAACTGCCCAAGCAATTGTGGCCTTGACATTCGCCTACTATACATTACAACCCATCTTTCCTGAGTGTGAACCCCCACGAGTTGCTGTTCGACTATTGGCTGCATTATGTATCAGTAAGTAGCTTCCGTCACCTAGTAATAGGATCTTTGTCACTGTCTGTTTGATGGCCTGGTTAAATTAGCAATTAATTATAAATGGTCCTGTCACAGAAAAAACTAAAATGTACTTTGTCAGTTCAATAAAGTTATGATCCCATTCACACAAATTGATGCACAAATTTAAGCCATTCGGTGGGGGGGGTCTATGATGCCTGTATGTACGACTATGAAGTTCTTAATTCCATTCATGAATTGAGTGATAGATGCCATCATTGGGTGGCTTGACTGATTCAAGAGTCTAGCAGTGTAGATATAATAGTTAGGGTGTAATTAGTGTGTAGGCTTATGTGTGTGTGTGAAGAAAAATACAATGAAAAGCTAGATTAACATTAACACTAGCGCCACTAACATTATATCAATAACATTGAAGCCATGAACATTAGTGTTATCAATGTTAGTGTCACCAATATTGTTATCAATAAAATGGGTATTAGTTTGTTGATTACCCTCCTCGCACACCAGACATGTCCATAGATGCTCAGATCTCCTCTTCAGTAAATTAAAATGGGTACCACATGGCAAAAAAAGAAAAGAAAAGAGGTTGACCAAGAGAGACTCTTCACAGAACAACTATCAAAGAGAGTATAACTATAGGTCTCAACAACACGCAAGAATTACATACAGTAGCATCAAATCTCTTGAACTGGAGAGCTCTGGTTTCTGCTCTGTGACCATATTCGGCGCCAAAGGAACATATAATTAATGTTACCTATATTTTAAATGGTTTTCTTCTGCTGTTAATACTACCAACTTAATTAATGTCACCAACATTGGAATGCCATCAACACTATTAATACCACCAACAGTAGGATGCCACCGACACTATTAATGCCACCAACAGTAGGATGCCACCGACACTATTAATGCCACCAACAGTAGGATGCCACCAACACTATTAATACCACCAACTTGATTAATGCCACCAACAGTAGGATGCAACCAACTGTAGAATGAAACCAACAGTAGGATACCACCAACAGTAGGATGCCACCAACACTATTAATGCCACCAACAGTAGGATGCCACCAACACTATTAATGCCACCAACAGTAGGATGCCACCAACAGTAGGATGCCACCAACAGTAGGATGCCACCAACAGTAGGATGCCACCAACAGTAGGATGCCACCAACAGTAGGATGCCACCAACAGTAGGATGCCACCAACAGTAGGATGCCACCAACACTATTAATGCCACCAACACTATTAATGCCACCAACAGTAGGATGCCACCAACAGATGCCACCAACACTATTAAAGTAACATTATTAATACCACCAACCATATTAATATGAGAGAAGTTCACAAGATCCTGACTTGACTCACTGAAGATCTTGTCTCTCTCATGCTTGCTGACTCAACTCACTGAAGTTCTTGTCTCTCTCATGCTTGCTGACTCAACTCACTGAAGTTCTTGTCTCTCTCATGCTTGCTGACTCAACTCACTGAAGTTCTTGTCTCTCTCAGGCTTGCTGACTTACATCAATGCAGAGAGTGTAAGGGCAGCCACCAGGATACAAGATGTGTTCACAGCTGCTAAGCTCCTAGCACTGCTCATTATCATTATTTCAGGTCTGGTCCTCCTAGGCCAGGGTAAGTATTCACTTATTTATGTTACAAGTTTGTGATATAATGGTCCTCCTAGGCCAGGGTAAGTATTCACTTATTTATGTTACAAGTTTGTGATATAATGGTCCTCCTAGGCCAGGGTAAGTATTCACTTATTTATGTTACAAGTTTGTGATATAATGGTCCAAATTCACTTTTTCTGTGTGAAATTGCGGTTATAGTGAGATTTGTTGTTTCAAATGTTCTGTGAATACAATCATTAAGCAGTGTTTTATATGCTAGAAATGAGAATTCATTATTTCTGTGTGTGATAAAAGTTAGCTATTACTTTCTGTGTGTGATAATTAGCTGTCACTTTCTGTGTGTGATAATTAGCTGTCACTTTCTGTGTGTGTTAAAAGTTAAAATACATTATTTGTCTGTAGAACAAATGATGATTCACTATCTGTGTGTGAAAATGTGAATTCACTGTCTGTGAAGCATGACATTGGAAATGAACTATTTGTGTGTGTGTGATGAAAGTGAAAATTCACTATTTGTGTGTGTGTGTGATGAAAGTGAAAATTCACTATTTGTGTGTGTGTGTGATGAAATTGAAAATTCACTATTTGTGTGGGACGAAAATTAAAATTAACTACTTAGGTATTAACTATCATCATCATTTTCCCCTTGTGCCAATCATGGCATATAGGGTTTGTGCCAAGCGTGGCATATAGGGCAGATGTCATAGCTCTCCATCAACAGCCAGTTGTTCCAGATCGTTTGTTTTCATACCAGCTGTTGTGATTTATTTTTCCATAGTTCTTTTCAGTGTTGTTTTTGGTGTTCCCCTTTTTTCTCTTGCACTCAGTGACCATGTAAAGACTTTTATCATGCCGGCCGTATGTGATAAAAATGAGAATTAACTATCTGTGATAAAATTCACTATATGTGTGTAATAAAAGTGAGAATTCACTATCAGAGTGTAATAAAATAGATAATTCACTGAGTGTAATAAAAGGGAGAATTTACTATTTGAGTGTAATAAATGGGAGAATTAACTATCTGCATGTAGTAAATGGGAGAATTCACTATCTGAGTGTAATAAAAGGGAGAATTAACTGAGTGTAATAAAAGGGAGAATTTACTATTTGAGTGTAATAAAATGGAGAATTAACTCAGTGTAATAAAAGGAAGAGTTTACTATTTGAGTGTAATAAAAGGGAGAATTCACTATTTGAGTGTAATAAAAGGGAGAATTAACTGAGTATAATAAAAAGGGAAATTTACTATTTGAGTGTAATAAAAGGGAGAATTCACTATTTGAGTGTAATAAAAGGGAGAATTCACTATTTGAGTGTAATAAAATGGAGGATTAACTGAGTATAATAAAAATGGAAATTTACTATTTGAGTGTAATAAAAGGGAGAATTCACTATCTGAGTGTAATATATGGGAGAATTCACTATCTGAGTGTAGTAAATGGGATAATTCACTATCTGAGTGTAATAAAATGGAGAATTCACTATTTGAGTGTAATAAAAGGTAGAATTCACAATTTGAGTGTAGTAAAAGGGAGAATTCACTATCTGAGTGTAATAAAAGGGAGAATTCACTATTTGAATGTAATAAAAGGGAGAATTAACTGAGTGTAATAAAAGGGAGAATTTACTGTTTGAGTGTAATAAAAGGGAGAATTCACTATCTGAGTGTAATAAAAGGGAGAATTAACTATCTGAGTGTAATAAAAGGGAGAATTCACTATCTGAATGTAATAAAAGGGAGAATTCACTATCTGAATGTAATAAAAGGTAGAATTCACTATTTTAATGTAATAAAAGGTAGAATTCACTATGTGAATGTAATAAAAGGTAGAATTCACTATTTGAATGTAATAAAAGGGAGAATTCACTATTTGATTGTAATAAAAGGGAGAATTCACTATCTGAGTGTAATAAAAGGGAGAATTAACTGAGTGTAATAAAAGGGAGAATTTACTATTTGATTGTAATAAAATGGAGAATTAACTGAGTGTAATAAAAGGGAGAATTCACCATTTGAGTGTAATAGAAGTGAGAATTCACTATTTGAGTGTAATAAAAGGTAGAATTCACTATTTGAGTGTAATAAAAGGGATAATTCACTATTTGAATGTAATAAAAGGGAGAATTAACTGAGTGTAATAAAAGGGAGAATTTACTGTTTGAGTGTAATAAAAGGGAGAATTCACTATCTGAGTGTAATAAAAGGGAGAATTCACTATCTGAATGTAATAAAAGGGAGAATTCACTATTTGAACATAATAAAAGGGAGAATTCACTATTTGAATGTAATAAAAGGGAGAATTCACTATTTGAGTGTAGTAAAAAGGGATAATTCACTAACTTGGTGCAATAAACGGGAGAATTTACTATCGGATTGCTGTAATAGAAATCTATGTCTTTAGATCTGTATGCTTACGATGATAGTTGCTGTATTCATACGATGATAGTTGCTATGTGTAGAAATTTGCAAGTGTTAGTCATTGACTGTATGCAGTTACTTGCACTCTGTGTTAGTCATTGGCTGTATGCAGTTACTTGCACTCTGTGTTAGTCATTGGCTGTATGCAGTTACTTGCACTCTGTGTTAGTCATTGGCTGTATGCAGTTACTTGCGCTCTGCAGGTGAAGTGGAGAACTTCTCAGAAGCATTTCAAGATACAGAAACTCATGTTGGAAGAATATCATTAGCTCTTTACTCTGGCCTTTTTGCATATGCTGGATGGTAAGTCACTAGATGATGTTTGCATATGCTGGATGGTAAGTCACTAGATGATGTTTGCATATTCCTAGGCACACTTTCCCTGCCACTTCACACCACTTGTCATATGAATCACTGAACTTTTACTAACATAGAATTCATGTTTCACCACATCTTACCAATGAAACAACATATAGTAAATACCTGTCTTAAGCAGAACTGCAAGCGACTGGGACATTTCCCCATTAAAGCTATGTTACCACATAATCAAGGTCTGCTATACAAATGTGCATACTCTAAAGATGGAGTGTTTGTTTATGTTCATGTGGTCTCTTCAGTGTACGAAAGAAAGAATCTGGTATGGGTACAGTGTTGCGTAATACACTTTTCCAGTTTGGGACAGAGAGGTACAGAATGCCTTGGATGGTCAAGCTACAAGGCTCAAAGCCTGTACACTAACTGCATCTAGACTATTCACAAAATAATGGCAACCTACTGAAAGTATTTATATTGTTTAGAAAATGACTACAGCTACGTGCTGAAAACGAAAATTGATTATTTTCTCTTAATAGTTCTCATCTGGGGACATTAGTCGTTCTATTTTGTGTGGCAAGAGGGGCCTGGACTTGTAGTTCAGGATGCATATAATAGGGCCACTGTCTTCTTTCCATGCATGTTGTAAGAGGTGACTAAGGAAAGTTGGGGGTGGGGGAAGTAGACTGACAAAATCATTGTCACAACTAGTCTCAATTTCTAACTTTTGTACTCTATCAAATAAAATCTTTCCCATGGAGGACGAAGAGATGCAGGCCAGCAAGCATTGCACCTTTGTCCTTTTGTAGCAGACTTCTAAGTGATGGGAAATACTAGATGTGCCATCATTGTGGGTGGGTTAGTAAATCTGACAGAAGAATTATGAGATAGTTGGCCCAGATGTATGTGCTGTTCCTCTGACAGGATGTGGTAATCCTGATATATTGGCACACATGGGATGCCTCCCTTTGGGGAATAATCATGCATCTATAAACACCACACCCCTCCCCCTCTACACATCCATGCCGTTGATACCTAATGTATGGATGTCACCTCCTCAGTTACACAACTGAAAATGTACTTTTGTTAGAAAGGCTATGGGCTGTCAAGAGCTACCTGCTCACAGGTAAAGGGATTATTCCATTATCATCATGTGTCAAGAACTACCTGCCCACAGGTAAATGGATTATTCCATCATCATTATCATATTGTTTTTTGAAACAGTGATATCTTTTATTCATTGTGTCTTGTGTCTACACATGTGGTTGCGTCTGTGGGTCTCCCCAATGACTCACTAAACAAACTACCCATGCAACAGAAAACTGTAATTGATGGCATTCGTTATATTGAGGTTATCTTCTTATAGAAGCTTCATGGCACGTCATCTATACAATTATGCTTCTCATGCTTTTATTTTGTTGTTGCATTGTGTTTCATGCTTTGTTATTTTTATATATGTATGCACCCTCTGTGGTTGGGAGGGAGCCAGAGATGTACTGCGCAGCAATGAGGAGGAAGAAACTGACAGCACTGTTTTTTTCCTATGGCTGAGACCCATCGTAGAGGCACAGTGACTCAGGATGTGACAATCCTTTTGACTTGAACATTTGGCATGCCTGGAGCAATAGAGAAGCTCGGCATAACCAGTAGTCAATTGGTGGCGGGGAATGAGCACAGTGAACCCTATATTGGCCACAGTGGCTCGGAGCAGTGCATAGGTTGAAACCTACCTTCCTGGTGGTGTGATAGTTATTCTCTGGCTCGGAGTGGGCTGAAAATCCAGACTTCCTAGCAATATAATACCATTTGAATGGCATTGGGTCAAAGGGCATGAGCCCATGGACTGCTGGATCAGCAACCAGCCCCTTGTGTCTTGTGTGCGGTACCAATGTAAATTGTATGTGTTTTTGTGATTTCATGACATGACCATGTTTTCACTTTTCACCATATGATACCAGTTTGACTGCTGTCTCACCTGTTACTTCTATGGAGATAACAACAGCTGCTACCAAATCCCCGCTTCCATTACAAATACTGCACTTGGGGATACCAAACAGCTCTGACATGTAGATTTCACTAAGCTGGCACACAGAAAATGGCAGCTAGTAATCCTGTTGAAATAAATACTTTGAGAGTAAAACATGTGAACATACTAACCTTATTGTCAACTGAAATTTGTGACTTTCTGGAAAGTTCTATAATCACATGTATTAAAGGAAAGATAATTTTGTGACAGTGATTAATGAAATATAATCAAACTTACTAATAATTATCATACACTATTGATTTGAATCTAACTTTCAAGTACCAAGGCAATATTGTGTAAGCCTAATAATTACTGACAAGGATTAAATCATTATTGTAGAATAATTACTTGTGAAGCCTGCTAATTATATAATTATTATATAATATTGACTTGGAAACACTGGAGAGAAATATACAATTATAGGACAAGCTCAAATCACAAAGATAGCATCAACATCAACCTGGGTAGGAAAGACCAGAATACCATCATCCGACTTCACACACAAAATGTACAGCTTAACAATTACCTGAATGGAATACAACCACAACACACTCCAGGATGCCAGATGTGCACTCATCCCTACTAAACTATTGACCACCAACATTTTTGAATATCCAGCGATGGATGACATTTGAAAAATATAAAAAATCTGGCTCCTCAGATGCCAGATAAATGGAACACATTACCGGTGTATAGAACACAACAACAGCTCACAAAAACATGCATATATCACACTATGGCATTGGATCAAAAGACATGGACCATTGCATCAGCAACCAGCCAGCTGACTCAGATTTTGTACTAGTTGTATATGATATGGACTCAGATTTTGTATTAAGTTATATAAAAAAAGGGACTGAGATTTTGTATTAAGTTATATAAAATAGGGACAGATTTTGTAGTAAGTTATATAATATGGACTCAGATTTTTTACTAGATGTATATGATATGGACTCAGAATTTGCAAATGGCTAACCTGCAGTTGTTTGCTTACAGGAATTTTTTGAACTTTGTTACAGAAGAAATGGTAGACCCATATAAGTAAGTAATAGATTAAAAAATGTATAAGTAATTAACAATAAATCTGTTTCTTTGGACTTATCCATTGTAGAATATTGTCCTCACAGGTGTCCCCTACACAGAACCAGTAATTACTGTAAAAGGACAAAAACTCAATACTGTCAATAACTTTGTATATCTTGGCAGCACCTGATTGCAAACTGTGACACTTGACGAGGATGTTGCCCTGCATATTGCTCTCTCCAGTATGTTTTTTGGGGGCCTTTATGCTAATGTCTGAATCAGGCATGGTCTCAGTTTGACAACTAAGTTGGCCGTGTACCGCGTAGTGGTTCTACCAACTCTGCAGCATGCTGCATCATATAGGACTGTCTATGCAAGACACGCTCGATAGCTTAACACTTTCCACCTTTGGTGCCTAAGAAACCTCATGGTAGTACATTGGCAGGATCGTCTACCAGATACGGAAATTCTTCAGAAGTCCTGTATGCAAAGCATCCATGCCCTGCTGACTAGGTCCCAACTCCGCTGAACTAGCCACATCATCCATATGCCAGATAAGTTCCTTCCAAAGAAATTATTCTATGGGGATCTGTGCGATAGTAAACGTTAAAATGCAATGCAGAAAAAGCGCTTCAAGAATCACCTAAAAAACTCTTTCAAGCACTGCAGCATCGATCCTAGCTCCTGGGAGAGCTCCTGGGAGACTACAACACTTAATTGCTCAGCCTGGCACACCGAGATCACTGCTGGCATCACTAAATTTGAAGAAGAGAGAACACTGCTGGCAATTTACAAGCGACGGAAGCAGAAGGACAAATCCGAAAACTCCAACTCTGGACCCTCTGCACTCCTGCATGCACTGTAATAGAACTTTCCTGTCATAAATCAGACTCATTGGACATCTACGAACACACAGACTGAATTAGATAATCACAAATGTTTTATATTTTTTTCTACTTGTTCATCACATTTATTATTTTTCATGCCATGCTCATCTTCACTTGCAAAGAAGGAATATCTTCATCATCAAACCTCTTTTGTCCTTGATGCCACTACATAAGTCTCTTGTGTCCTCAATATCACTATGTAAACCACTTGACTGTCCTTTCCCAGCATCATATTTAGGAGGTCCTCAATATCCTATGTTGATCCATGTCTTAGTCTGCCACTTTTTCTTACTTAGAACCTGCCCCAATATTAGCCTGTATTACTTAGAACCTCTCTGTTCCAAAATTAATCTTCACAGAAGACGGATGTGTCAGACCATTGGCGCAAATAAAAACCGACAACGCATTTCCGTTCTCTGGACTACATCCTGCTGAAAATCTAGTAGGAACATGGTCCTGCTAAAAGAGAGATTCAACGGAAGTTTGAGAGTGAATGCTGGAGAAGTAGAAGATTAATCTGTATTACTTAGAACCTATCTGTTCCAAGATTAATATTTCTTACTTATTTGTGGTGAATCATTTAATACAAAATAGAGGGTATTGACGTGATTTGTGGGTGAATCGTTTAATAGTTCAGAATTTTTTCACAGGTTTAAGTTTCACATGTATATTTCTCTGTTGGCTGGACTAAGCCCCATCTTCACTTCACGAAGTTGACCCCTTGATGGGATTGACATAAATAGTCCAGCTGTATCTTGCAAAGCATAAATCATTGGCACAGCAGATTAAAAAATGAAGAATCAACTTAATTGTATAGTTATGATTGCAGGTTATCATCTGAAGCACACCGGTAAATCCATAGGTGCTCTGAGCCACCACTGACAGTTCCAGTTATCATCCGTGCACACTAGACACATCCATAGGGGCTCCGAGGCACCACAAACAGTTCAATGCTGATTTATCAGTTTCTTCATATTTCTATTATGTTTCTCTTTTCGGACTGTTCCAATCTTTACACGAAACTATGTCAGAAAGATTCATTGATATCGGACTGTTCCAATCTTTACACGAAACTATGTCAGAAAGATTCATTGATATCGGACTGTTCCAATCTTTACTCCAAACTATGTCAGAAAGATTCATTGATATTGGACTGTTCCAATCTTTACTCCAAACTATGTCAGAAAGATTCATTGATATCGGACTGTTCCAATCTTTACTCCAAACTATGTCAGAAAGATTCATTGATATCGGACTGTTGCAATCTTTACTCCAAACTATGTCCGAAAGATTCATTGATATCGGACTGTTCCAATCTTTACTCCAAACTATGTCCGAAAGATGAAAGATTCATTGATATCGGACTGTTCCAATCTTTACTCCAAACTATGTCAGAAAGATTCATTGATATCGGACTGTTCCAATCTTTACTCCAAACTATGTCAGAAAGATTCATTGATATCGGACTGTTCCAATCTTTACTCCAAACTATGTCAGAAAGATTCATTGATATCGGACTGTTGCAATCTTTACACGAAACTATGTCAGAAAGATTCATTGATATCGGACTGTTCCAATCTTTACTCCAAACTATGTCAGAAAGATTCATTGATATCGGACTGTTCCAATCTTTACTCCAAACTATGTCAGAAAGATTCATTGATATCGGACTGTTGCAATCTTTACACGAAACTATGTCAGAAAGATTCATTGATGTGCATATTAACACTTTTACTATGTGTGCAAGTGTATCGGCTCGCTCATTTCTTTTGACCACCGCTTGTTCTAGCACAAATATAAAGTTAATCTTTCTGGTCCTAGATTGTGTCAATAAATCCATCCATTTGTGGGGGACAACTTTTTGCTTCAGCTTTGCAAATCATGTTCATTGAGTCACTAAGTCATGAGTCACTAAGTCATGCATATATGGGAATAGTTCTGTAACATCAGCCATGACAGTGTCACCGTCACAGCCTCCATCGTAAGACTGCTCCATTCTGCAGAGCTATTGTCAATGAGAATCCTGACTTGTACATCCACCAGCATTGGATTTTTGGCCGCAACTTCTGTCAAGTGTGATGGCTACATGGCAGTTACCATGTAATGCAGATGGAGTGGGTCTCGATCCCAGGATCAATACAAGTAGGATCGGGTCACACACTTGCCTGATGATATCTTCTGCATGTCCCAGTCATAAACTGCTATAATTTGACTATCTTCTTCAGCAGTCATTCTCAAACTCCCACTGGATCTCTCTTGTAACAGGACAAAGGTAATTCTAGATTTCCAGCAGGATGTAGTCCAGAGAAAAGCAATATGTTATGTTGCCATTTTATGTGCACCAAATGCCCAAAATATCTGTCTTCAGCAGATTTGACTATAATAATGCTCATATACTCAGTATCTTAAATTTGTCTTCATAAAATGTCTTGTTTTCATACAATGTCTGTATTTTTTGTTGTCTGTTCTGTTTGGCAGAAATTTACCACGGGCAATTTATATTTCCATCCCACTGGTGACACTTGTCTACGTGATGGCTAATGTGGCCTACTTTACTGTTATGTCTCCGAAGGAGATGTTGGCATCATACGCTACAGCTGTGGTAGGTAATGTTGTTATATGCTGTAGCTGTGGTAGGTAATGTTGTACGCTACAGCTGTGGTAGGTAATGTTGTTATATGCTGTAGCTGTGGTAGGTAATGTTGTTATATGCTACAGCTGTGGTAGGTAATGTTGTATGCTACAGCTGTGGTAGGTAATGTTGATGTATGCTACAGCTGTGGTAGGTAATTTGTATGCTACAGCTGTGGTAGGTAGTGTTGTTGTATGCTGCAGCTGTGGTAGGTAATGTTATTGTATGCTACAGCTGTGGTAGGTAATATTGTTATACGCTACAGCTGTGGTAGGTAATTATGTTCTATGCTTCAGCTGTGGTAGGTAATGTTGTTGTATGCTACAGCTGTGGTAGGTAATGTTGTTATATGCTACAGCTGTGGTAGATAATGTTGTTATATGCTACAGCTGTGGTAGGTAATGTTGTTATATGCTACAGCTGTGGTAGGTAATGTTGTTATATGCTACAGCTGTGGTAGGTAATGTTGTTGTATGCTAAAGCTGTGGTAGGTAGTGTTGTTGTATGCTACAGCTGTGGTAGGTAATGTTGTTGTATGCTGCAGCCGTGCTTACTGTTATACCTGAGGTGATTCTATTTTGTTGTGTGTTGCTGCATCGTGCAGTTGTTTTAGGCTGTATTATTACAAATGATGATCTTATGGAGTGTTGAATTATGAAGTTGTGATAAGACAGGTGAGGTAAATGCTGAGTTTATGGTGAGATGAATTATGAGGTTGTAAATGGTAAGGCAACTGAGATTAATGAGAGATGAATTATGAGGTTGTAAATGGTAAGGCAACTGAGATTAATGAGAGATGAATTATGAGGTTGTAAATGGTAAGGCAACTGAGATTAATGATGAGCTTATGGAGAGCTAAATTATGTAACTTCAAGTGATAGTCTGCAGAGTTATCCAATTGTTTTCACTTTTAAATTTCACTTAAAATTCACTTTTAAAGAATACGCCACATCTTGGCATCAAACTCACAATGCCTTGAGCACAATACACATGTCTTAACCACTATACCAAGAGGATTTCCTACTTAGATATTACTTCACTATACCAAGGAGATTCCCTATTTACCGGTATATATTACTTCACTATACCAAGGAGATTCCCTATTTACCGGTATATATTACTTCACTATACCAAGGAGATTCCCTATTTACCGGTATATATTACTTCACTATACCAAGGAGATTTCCTACTTACCGGTAGATATTACTTCACTATACCAAGAATTTCTAATTACCGGTATATATTACTTCACTATACCAAGGAGATTTCCTACTCAGATGTTTAACTGACTACCGGTATATTACCTTAACTGTGGCTAGAGAAATCCCCTGCTCAGATGTTTAACTATTACCTGAATTGTGGCCAGGAAGAACTATGTGCAGATGTTTAACTCTGACTATATTACTTCAACTTTGGCCAGGGAGATTCTCTACTCAGATGTTTAACTATTACCTTAACTGTGGCCAGGGAAATCCCCTACTCAGATGTTTATTGCCTCAACTGTGGCATGTGATTCTTTACCAGAACTTGGCTCTTTATTCATCTCCTCACTCAGCAGACTTGATGTAGTAGAACAAATCTGAGACATCATTAATGCCCTGTGTAATGGATACTATTATTATGATGATTATGTGTGTGAAATATTACCCATGTTTTGTATGAAATATTACCCATGTTTTGTATGAAATATTACCCATGTTTTGTATGAAATATTATCCATGTTTTGTATAAAATATCACCCATGTTTTGTATGAAATATTACCCATGTTTTGTATGAAATATCACCCATATTTTGTATGAAATATTACCCATGTTTTGTATGAAATATTACCCATGTTTTGTGTGTTTAAAGTTCAACATGCTCTGATTACTGTGCATGTAAACAATAGGATTTTCCCCCGAAATATAGGTCAGCTACTTTAAACAAATATGGTTTCCTTCCCCCTCCCCCCCCCCACATGACTTTTACCAATAGGAGGCCAATTAATAGAAGGAAATATGACTTTTGGATCATATTTTTTTATTATTCCCATGCATTTCGTTGCCGGATAATTGCACCAAAAATTACATATCATTGTTATATTTATAATATGTACCCGTGCAATCAAGATATATTTAGTATGAGGGAGATCTGCAGTAATCAGAACACAATGTACCTTTTTCTAAATTAAATTTTTGACATTGGTACAATTTGTTTCAGACATTTGGAGATAAAGTCTTTGGTGTAGCAGCATTTATCATTCCTGTGTTTGTGGCACTCTCTACTTTTGGAGGTGTGAATGGTTTACTCTTCACTTCAGGAAGGTAAAATCAGAAACAAATTCATAATGTCCAGTTTGTATACTTGATTATTCGTACTGGTTAACTACTCTTGCTGGACTGAACTCTACACATACCTCTAAGTGCTGAGTCCCTTTAGTAGATGTTGCAGTTTATGCTTGGCTGATCTCTATACATATACCTCTAGGTGTTGAGTCCCTTTAGTAGATGTTGCAGTTTATGCTTGGCTGATCTCTATACATATACCTCTAGGTGTTGAGTCCCTTTAGTAGATGTTGCAATTTACAATTGCTGATGGTTTCTCTAGATTAATTTGTTAGAACACACATGCTGCTCATTTGTTACCAGCATCCTATACTTCCTCAGCGACCGTTCATTCTCAAACTCCCACTGGATATTCCATATAGCATGACAGTGGTCCTACTAGATTTCCAGCAGAATGTAGTTCAGAGAATGGAAATGCATTCTGTCACCATTTTATTTACATCAATGACTCGACACATCCATCTTCAGCAGGCACCAGAATCGAAAATGAGCAGATAATAACAACATAGTGACCTACATTGCATGTCAAAAGAGGTGACTAAGGAGGTTTTGGGGACTAAGTTGGCTGTACTATCCTATAGGTCAGAGTAATCTAATAGTCATTAGGCTAAAAGTCACAGATATGGCACTCATGACAATTATGTAGCCGTGACTAAAGCATGACTAAAAATCATGACTAACCCATGATTACATCGTCACTAAATCTGACTAAATTGTGACAAAACCATAACTAAATCTGGACTAAACCATGAAACAGTAAATTACATTCTTTGAATTACATTCTGCTAACCAATGTAAGACTTATATAAATGTTGTGTGTCTCAATATAAGACTGTTATATAATCTGTTTTGTGTCTCAATATAAGACTTATATAAACTGCTGTGTCTCAATATAAGACTTATATAATCTGTTTTGTGTCTCAATATAAGACTTATATAATCTGCTGTGTGTCTCAATATAAGACTGTTATATAATATGTTGTATGTCTCAAGACTGCTACCTGTTGTGTTTCTCAAGACTGATATCTGTTGTATGTCTCAAGACATATATGTTGTGTGTCTCAATATAGGACTGCTGTCTGTAGTGTCCACATAAGACTGATATCTGTAATGTGTATCACCATATAAGTCTAGTTTGTGTAATATTTTCTATCAATGCTAGGTTGTGTTTTGTAGGAGCCAGAGAAGGCCAGCTACCAGCAGTCATGGCCATGATCAGTTTGAAGAAACACACACCTCTACCAGCCATTTTGTTTACAGTAAGTCATGTGACTATCCAAGATGAGTTTGAAAACATTATGTATGTGCAGTCAAACCTTCTTATAACATTATGTATGTGCAGTCAAACCTTCTTATAACATTATGTATGTGCAGTCAAACCTTCTTATAACATTATGTATGTGCAGTCAAACCTTCTTATAACATTTTGTATGTGCAGTCAAACCTTCTTATAACATTATGTATGTGCAGTCAAACCTTCTTATAACATTATGTATGTGCAGTCAAACCTTCTTATAACATTATGTATGTGCAGTCAAACCTTCTTATAACATTTTGTATGTGCAGTCAAACCTTCTTATAACATTTTGTATGTGCAGTCAAACCTTCTTATAACATTATGTATGTGCAGTCAAACCTTCACTTGGTTCAGACGTTACACAATATTCATGTAATATTGGAAATTAGCTATTCACAAATGATGCTCAATGTTAAACATACAAATAGATGGAGAGATACTTTGGTACATTACTGATAGATGTGTCCACATTTTAAAAAGAAACAAATCATACATTATTTAATGAAACAAACTTTTGTTAAAGGCACACACCACCCGTGTGTTGCCGGGGCCGAAAGGGGAGCAAAGAATAGCAACACTGTTTACCTTCCACGCATGTCATAAAAGGCAACTAAGGAGGTTATGGGATGGAGTTGGCTATCCTATCCCATATAGGGTCAGTGACCCAAAGCCATGCTGAAGTCGGATGTGTCAGGCCAAAAGGCGCAGATATCACAGCAATGCTGTAAACCATGACACAACACATTCCGTTCTCTAGACTACATCATGCTAATCTGCAGGAGTTTGAGAATGAACACATGAGGAAGAAGAAAGGCACATACAACGCAGCATCCATCAATCTGTGTGCAATGTACTGAGAGGTTCCCACACCCATTGAAGACCCTTGTGTGGGTGGGGGCCTCTCAGTATGTTGTGCACAGATCGAATTATCGATAGCAGATGCTGCATGTTTTTTTATCTCTACATCATGGAAGCTGTATGAAATCAAGCCTAATATTAAAAAGTTGGATTGTGTGTGGACACATCTCACTGTAATGAACCAATACTTCAACAAGTAGAATGGGGTGAAAAGGGAACGCATTGCTCTAGGCGGGCCCAGGGTTAGCAGATAACCAAGATCCCAAATGTACCTCCACGCGGTGCACCCTGGAAACAGAAATACAGCAGCTCGAGCTGATTCTGAATATATTTCATACCGAGTACAATGAAACAATGAAAGGGCAGAACAGCGCTAGAGGGCAGCGCGAACTGCAAATAGAAAATGAAAAGTTCCTAGGACAGGGGAACTACAAGCTCCGTCAGCTCGATTTGAGCTTCTAGCTACCTGTGTTCCTTACAGGCAGAGACCCAGACCCATTCATTGGCATTTGGTAAAGCAAGAAGACCTAATCCAACTCTAATGTCGAGCCTTCCTAAACCGGAAATATGCTCGCGAAGAGAAAGGGTTCCGTACTCGATGCGCTCTGGCACAAAAGGGACAACGATTTAGCCCTGGCCCAACTCTACTTTCAGGTTTTCCTACACCGGAAATACACTTGAAGAGAGAAAGGGTTCAGTACCTGATGGGCTCAGGCGCTATTGGGACAAGGACGCTCAGCTCGAGAACGCCTTGCTCTCAAACACGTGGTGTGAGACTCGAACTTGGACAAGGGGTACACGATGTCGGTGAATCACACCTCGGCTAAGAAGACGAAAGAGCCAGGGTCCAACTCCTCTGTTGAGTTCTTCCCCTTAAGGAACCAGGCTCACGGATGAGAAACGGTTCAGTACCCAATGGGCACAGCACGTCCAATTACACGAGGCAAGTTCATAGACAGTAGAACACCTCGTTCGAGTCAGACGAGAGCAAAAAATCGTCTGGGCGAAGAGTCTCCACTACGCGAGCCTGGAGACAGATATAGAGGCTGTCACAGGCTAAAGGTAGCCCACCCGAATTGTCAAGGCATGCCGAAATCGGATGTGCTAGGCCTACAAGGCGCATAACGGTGGCACAACGTAATTACACTCCCGGTGGAAATCGCACGGATATCTGTGATGGTTACAATGGAGCGAACGAAAAACAAACAAACAACAAGTAGAATGTTTCTGGTATCTGGCAGGCATAATTACAAATGATGGTAAGTGTTAAACATAAAAATAGATGGAGAGGCACTTCAGCAACTAGATAGTTTCTGATATCTTGAACATGTAATCACAATCATGGAAGATTTAAAACATAAGTTAAATGGTGAATCATCATTACATGTCCTCTCTACATTGAAGGTTGGCTGCGACAGATCTCTAACATTCTCTGTCTCGACTGTGGTGGTCTGTATTTGGTCCACCTCATAATGTTTCCTTTCAGTTTGTATCTCTTCCTACATCTTTAAGTTGGACCTTCAACAAGTTGTCATGTATAAATAACCAAATTGTCAGCGTATATGCGACAAGGTGGATAGTACAGCAGTAACCGTGCTGTCAGAGGATATCCAACAAGGTGGATAGTACAGTAATAACCATGCTGTCAGAGGATATGCAACAAGGTGGATAGTACAGCAATAACCATGCTGTCAGAGGATGTCTGATAAGGTGGATAGTACAGTAATAACCATGCTGTCAGAGGATATCCGACAGGGTGGATAGTACAGCAGTAACCGTGCTGTCAGAGGATATCCGGCAGGGTGGATAGTACAGAAGTAAAAAAAAACTATGAAGAGTTTTAACAAGTTGTCAAGTTCAAAACATTTTATTTGATGGATTTTGATTTCCTTTAATAGTTATTGTTTTCATATTTCGTGTTTACCTCTATAATAGTTATTGTTTTCATATTTCGTGTTTACCTCTATGATAGTTATTGTTTTCATATTTCGTTAGTTAGTTAGTTAGTCATTGGATCATGGTCATTGCACTCCGGACAAGTCCATAGGTGCTCAGATCTTTCCTTGAGTGTATCCGCCATTACACGTTGACTGACAGTCCCAGTACGTTGTTGATTGACCATCATTCTTTTTCGCTCACGAAAACTCTCTTTTCTAGCGACACCACATTTCAAACCAAGTTCCTTTATTCTAATCATGGAACAAGAGTCATCATCACTTGTACAGTCATTTGTTAGTGCGTTTTCACGTAGGGCATTCAAAATGTCTGCCCGATCCATCACTCCTCCAACAACCGTAGTAGCAGCGTGGGCAGAAAACCTATCTGCTCTTTCATTACCCCGGACTCCCGCGTGTCCCGGCACAAAAATAAAAGTCACTGTATGCACACAGGAATTATTCACTGCATCCAGCCACTGTTCTCGAACTACCCCGTCTGAACTTTCATATTTCATGTTTACCTCTATGATAGTTATTGTTTTCATATTTCGTGTTTACCTCTATGATAGTATTCAACAAGTAATTATGTGTTACAAATATCTACCACAAATATTTGTAAAAAAAATGTTTAAATAATAAAATAAATCAGGATGAAAACATTTGATGTTTAAAACATTAGACAGAGAGATTGAAATAAGATGCCAGAAAGCAAACATATTGACATGCCAGCTATCACTTTTACTGCTCAACCCAAAGATCAAGATGGAAGTAAAGAAAGACAGTAAACAGTATTTTTTGCCAACACTCTATTATCAATGTCAGACATGGGGGATGACAGCAGTCCAGCAGAGAAAACTTACAACATGTGAGATGAAATGCCTGAGAAAAGCTGCAAGAGTGACCAAAGTAGACAAAATAAGAAATGATTAAATCAGGAGAAGAATCGGTATAAGACCATGTACAGAATATATCGAGAAACAAAAAATAAACTTTTTTGGACACCTTATGAGAATGAACCATAACCAACTACCAACAATAACATATAACATAAGAAGATCTGGATACAAGGCCAGAGGAAGACCTAGAACAAGATGGATAGATAATATCAAGACAAGCCTAAACAAATACAGATTCAACGAAGCCAAGGTGACACATCTGGCCTTGGATAGACAGCTAAAACTCCCAGTCACCACCCCTACACTTAACGGCAAGTGTGGATATTCTGACCATCATCCATCTGGGGATAGTTGTTGTTGTTGTGGATATCCAAATGATGATGAGTAATGGCTACTCTTGTCAGTACAATGTCATTCTTAAACAAGTGCAAGTCTTCTCAAGTTGACTTAGTGATACCTACAGTAAGTTAGTGACTGTTCAGCGTGTCTGTAGAAGTTTTTTCCTGACAGTTGAAAAGTAATATCAGTCAATAAGGAGGTGTTTCACTGTTTCATTGGGATGAGAGCAGTGTCTACAAGTTGGTAGTTGCTTGAGTTTGATACAGTTTAAATGGCTATTGATCCTTGCATGTCCTTTTCAAAACTGAAAGATAAGGGATTGGTTTCTCCTGCAGAGTTTGTTTATGCTGTCACTTTCCTTTGACCGTGTCATTTCACTAAATACATTTCGACCAGTCAGCCCATTTGCCCATCTGTTCAGCCAGATTTGCCTGGTGTTGTTTCTGAGAATTTGTTTGACTATTCCCATACTACAAGTTCTTAGCTTTTGTTGTTTTGAGTCTCAGCTTGTTGTAAATCTGTAGACTACTTTGCTTCCTGCTGTATTGCTATGTCCAGGGATCCATTGCATGATCACACTGATTGGATATGCAGAGATAAGACTGTTCGTTTCTCTTGCTTTGTGCAGACCTGGATATAGACAATAGCAATTTGTCTGGATGTTAGTAATTTCCCCATGTCATTGAAAATACTTTCCTCATGTCATTGAAAGTACTTTCCTCATGTCATTGAAAGTACTTTCCTCATGTCATTGAAAGTACTTTCCTCATGTCATTGAAAGTACTTTGTCATTTCTATTCTTTTTTAAACTCCTGCTTCACATCTACCATGTCACATCTGCCATTATTTGTGATTTTCTGTCAGAAGAAACTTGATTTGTTGAAGAATCTCAGTCAAGCTGCATTGTGGTTTCGTGTCAGAAATATAAGAAATTTGATTTGTTCAAGAATTTCTGTCAAGCTGCGTTGATCACTAAGTCCTAAATAGGATATGCTAACAACTTTTTATATGTTATATAGATTGTGTGATACAACACATCCTTGTATTACTCTTCTTTTTCCTTTCTATGTATGGTGAATAACTACACTGACAATTGATTGATGAGATCTTCATTATTACTTCATGTTAATGTTTCTTATTTTGGTAGTATTAGAGTTACAGTATATTGTGTCAAGGCAATCTATTGAATCATGTTGTTCCTTAAAGGGGAGTAACAATTAAATTTCTTATTTTGTCGATGAATTGAGCACAAGTACTACCACTTCTAATTTCTTCTACCATAAATAAACATATCTTTCTCCCATGTTTGACAGTGAATAGAGCTGTCGGATTAAGCACATTCAATCAATTATCTATGACTGGTTTTCATCAGCTTGATTGTTTGTCAATCTGTTAGATTGTTTGTCAATCTGTTTGATTGTTTGTCAATCTGCTTGATTGTTTGTCAATCTGCTTGATTGTTTGTCAATCTGCTTGTTTGTCAATCTGCATGATTGTATGTCGATCAGCTTGATTGTATAAACATGTTTTTAATTCATCAACTTGTTTCTCAATGTTTCCATTTCATCAATTTAATTGTTTGTCAATGTTTTCATTTCATCAATTTAATTGTTTGTCAATGTTTCCATTTCATCAATTTAATTGTTTGTCAATGTTTTCATTTCATCAATTTAATTGTTTGTCAATGTTTTCATTTCATCAATTTAATTGTTTGTCAATGTTTTCATTTCATCAATTTAATTGTTTCTCAATGTTTTCATTTCATCAATTTAATTGTTTATCAACAGTTTTCATTTCATCAACTTGATAATATGTCAATGTATGTCCTGCCTGTAGGGTGGAATGTCCCTGATCATGTTGATATCTGATGACGTATATGCTCTGATCAACTATGTGAGTTTTGCTCAATGGCTGTCTGTGGGAGCTTCTATTGCAGGGATGGTCTACCTAAGGTTTAAGAAACCTGACATGGTCAGACCCATCAAGGTAGGATCTGTACTTGTACCTATCTTAGAAATCTAATTTTGTATATATTCATGTCAACTCAGTTTGTGCTCATGATGTTGTTGATCCAATAAACCTACGGGTGTTCAATCTCTTTCTGAAGTTGATATACAAGCTCAGGACCATAAATTGGAGGAGTGGTAGCTTCAAGCTCAGGACCATAGATGGGAGGAGTGGTAGCTTCAAGCTCATGACCATAGGTGGGAGGATTGATAGCTTCAAACTAAGGACCATAGATGGGAGGAGTGGTAGCTTCAAGCTCATGACCATAGATGGGAGGAGTGGTAGCTTGGATAAGTTGTAAGAAAAATGACATATGCAGCCCTAATATGGAAGCAAGAAATAAGGATAACACTAATTTGTTTCATATTTTTGTTTCAGATGCCCTTGATCATTCCATTTGTATTCCTGGCAATAATTCTCTTCTTGTTGATTGTTCCTCTGGTGGCTGCACCATTTGACACTGGCATGGGAGTCTTGATCATTTGTTCAGGAATTCCTGTGTACGTGATAGCTGTCCTGTGGCAAGATAAACCCAAGTGGTTCCTGGAATGGATCAGTGAGTTCGATCATGCAAACCAGACAAAAACAACACGACTGATGTTATGTCTCTAACTGACATCTAAGGACAATTATAGTCATATATTAAGGACAATTATAGTCATAAATTAAGGACAATTATAGTCATAAATTAAGGACAATTATAGTCATAAATTAAGGACAATTATAGTCATAAATTAAGGACAATTATAGTCATAAATTAAGGACAATTATAGTCATATTAATAATGATAAACTGATAAGAACTCATCAGAAGTATGAATTGTGCACATTATTTAATTCTGGTGCGAGATGAAACCTGATAGCTAACCTCTTGATGTCCAACTTTCCAATAACCTGACAAACCAACTTTCTGAACAAACCAACTTCCTGCGACTGTACATTGTTTTCTTAAGTTGTGAAAATAAGAAAAATGATGTAACACTGAGTAAGATTAGGGGAGTGTCAAGATTGTTGCAGCAACTCATATACTATCGTCTTTGCAAACAAATGAAACACATCGATCTAACTAAAATTATCGGCTATGCAAATAGAACTTTCAAAATATTCCTCTAAAATGGCTGATATTTTTAACAATTTCGACGGATACATCGGCAGCTAAAAACAGTCACAGCCTATCTATATCTATCCTATTTAGTTGAACACTTGCGAAAACGGAAGTCAATATATATATTTTAATTTCCTCTGTAGAAACCAGATGATAGATGTTTATTTACATTCACAATACTCTTGTTCACAGAGGTGCATAGCAATGGGCAATTGTAGTCGTGGTCAGCTGCTGAAAATACATTGAGTCTTTCAATTATAGTCGCTCACAACATGGTGAAGGTTAAATATTAACTACCATTTTTCTATTGTGATGAGATAAACTAGGTTAGATTCACTTGCAGGATTTCACACAGCGAATACACAACATGACATACTTCTAATTTTGTACTTAACATTGGAACATGATCATCACATCTACCTGGTAAATAGCAATGATTTACATAGTACACTTTTCCTGAGGACAAAATTATTCAACAACCCTTGTATCTGGACATGTCCAGACAAGAAAATATTTGTTTTAAAAATTGGTTGTATAACAGCACAATTGGTTTGCCGAAAGTTGGATTGTCAGGATTATAACCCAGACTTATATGAACCATAGCCTGTAATAAAAACATAGATATACATGTGACTTGAACATGTGACTTGAACAGACCAAACTCTTACATTTTCAGTCACAGTTTCTCTTACTATTTTAACATTCAATTTTATGTTATTCAATCTATTTTGTGTTTGTCATTTTCAAACTCTAAGTTTGACAATAATTTTCTACACTGACTTTGTATTTGTATATTTGTATTTGCATTTACTATCAGTTTGTGGAAGTTCTATTCAAGTTAAATGTAAGTAATTCTCTACTTTCAATTTATATATACATATATAATGTATGTTTACGTTTACTTTCAGCGAATGCAACGGTGTATGGACAAAATCTTCTGTGTATGGCGTCACCAGAAAAGTATTTATGAATCTTCATTGAACAAGTCATCATGTCAACTTCAGCTTGTAAACAAATCAGACGTTAACTCAAGGCCACCTTTACTCAACTGTCTCCTTTGTCCAACAGTAATAAAACTGTTTCCTTTGTCAGACAGAGACAAAACTGTTTAATTTGTCAGACAGAGACAAAACTGTTTAATTTGTCAGACAGAAACAAAACTGTTTAATTTGTCAGACAGAAATAAACTGTTTAATTTGTCAGACAGAAATAAACTGTTTCCTTTGTCAGACATAGATAAAACTGTTTCCTTTGTCAGACATAGATAAAACTGTTTACTTTGTCAGACATAGATAAAATTGTTTAATTTGTCAGACATAGATAAAACTGTTTAATTTGTCAGACAGAAACAAAATTGTTTAATTTGTCAGACAGAAATAAACTGTTTTTTTTGTCAGACATAGATAAAACTGTTTACTTTGTCAGACATAGATAAAACTGTTTACTTTGTCAGACATAGATAAAACTGTTTACTTTACTTTGTCAGACAGAAACAAAACTGTTTCCTTTGTCAGACAGAGATAAAACTGTTTACTTTAATTTGTCAGACAGAGATAAAACTGTTTACTTTACTTTGTCAGACAGAAAGAAAACTGTTTCCTTTGTCAGACAGATAAAATTGTTTTCTTTATTTTTTTTCAGACAGAGATTTAACTGTTTCCTTTACTTTGTCAGACAGAGATAAAACTGTTTCTTTTACTTTGTCAGACAGAGATAAAACAATTTATTTTACTTTGTCAGACAGAGATAAAATTGTTTACATTGTCAGACAGAGATAAAATTGTTTACTTTGTCAGACAGGGATAAAAATGTTTACTTTACTTTGTCAGACAGAGATGTTTGTTTGTTTGTTTTGCGTTCGCTCCATTGTAACCATCACGGATATCCGTGCGATTTCCGCCGGAGCGTGATTACGTTGTGCCACCGTTATGCGCCTTGTAGGCCTAGCACATCCGATTTCTGCATGCCTTGACAATTCGGGTGGGCTACCCTTAGCCTGTGACAGCCTCTATATCTGTCTCCAGGCACGCGTAGTGGCGACGCTTTGCCCAGATGATTTTTGCTCTCGTCTGACTCGCACGAGGTGTTCCACTGTCTATGAACTTGCCTCATGTAATTGGACGTGCTGTGCCTGTGCCCATTGGGTACTGAACCGTTTCTCATCCGTGAGCCTGGTTCCTTAAGGGGAAGAACTCAACAGAGGAGTTGGACCCTGGCTCTTTCGCCCTCTTAGCAGAGGTGTCGTTCACCGACATCGTGTACCCCTTGTCCAAGTTCGAGTCTCACACCACGCGTTTGAGAGCAAAGCGTTCTCGAGCTGAGCGTCCTTATCCCAATAGCGCCTGAGCCTATCAGGTACTGAACCCTTTCTCTCTTCAAGTGTATTTCCGGTGTAGGAAAACCTGAAAGTAGAGTTGGGCCAGGGCTATATCGTTGTCCCTTTTGTGCCTGAGCTTATCGGGTATGGAACCCTTTCTCTCTGCAAGTGTACATCCATTATAGGAAACCTTGACAGTAGAGTTGGGCCAGGACTACCATCGTTGTCCCTCTCTTGCCTAAGCCCATCGGGTACAGAACCCTTTCTCTTCGTGAGCATATTTCCGGTTTAGGAAGGCTCGACATAACAGTTGGGTTAGGTCTTCTTGCTTTACCAAACGCCAATGGATGGGTCTGGGTCTCTGCCTGTAAGGAACACAGGTAACTAGAAGCTCGACTCGAGCTGACGGAGCTTGTAGTTCCCCTTTCCTAGGGACTTTTCACTTTCTATTTGCAGTTCGCGCTGCCCTCTAGCGCTGTTCTGCCCTTTCATTGTTTCATTGTACTCGGTATGAAATCTATTTGTCTCTCACCATGCATCTACCTTTACGTGCATTTTACATTGGCCGCCCCTCCAATGTTCGGACTGGACTGACTTGCTTCACTGTATGTCGACAGTGTCGCTATATGTGGTGCTGCTGGTGGTGTCGGAGATATTGTCTGTCTCTTGTGCAATCAAATCTCTTTCCATCTGCTACCTCCACATTCTCGGACACGATCCCCAAATGATTTGGCCAGAATCAGCTCGAGCTGCTGTATTTCTGTTTCCAGGGTGCACCGCGTGGAGGTACATTTGGGATCTTGGTTATCTGCTAACCCTGGGCCCGCCTAGAGCAATGCGTTCCCTTTGCACCCCTCAGACAGAGATAAAACTGTTTCTTTTACTTTGTCGGACAGAGATAAAAATGTTTACTTTACTTTGTCAGACAGAGATAAAACTGTTTACTTTGTCAGACACAGATAAAACTGTTTACTTTGTCAGATAAAATTGTTTACTTTACTTTGTCAGACAGAGATAAAGCTGTTTACTTTACTTTGGCAGACAGAGACCAAATTGTTTACTTTGTCAGAGATAAAACTATTTACTTTACTTTGTCCGACAGAGATAAAACTATTTACTTTACTTTGTCCGACAGAGATAAAACTATTTACTTTACTTTGTCCGACAAAATTGTTTCTTTTGGCAAATATAGATAAAACTGTTGGGGTGGCAACACAAGGGTAATTAAAATATTTAACTTTAACATTCCATAGAACATCACATCATGGAACCTTGCTACTTGACTGAATGGTGATAGTGATTGTTCTTGTACATCAATGATCCTTGCTACTTGACTGAATTGTGATAGTGATGGTTTACCGATGGTTCTAATCACCAAGTAAACTTTGAGCAACAAACCATGTTAGACTTGTGATATTATGCTGAATCTCATCAGTTTATAAATATATGTTATCTTTTCCAGTTGATACCTATATTAAAAAACATGACTATATCAAAATTGTAATATATTAAAAACATGACTATATACGCAGTATGATTATACAAAAACATGACTATGTACACAGTATGATTATACAAAAACATGACTATATACGCAGTATGATTATACAAAAACATGACTATGTACACAGTATGATTATACAAAAACATGACTATATACGCAGTATGATTATACAAAAACATGACTATATACACAGTATGATTATACAAAAACATGACTATGTACACAGTATGATTATACAAAAACATGACTATGTACACAGTATGATTATACAAAAACATGACTATGTACACAGTATGATTATACAAAAACATGACTATGTACACAGTATGATTATACAAAAACATGACTATGTACACAGTATGATTATACAAAAACATGACTATGTACACAGTATGATTATACAAAAACATGACTATGTACGCAGTATGATTATACAAAAACATGACTATGTACGCAGTATGATTATACAAAAACATGACTATGTACGCAGTATGATTATACAAAAACATGACTATATACGCAGTATGATTATACAAAAACATGACTATGTACACAGTATGATTATACAAAAACATGACTATGTACACAGTATGATTATACAAAAACATGACTATGTACACAGTATGATTATACAAAAACATGACTATGTACACAGTATGATTATACAAAAACATGACTATGTACACAGTATGATTATACAAAAACATGACTATGTACACAGTATGATTATACAAAAACATGACTATGTACACAGTATGATTATACAAAAACATGACTATATACACAGTATGATTATACAAAAACATGACTATGTACACAGTATGATTATACAAAAACATGACTATATACACAGTATGATTATACAAAAACATGACTATATACACAGTATGATTATACAAAAACATGACTATGTACACAGTATGATTATACAAAAACATGACTATATACACAGTATGATTATACAAAAACATGACTATGTACACAGTATGATTATACAAAAACATGACTATATACACAGTATGATTATACAAAAACATGACTATATACACAGTATGATTATAAAAAAACATGACTATATACACAGTATGATTATACAAAAACATGACTATGTACACAGTATGATTATACAAAAACATGACTATATACACAGTATGATTATACAAAAACATGACTATATACACAGTATGATTATACAAAAACATGACTATGTACACAGTATGATTATACAAAAACATGACTATGTACACAGTATGATTATACAAAAACATGACTATGTACACAGTATGATTATACAAAAACATGACTATGTACACAGTATGATTATACAAAAACATGACTATGTACACAGTATGATTATACAAAAACATGACTATGTACACAGTATGATTATACAAAAACATGACTATATACACAGTATGATTATACAAAAACATGACTATATACACAGTATGATTATACAAAAACATGACTATGTACACAGTATGATTATACAAAAACATGACTATGTACACAGTATGATTATACAAAAACATGACTATGTACACAGTATGATTATACAAAAACATGACTATGTACACAGTATGATTATACAAAAACATGACTATATACACAGTATGATTATACAAAAACATGACTATGTACACAGTATGATTATACAAAAACATGACTATATACACAGTATGATTATACAAAAACATGACTATATACACAGTATGATTATACAAAAACATGACTATGTACACAGTATGATTATACAAAAACATGACTATATACACAGTATGATTATACAAAAACATGACTATGTACACAGTATGATTATACAAAAACATGACTATATACACAGTATGATTATACAAAAACATGACTATATACACAGTATGATTATAAAAAAACATGACTATATACACAGTATGATTATACAAAAACATGACTATGTACACAGTATGATTATACAAAAACATGACTATATACACAGTATGATTATACAAAAACATGACTATATACACAGTATGATTATACAAAAACATGACTATGTACACAGTATGATTATACAAAAACATGACTATGTACACAGTATGATTATACAAAAACATGACTATGTACACAGTATGATTATACAAAAACATGACTATGTACACAGTATGATTATACAAAAACATGACTATGTACACAGTATGATTATACAAAAACATGACTATGTACACAGTATGATTATACAAAAACATGACTATATACACAGTATGATTATACAAAAACATGACTATATACACAGTATGATTATACAAAAACATGACTATGTACACAGTATGATTATACAAAAACATGACTATGTACACAGTATGATTATACAAAAACATGACTATGTACACAGTATGAGAACATGATGTAGCAGTTATTATAAGGAAACATGAATTTATGACACAGTATGAATGCCTTGTTCTTAATTGTCATCTTCATCATCATCAATAGTGTCATCATCAACATTGTCATCTTCCATGTTGAGCACTCTAGTCTTCATTGACATGATCCCTACAAACAACACACAAGCACAAACTTACCATTGACATCATCCCTACAAACAACACACAATCACAAACTTACCATTGACATCATCCCTACAAATGTTTACTGACACACTTGCACAGACATATTGTGTCTTTTCCGTTCTAAATTGTGGAAGCTAGATGAATCGGATAAAAAAAAGCTGGACTCTGGATTAAAAACATGCATGTCCTATTTTGGTATGTGGCCAGTGCACATATGCATAGATCTGAGTTTGACAAACTGGTGTATTGCGCTGACATTGTGGTGTTGCAGGAAACACCACTGGGTGAAATTGCTAACATCAGGATAGCAGGTTTTCAGTGTTTTTACAACAGGCAACACCATGGACAGGCAATCTTGGTACGTGAGGGTATTAGTGTATGCGAGGTCGATATATCCAAGCGGAATAGTGACAATATCCAGTTACAGGCAGTGAAAGTCCAGCACCATTCGTGATTGTTAATGTGTATGCCTGCAACACGAGCGTTGATCTGCAGGGTTGGAAAATCCTAGGGAAGATAATGGAACAGGAAAAGGGGATCCATTTTTATGGTGACTTAAATGCAAAAGATACATCATGGGCTAACTATTGTGTGCTACCAAGTCTAGGGAACAATGTTCCCAACACATTCTTGTTCTATGGAATATTGATTAATTCTATTGTTTATCTTTATTTTACCTTTGTTATCATGTTGCAAGGAATATTGATTAATTCTATTGTTCTGCTTTATTCTATTGTTTATCTCTGCTTCTGAGCTCATCCTCAAACTCCTTCAGATTAGCAAGGGATATAGTCAGAAGAATGGAAGGCACTGTGTTATGGTTTACAGCTTTGCTGCAATTTCTACACTTTTCAGGGCCTGATACATCAGACTTCCACTTTCAGAGTCACTTTTACCAACACTGAGATTCTGTCCTGAAAAACCCCATCATCAATTCTTATGGCATGAATAGCTGGTCACAGTGTTGCTATTTTTTTCACTTCTCTTTGGTCCCTGTGACACATTGGTGACGTGTGTTATCTAACATGTGCTCTTCTGTTTGAAGAGATCTTTGGTCCTTGTGACACATGGGTGACGTGTGTTATCTAAGATGTGCTCTTCTGTTTGAAGAGATCTTTGGTCCTTGTGACACATGGGTGACGTGTGTTATCTAAGATGTGCTCTTTTGTTTGAAGAGATCTTTGGTCCTTGTGACACATGGGTGACGTGTGTTATCTAAGATGTGCTCTTCTGTTTGAAGAGATCTTTGGGCCTTGTGACACATGGGTGACGTGTGTTATCTAAGATGTGCTCTTTTGTTTGAAGAGATCTTTGGTCCTTGTGACACATGGGTGACGTGTGTTATCTAAGATGTGCTCTTTTGTTTGAAGAGATCTTTGGTCCTTGTGACACATGGGTAACGTGTGTTATCTAAGATGTGCTCTTCTGTTTGAAGAGATCTTTGGTCCTTGTGACACATGGGTAACGTGTGTTATCTTCTGTTTGAAGAGATCTTTGGTCCTTGTGACACATGGGTGACGTGTGTTATCTTCTGTTTGAAGAGATCTTGATACTTAAAATATTGGTAAATATCTGGTATGATTATTTGTAAATATATAAATATATCATGAGCTTGTCCGAAGTGTGCTGATGATAACCTGTCATACATCATACATAAATAGTCATGCATAAATAGTCATACATCATTTTACACAGACACCTGAGAGGAAAGTCTGCTTGCATGCACAGAGACATCTGAGATGAAAGTCTGCTTGCATGTTTTTCTTATTCCTTGAGTATACATATCAATCAATCATAAACCTGTAACCCATCAGGGTTGTAGGGGTACCACATTGGATGCTTCAGCACAGAAAGTCAGGGTTGTAGGGGTACCACATTGGATGCTTCAGCACAGAAAGTCAGGGTTGTAGGGGTACCACATTGGATGCTTCAGCACAGAAAGTCAGGGTTGTAGGGGTACCACATTGGATTCTTCAGCACAGAAAGTCAGGGTTGTAGGGGTACCACATTGGATTCTTCAGCACAGCGAGTCCTCCAGCGATTGTGTATATATCCAGTACATATATAATATGAAATACTTGAAGCATATCGCGTACAAGTCATATTACTTTTCAACTAGTCTTTTATTTCCTATGCACCGCTTATACTAGTCGTTGACCTTGCTTATTCATTGACCTTGCCAGAACTAAATGAAACAGCTTGATATGAGCCGGGTTTAAAACTCCAGCCACTCCGTACTAGTCAGGAGTAATTAACTGTCTGACTAACCCCTCTTGCACATAGATCAGCTGATGTAGATATTACTTGATAGTTATTGTGGACATATTGAAGATTATTATGTCAATCATCTCATAAACTATACTTCTGTCATATAATTCTTCCATCTCATTATTTCTTCATTATCTAACAGAAATGGATGAGATTGTAGCTAACATCCTTGCTGAAGTTATTATTTGCAGCCATCATCTTATATATCTCCAGTTTTCCGATGTTATCAGCTTATACAGTGTTAACATTATTTGAGTTTCATCTGTGATGTCTTTTAAAAAAAATAATTTTCTGTATGACTTGCAGCATCAGGGGTAGAAGTATTCTCTGGAGATAGCTTTTGCGTGTGCTTCATATATGTTTGTTTTCATTGACTCTTATTTCTGTGATCCATCATTTGCATGGTCTGCCCCTGATCCTTATCGATCGTGTCTGTATAGTAATGCTTTTTTGATGGGCAGTGTCTGATGGTAGTCTGGAAGCATGCAAAAGCCACTTAATCTGTTGTTATCTGATGTAATCCAGAATTGGCAATGTGTTAGTCTTCTGATGTAATCCAGGATTGACATTGTGTTTGTTAGTCTTCTGATGTTTTCATTTCTGATTCTGTCTCTTATTGTTACTTTGAGGATTCGATGTAGACAAGTCATTTCTGTTGTAACAAGTTTTCTTTTTGGATTCTATTGTTAGTGTCCATGTTTGATATTGGTAGCGTAGTGATGGTATGATGATCTTTTTATATAGTGAAGTTTTGGTGTTCATGTTGACATATTTGTTTTTAAAAATAGGGGATATCTGTCCTATGATTTGGTATGTTATGTTGCATCTATATTGGATGTCTTTGGTGTTTTTCCAATTTGATGATATGATGCTTCCAAGGTAAGTGAATTATTTCACCTGTTTAAGTTATTGATCATCAATTAGAATAGTGATTTGACATTACCTATCTATGATGTGTTATCAACTTATACAATATTCATTATTTGAGTGTCATCTATAAAGTTCTCACTGCCAGACATCTCTCTCTCTATATATATATATATATATATATATATATATATATATATATTCTTGTTATTGAAGTTATTGGTACATGTAGCTTTATTATTGTCAAGTCTTACAGTTCATATATTTATCTTTCATGATCATTCTCTCTACATTATTTGGATGATATGAACCAGGATTACTTGTGTTGAATTGTTGATTATATTTGATAGCCGTTACTTCACATTATGTTGATTGTATTTCACCCATGTTCTTCACTTATTCAGCATTTTTCTCCCTTTTCTTTGTGTTAATATTATATGCCATTTTTTTTATTTTGTGCCATATATTTGCCAGTGTCCTGGTGTCAATATTTGTCAAAATTCTCAGTGTGACCTCCCATGATAAACAACTTAAATAGCACACAGAAATTTATAGTTATTTTACTATAATCATTAGTAAATATTTCAATATAAAAACAAAGATTTTGCCAATTTAAAATAACAAAATAATAAGAAATGACGCTGCAAGGTATACATGGGTATAAAGTGAAAAGAGATAAGAAAGAAAGACTATAATCATTACAGAAAGACAATCGCAGGTTTATTTTTTTAAAGATATCTGTCCTTGACGGGATGCCAAATAATTATAGCGTAGGCCCTGTGCATGACCGTCTGCAGTATAGAATGTTTCCATTCAGAGCTGCAATATTTATTGGCTGCACCAGACCTGACCGTTGATTTGTTAATAACGATTCAATGGTTCTGTCAGACACCAACGTCAGACCAATCATACACTTATAAATAATGTTTGTGATGATATGTATTTCTTATAACTGAATACGGAATTCCTCTTTCTGTTCAAATATTTTATCTGTGCATATACCATAAGCTATTAGTAGTTTTTTTTTGTATGTAATTAGTATATGAGAGTAACTTTAAAGATTTCAGCAAAGAATTCCCCCAGAATATATTGAATAGTTTTTAAAAAAACATTACTGATTCTTTGATACCCACTTACTAGAAAATGAACTTCACAATGTATATACAAATGAGACGAAGCATTTACCTCCTAATGAACTCCTGGCATATTTTGTTGTAAATGGCATAGACTCATCTATTGGGAAGTAACAAAACTACTCTGTTTAGTGTTGACTATACCTACCACTAGAGCCAGCAGTAAAAGAAACACCATGAAGAGAATCAAAACATATCTAAGAAATTCCATGAACATCAATCATAGGTCATGTTTGAATTCCTTGATGATAGAGAAGAAACTATTAAGTACCCTTTCATCAGAATCAACATTTATTGAGAGAGTACAGAACATATTCATCAGAGAAGAAGATCCTGTATGAATATTGTATAAGCTGGACCAAATATTGCAGATTTTATACTGTATAAACTGGACCAAATATTGCAGATGTGATACTGTATAAACTGGACCAAATATTGCAGATTTTATACTGTATAAACTGGACCAAATATTGCAGATGTGATACTGTATAAACTGGACCAAATATTGCAGATTTTATACTGTATAAACTGGACCAAATATTGCAGATGTGATACTGTATAAACTGGACCAAATATTGCAGATTTTATACTGTATAAACTGGACCAAATATTGCAGATGTGATACTGTATAAGCTGGACCAAATATTGCATATTTTATACTGTATAAACTGGACCACAAATTGCAGATGTGATACTGTATAAACTGGACCAAATATTGCAGATTTGATTCATCAAATGGCTCATAAATGTGTTTCAAATATGCTAAATAAAATTTGATTCAGTAAATTTTAATTCAACACATATAACATATAACAAACATGCTGATGCATTTTTAATGGTTGCTTGTAGTGTCAATGTTGTGTTTATACATAGACTGATTGTCATTGGCAGTGTTATACATAAACGCTTTGAACAAATTCTCCTCAGTTTAATAAAAATCCTCAGTGCAAGTCATTTTCACATCCACGAAAATTCACCAGAAGAGAAGGGAAAAAGTTTTCTCGCTGACTCTAGGAGCATGGAGTGTACGCACGATCCTCGACAATGACTGTAAAGCTGAAAGTCTACAGAGCAGTGGTACTTTAAATGCTGTTGTACGCTAACGAAACATGGATTGTGCATAGATGTCATGTGAGGAAACTCCATCACTTTCACACAACTTGTCTCTGAAAAGTTATAAACATCAGATGGCAAGACACGATTCCAGATACCACTGTCCTTGATTTCTTCTTCTTCTTCCGTTCACTTGAAACATGTCTATATCTGTAATTTTGTCTCCTTAATAAAACTCACTGTCTTTTGTAGTTCATACAGCGTCCCATAGAGCTTTGATTCCAGTGTTGTTTCCTCTGGCCAATATGTCTGCCTCAGCGTTTCATGCTCAGAACACTCTTGAAGTATATGTTTGGCACTCTGTGCTGCCTGTACACATGGCCGTGTTGCCAATCTTGAACTTTGTATACATGTGACTGCGGAGTCGGTTGTGTCCTGTTCTGAGATGTAGAATTATAACTTGTTCTGATCTGTTCATAATGTGATCGTCATCTTGTGTTGGTGTTTGTGGCTTTCTTATTCACTTGATCATCACTGTCCTTGATAGATCTGGTATCCCCAGCATTGACACTATCCTGATTCAGACACAGATTCCTTGGACAGGTCATTTGGTACGTATGCCAGACTATCGCCTGCCAAAGATACTTCTCTATGGTGAGCTGGAGAAGGGTAAATGATCTCAATGTGGTCAAAAGAAGCTCCACGAGGACTCACTGAACGCGTTTGAAATAGACCAAGACACATGGGAAGAACTTGCACAAAATAGATCTACATGGCGCTCTACAATCAAAAAGAGCGCATCATCTTGTGAAAAGAGGAGAAAAGATGCAGCCCAACAGCGAAGAGTAGCTAGAAAGTCATGGATAGACCAAAATCCGCCCACAGTCGTCATTCCATGTCCGAACTGTCCAAGAACATTTACAGCTGGAATAGGGCTCATTAGCCATCTACGAACTATTACGCATGAACATAATTCCAACTGAATTTTCAAAAGTGGATATTAAAAAATGGTCATCATCACTTGTGATGGAAGATATACATAGACACAAGTGTTCTTGACAGGATTATACATAGACACAGTTGTAATTGACAAGTTTATACATTGACATAGTGATATTGGAAGGTATGACAGAAGGTAATAGAAGTAAAGACTGACTAAAATGCCGGTGGACAGAAACCATACAAGAACGCCATGTCCCTAAAGGAGGCAGGACAACTTTCTCAAGACTAAGGAGAATTCAGTAGCTCCATAAGGAAGACTACCCTCTGGAAAGTAAATGTCACATGATGATTATACATGGACACAATTGTAATTGACAGGGTTATAAGTAGACACAAATATTATTGTCAACACCTTGACTCTGGTAGCTCATTTAATTATCATCTGAGCCATCTTTGACAAGAAGAATGGATCCAGTATGCAATACTGTTTCATATATAGGCCCCTAAACATCCACTGAAGGAAGTGTATAATGGGCAACATGGTAAAGACAATTGGTGTTAGAAATAGATCAGATAATTGGTCTTCTTCTTCACTGTTCAATCTCAAAATCCCGCTGGATCTCTCTTATAGCAGGACCATAGTCCTACTAGATTTCCAGTAGGAATTGTCCAGATATGGAAATACATTGTGTCGCCATATTACCTGCATCAATGGGCCTGAAAATGTTTCTTTTGTAAAGATAATTTGAATATGTAAAAATGTGAACAGTTCATGTCAGATAAGTTTTACCAGTTGTCCAGTTCAATAAATCCTCTAGATCAAATCATGTCTTCATTCTTTTGTTCCATTTTATATCAACATTTTAATTCTGCGATTTGCTTTCATTAATTCATCCCGTTCTCTTCTCATCATTATGCTGTACGCTATAGCTTTACCCGCTAATGTGTCAGCTCTTTCACTGCCCCTCCCGCAGGACCAGAACAGTTTATATATTGCGCCAGACATTGTTGAATAGTGTCCCACTCTTTTCTTGTCATGCATTTTCCAATCTTGCACAGCATACACAGTAGGTCGAATAGAATCACTGTAGGTGTTGGTGGTCGCGTCATCAACCATGTGAGAACCGCTGTTACCGCCTCTATCTCCATTCTCATGCTCGATGTTATGGTGGGATAGGCAGCAAATTTGTTCACCACGTTCTGACCATTTTGGTAGGCAATGAAGTCTCATGCGCATTTGATGGATGCGGATGATGAATTAATCCCTTTAGCTGCAAATGTGCAGCTCTATACAGCCCAAAGCCTTTCTGACAACAGCTTTAAACATGGCCTCTTCAATTGAGTAATCAATCCGACACCCGGATTCGTATACATTTGTACGATTGTCTCAAAGGCATGGTTGTGTTTTGGAAAAGGGTTTTATGGATGCGTGTTTAGTCGCAGAATGCAGGTATTCCAGTATGTAGCAGCATCCCTGGTTCATTATGTCCTGCTAGGAGCGCAGTACACATTTCTGGCAGGGCCGTGCTATGATGCAGAGAGTTGGCCTCATCAGGCGACACCAATCAAAATAGATTATTGGGGGTGGTGTTTCGAAGAAAAACCGTGTACGGGGAGCGGCATTCAGAATATTTGCATCTTACTGAGAAAATCTACCGCAAGGTCCTGACTTCTAGGCCAATTATTTCACTATTTTTCTGTCAGATTTTGTGACTCATCTGCAGGGATGGTCCATCTAGCATTCCTCACTACATAGAAGTCTGGCAGGGATGGTCCATCTAGCATTCCTCACTACATAGAAGTCTGGCAGTGATGGTCCATCTAGCATTCCTCACTACATAGAAGTCTGGCAGTGATGGTCCATCTAGCATTCCTCACTACATAGAAGTCTGGCAGTGATGGTCCATCTAGCATTCCTCACTACATAGAAGTCTGGCAGGGATGGTCCATCTAGCATTCCTCACTACATAGAAGTCTGGCAGGGATGGTCCATCTAGCATTCCTCACTACATAGAAGTCTGGCAGTGATGGTCCATCTAGCATTCCTCACTACATAGAAGTCTGGCAGTGATGGTCCATCTAGCATTCCTCACTACATAGAAGTCTGGCACAAAAGAAGAAAGGAGCAATGTTTTCTAGTCTGCATCTCTTTGTCATCCATGTCACCGATAGGCCAAAATCCACCTACAGTGGTCATTCCATGTCCGAACTGTCCAAGGACATTTACAGCTCGAATATGGCTTGTTAGCCATCTACAAACTATTATACATGGTCATAATTCTAACTGAATTTTCAAAAGTTTGTAGATGGCTAATGAGCCCTATTCCAGCTGTAAATGTCATTGCACAGTTTGGGCATGGAATGACCACTGTAGACGAATTTTGGTCTATCCGTGACTTTCTAGCTACTCTCCGCTGTTGGGTTGCAGCATTTCTTCTCTTTTCACAAGATGATGCGCTCTTTTACACTGTTGAGCGCCATGTAGGTCTATTTTGTACAAGTTCTTTCCAAGTGTCTTGGTCTATTTCAAACGCTTCAGTGAGGTCTTTAACGAGTCCTTGTAGAGCTTCTTTTGGTCACATTGAGATCGATTACCCTTCTCCAGCTCACCATAGAGAAGTATCTGTGGCAGACGATAGTCTGGCATACGTACCAAATGACCTGCCCAGCGAATCTGTGTCTGCATCAGGGTAGTGTAAATGCTGGGGATACCAGATCTGTCAAGGACAGTGGTATCTGGAATCTTGTCTTGCTATCTGATGTTCATAATATTTCTGAGATAAGTTGTGTGAAATGACTGAGTTTCCTCACATGACGTCTATACAAAGTCCATGTTTCGCTAGCGTATAACAGCATTGGAAGTACCACTGCTCTGTAGACTTAAAATACTGTGTATACAGGCATGCTTGAAGACAGTCTGAGACTAATCTTTTACACGCTCATTTCAAAACTTTGGTTATATCCAAAATCTCCATTGTCATGCTGCTTGTCATCTGAGCGAATGCACCATATTCCACTCTGATGGCCTCCCGCCACCGTTGAGCAGCCACTCTACTGCTCCACTTCACCTCTAATGGAAATTGGTAATTGCACTTTCGTAAAACACAGGTTAATATAATCGCTTCTCTCAGACACGACGGACTATAACTAAAACTAGTGGGTAATGGTGTGCACACAAGAAAACATGCAAATTACAATACACAACGCTCTTGTGATGCCAGGGCCTGAAAGGGGAGCAAAGAATAGCAACACTGTTTACCTTCCACGCATGTCGTAAAAGGCGACTAAGGAGGTTATGGGATGGAGTTGGCTGTCCCATCCCATATAGAGTCAGTGACGCAAAGCCATGCTGAAGTCGGATGTGTCAGGCCGAAAGGTGCAGATATCGCATCAATGCTGTAAACCATGACACAACGCATTCCATTCTCCGAACTACATCCTGCTAATCTGCAGGAGTTTGAGAACGAACTCAGAAAAAGAAGAAGACAATACACAAGACATATTCAACGTTTCAACCAAAAGGTCTTTATCAAGAAATGCACAAAACATCAAAAGACGACAAATGGAAATGATCACAACCCACAAACGTATCCAACGGAAATATGGAAATGAGATGCCGGGAGGACAGGAAAAACGTAAATATTTGTGGAAACGAAACGAACAAAAAGATAACGTAAATGACGGAACAAAATGAATGAAGACCAAGAACCCACATACCCAGTACTAGACAAAAGAGTGGTCGGAATTGAGTCCAACAGGCTTGAGGGTATCCAATTCAAAAATAAGAAAATTTTCTAGAGCGTACCTAGATCTATCATCGATGGTGCAAGATCTGACGGTAGTGATCTGAATATCAAGAGCACACGATGACCATCCCCGTTGACGTGTGTGTGGTCACAGGAGTAGGTGTTCTGTGCTTTATGGCATGAAGATGGTTACATACAAAAAGCGAACGCTCAATCTTAAGCCGGTTTCCCCGATGTACTGTTTGCCGCAGCGTTTACATATGATCACATAAATAACATTACGGGATTCACATGTAACGGCCTCATCGATGGAGAAAGTGGCCTTGGGAAATGAAATGGAGCGCATCTGAACCACATAAAGACATGATAGCAACGCGACGTGAACAACGTACAGTGCCAAAATGGTCGGGAAAAGTAGACTTAAGGTGGCTATGGACCAAGGTGTCCTTCATATTTTTGTCGCGCCCATATGCCACTAGAGGTAAGTCGTGGAAAGCGGCACGGGTGTCAGGATCAGACTGGAGAAGAGAATAATGTTTAAACATGATGTGTTAAACAGAAGAGTTAGGGGATGAAAGGTAAAAACAAGTTTAACCCTTTCAGATGAGGAGGAAGAACTCTGGGAGTTAGTCAAGGTATCGAGACGAGACAACTGGCGCACACGGAGACAAGCGGATGAAAGAATGCTGCCAGGGAACGAGTGTATTCGGAAAAACTCAATCATCTTAAAGGACTCGTCGAGAAAATCGTCGTAATCGCTACACAAGCGACGCAGGTGAAGAAGCTGGAAGTACGGCAGAGAGTTGCGACATGCGGAAGGATGAGAAGAAGTGTAGAGCAGAAAACCATGTGCGTCAGTAGGCAATACCACTGATCTGATCGAAAAAGTGCTCATCAAATTCAAAAGAGTTGAGTATAAGCACCAGTTCAGCAAGGCGGATAAGAGTAGAAGTAATACAGAGGGATGGGGACTGTTGTCAAGAAAGAACTGCAGAGCCCTGAGACCATCTGCATGGGGTATAGAAGTGTACAAAGAACAAACATCAAGCAAGAACAGACGATAGGTACGGTCAGAAGACAACTGGACGGAAGAAAAAATGGTCAGGGTATGCTTTGTGTCTTTCAAGACGGAAGGCAGTTGTTCGTCTAAGGGCTGGAAAATGCTGTCAAGGAAGTAGGAAATGTACTCAGTGGGACAAGAGCAAGGAGAAACAATATGCCTACCCAGATTCGATGTATTATGGATTTTAGGCAGCATATAGAACACAGGTCTGCCTAAACAGGTTTGATCGATGCAAAGAGCCATGTCAGTAGTAGGAAGGTGGTTGTTAAAGATAAGGGTTTTCACAGTGCTGTTAACCACCTTCTGGTTAGGTACAGTAGAGTCAGATGTGTGTGCAGTATAGAAAGAGGGATGTGAGAGTTGTTGGTGACCCTCCTGGAGGTAAGAGTCCTTACGTCACACCACAACGGCCCCATTTTTATCTGCTGGTTTGATGACAATATCATCACGACGGCGAAGATGTGCCAAGGCGTGAGGTTCCTTAAGGGTGATGTTTGAGCGATGCATACGGTTGTGATGAAGTGATTTAATGTCATGGAGGGTATTCTTGATGTAAAGAACAAGAGCTTGGGATGCACCGGGCTTGGGAGTCTAAGAATATTTCTTCTGTTCATGCAAACTTTGGGTTTGTAAATTAGTATGGCCTTATTTTGGCATCTTTCTGGTGCGGTTTGCCCTTTTGGCGCGGTTGGCCTTTTTATCTAAAATAAATTTGGCATCCCTGAATATTTGGCTTTATTTTGACAGAACCGGAAGTTTGCTGAAAGCGGTCAATTCAAAGAAGTCGAAATATTTGGGGACAAATTTTACTACAATAAAAGTAAATAATGTTGTAAGACTTAAAGTTGTGTTGGTTGAAGTGTTTCTCTTATAACTAAACATGCCTGTGGGGAAATAAAGTTGTTTAACGTACTTCTCAGCGAATTAACTAATTGAGGAACTCTGTTTAGTGTTTACGAAAGTCCCCATGGCACAGTACTGACCGTACGGTAGTGTACCGTACGTGTACTTAATGTACTAAGTCTAAGACATCATAGATGATCATACTATGTAGGTCTAAACCTCTAATGCCTATGAATCACTATGATTCATAGTGATACATTGTCATTGTGACATAGTATAAGTATAGTGTATAGTCACATAGTGACATACTACATACTATGACACTCAACTCAATATTTTCGGTTGAATCTACTATGGCGCATGAGTTATGTATGATGAGTAGCTGTAGTGCAGTAGCAGACCTCAACATTCAACAAATAAGTGTCATGCCAAGTGACGAACGTGATCATGTTTCTCCATGCCTCTCTGTCACTTGTGTTTGTAATAATAAGTTCAGTTGGTGACTTCTTTGGCATACAACTTCTTTTTGTACCCACAGTGACAACCCATCCAGAAATATATATCAGATAATATCATATTATGACAATATCTATCTTTGTGTTGTCTTCCTCTGTCTCTTGAAGTCTTCCCTTGTTCTTTCCCTATTATTAATCTAACTACAGTAGTTACTACTTGGAGTCACATCATCAGGGTTTGCATCAGCATACATTACTGTATACAAAATAAATCCAAATTGGTTATAATAAATTCAATATGCTGTTATATTTCCAAAAAGCCCTGATCTATACCATACTCGGCAGACATGTGTGATTAGTGTATATTATATATACTCTTTGATAGGTAAAGACGCATTTTGATTTACTCGCGAAATTTTTAAAACAAAATTTATAGTAAGTCATCATCATCATAATTTTCCTCTTGTGCTAAGCTTGGCACATAGTGCTGATGTCATAGCTTTCCTTGCTTGTCGATTCAAGCTTGGCACATAGTGCTGATGTCATAGCTTTCCATGATTGTCGATTCAAGCTTGGCACATAGTGCTGATGTCATAGCTTTCCATGCTTGTCGATTCAAGCTTGTCACATAGTGCTGATGTCATAGCAATCCATGCTTGTCGATTCAAGCTTGGCACATAGTGCTGATGTCATAGCTTTCCGTGCTTGTCGATTCAAGCTTGGCACATAATGCTGATGTCATAGCTTTCTATGCTTGTCGATTCCATCTTGGCACATAGTGCTGATGTTATAGCTTTCCATGCTTGTCGATTCAAGCTTGGCACATAGTGCTGATTTCATAGCTTTCCATGCTTGTCGATTCAAGCTTGGCACATAGTGCTGATGTCATAGCTTTCCATGCTTGTCGATTCAAGCTTGGCACATAGTGCTGATGTCATAGCTTTCCATGCTTGTCGATTCAAGCGTGGCACATAGTGCTGATGTCATAGCTTTCCATGCTTGTCGATTCAAGCTTGGCACATAGTGCTGATGTCATAGCTTTCCATGCTTGTCGATTAACAGCTAGTTGTTAATACAAATACTTATTTATAGTAAATACTTGGACAAAATTTGTCAATAGAGTGCTATAGCACTACACATATTACAGTTAGATAGCTCTTGAAAATTGCAATTCAACTATACCTCAATCAAGTCTGTATGTAAATCCTGAAAAAAGTTATGAATTTTTCTCTAATTAATTTGTATGTGACTTGTCCTTTTCAGAATGTTGTCACTCTGTAAAAATCACGGTTCTGTGCGAGCTACCCAGCTTCTTCCAGTGTCATGTTTAGAAGGTCTTCAATGTCATGTGTCCATCGTAGTCTTGGTCTGCCTCTATAGGAAAATATAAATTAAACTTGTGACCACAAAATGTAGCCGAGATGATAATTTCTTCTGCGTTCGTTCTCATACTCCTGCAGATTAGCAGGATGTAGTCCAGAGAGCGAAATGTGCTATGTCATGGTTTACAGTTCTGTGCTCCCCTTTTTGTCCCTGGCAACACACATGATGTATATAGAATTAAAAGCTATTGGACATTTATTGTTTGGACACATTTCTTGGACATTTATTATTTCGACATATTTCTAGTAGATAATTCAGAAGGCCTAGGACAAATGACACCAATCTTCACAACAAAAATGTAGAACAAAAAAATCTTCACAACACCAAAATAACACTATTCAAAATGATTATTATGCCAACACTGTTCTATCAATGCCAAACATGGACAACGACAGCACAAGACAAACGTAAACTAGTAACAGCTGACATGGCATGCTTATGCAGAATCCTAGGAATATCGCTAAGAGACAGAGTGAGAAATGAGGACATTAGACAAAGAATCAACACCGCCCCAATCGTGGAGTATATTAAGAGCCAACAGATCAAATGGTTTGCACACATCAGCAGACTACCACCAGACAGCATATCACAGCAAGCTATGCTACACAGATACAATGAAGGCTGACCTCGAAAATGATGGACCACCTAAATAAAAAAGGTGACAAATTCCACAGTATACATGAGAGCCATCTCCAGAGAACTCTTCTACCCCTGACGCTGAAAGGCAATAAAGGGTTTAGCGAATAGATAGATAGATAGAATTTAGAATATAATTATAATCTTGTAACTGCTTAAAGTATGCTTCGTACTGAAACTGAATTGTATCATTGGTTACCATATACTTCTTCAAGCTGATACATCCATCCTGGTCAAGTCTTACATAGATCAAGTTGGATAACTCAAGTTTCACTATTCAGCAATAAACATGGATGCAGTTTCCCCTACAAGGTTGGTAATAGTTCTTCCTTACTGCTTGACTCCAGTGTTTATATTTTATATTATGTTGAAGTTGGATTTGTCAGCTTAAAAGGCACAGATATTGCAGCAAAAGTTTCTGTAAGCCATGACAACACAATCCGTTCCCTGGACTACATCCTGCTGAAAATCGAACATGACTATTCTCCTGCTACAAGAGAGATCCAATTGGAGTTTGAGAATGAACACTGAAGAAATAGATTATCTGACTGACATGTGCAGATATGGCTGCTTCATTATGATGCAATGGTTCATTGATATATCTTCTGATACAGTGACATTATTCACCAATCTGTCAGCGTGGACTTCTGATACAGTGACCAGACTCATTAACCTGTAGCAGCCCAGCTAAAAAACGCACATATTTCCTCTGACACCTGGTCATTTTTATGACTTCTGGTTTTTCTGCAGATTTGCTATTTTGGTGTAATGTTTTTATTTATTTAGTTATTGATTTAAATTTCGGAGACAATAGAGATAAATGTATGCTGATATGATTTGGAGGTATTTTCTTGTGTGTGTCAGTGTTATGTTGTGTACGACCAAAATCAAGAATTTAGACAAACACACACAAAGAACTTACCATGTCAAAGTCATGCGTAGACCTAGTTGTAGAAAAACGGCTCCTCGAATTCCTAGGTTTACGCAGTTCGGCTTCCAAATGTGAAAGGTCGAATAAATTATGACTGCACATTTATATCGCTGCAGAAAACTAAGGAGCAATAACTCTAGCACACATTTACTATAAGAGCATGATGGAAAATAAACATGAACGATTGTTGTCCATGACTACAAATGGCTACCTCGATGTAGACATTTGTCAATCTCAGATATCTATCACTAGAAGATATTTGTCGACTATGGGTTGCAGGTTAATGAGACAAAGTATGTATGAGAAGAAATCAAGATAAAATATTAACTGTGTCTGTTGTTATACTGTGTAAAGTCTGTCTCTCCGTATCTCACATTTTTACTTTCTGAAGTCCAGCATTGACTGGACAATTGAGGGAGCTACATCTATTTGATATGTGAAGTAACTTTAGAAAGAATACATCCCTAACTGCAGACAGGTGCAGTTTGTTTATATCCCTATGACGTGTTGCAAGGGCCCAAAAGGGGATCTTCTTCTTCTTCAGGGTTCATTCTCAAACTCCCACTGGATATCTCTTGTATCAGGACCATGGTCCTATTAGATTTCAAGATGGATGTAGTCCAGAGAATGGAAATGCGTTGTGTCGCCGTTTTATTTGTGCCAATGGCCTGACACATCCATCTTCGGCGGGAAAATGGGATCAAAGAATAACGGCACTGATGTCTGCCATGCATGTCATAAGAGACAATTAAGAACATTTTGTAGTGGAGTTGGCTGTCCCACTCAATAAAGGTTCAAAGTGACCAAATGCTGAAGCCAGATGTGTCAGGCAGAAAGACATATATTGCAGCTAAACTGTAAATAATTACAACACATTCCTTTCTCAGGTCTACATCCTGCTAATTGTCAGGAGTTTGAGTATGAACGCAGAAGAGATCCCTACAGCTCAGCATTAGAGGTCATCGTGAAAATGTCCATATCCGTCATGGTCTGAAGTATTTCTGGTTTTGTTGCTATGTATAGATGAATTCTGGACTGTCTTTGCTAGACATGCAAGGCAGTTTAAACTCATTCCACTTTCAGTGTCCTGAGAAAGTTCTTAGTGTACAATGGCAAGAATATATCCCTGGAGAAAGTTCTTAGTGTACAATGGCAAGAATATATCCCTGGAAATCCTTCAAAAGTCCAAGATGGAAGGCATTGGTTTGTTGAACAGTTGTCAACATTCATTTGGTTGATCTGGTCATCTGCATGACAGATGTGGTGTGTCTTGCAAAGATCTTATTCTATGTTGATCTGGTCATCTGCATGACAGATGTGGTGTGTCTTGCAAAGATCTTATTCTATGTTGATCTGGTCATCTGCATGACAGATGTGGTGTGTCTTGCAAAGATCTTATTCTATGTTGATCTGGTCATCTGCATGACAGATGTGGTGTGTCTTGCAAAGATCTTATTCTATGTTGATCTGGTCATCTGCATGACAGATGTGGTGTGTCTTGCAAAGACCTTATTCTATGTTGATCTGGTCATCTGCATGACAGATGTGTGTCTTGCAAAGATCTTATTCTATGTTGATCTGGTCATAGTTAAGCAATTAAGTGGAGGTCAGAAAAAATGTTTTAAAAACTATTTGAAGACATCTGAAGCACTGCAGCATGGAAAAATCTGTTAGTCGATGCCTCTCTCTCTCATGTGACATATTCTACCTTATCCTCTATGCCTCTCTCTCTCTCTCTCATGTGACATATTCTTTCTTATCCTTGATGTCTCTCTCTCTCATGTTTGTTTGTTTTTCGTTCGCTCCATTGTAACCATCACAGATATCCGTGCGATTTCCGCCGGGAGCGTGATTACGTTGTGCCACCGCTATGTGCCTTGTAGGCCTAGCACATCCGATTTCGGCATGCCTTGACAATTCGGGTGGGCTACCCTTAGCCTGTGACAGCCTCTATATCTGTATCCAGGCACGTGTAGTGGCGACTCTTCGCCCAGACGATTTTTGCTCTCGTCTGACTCGCACGAGGTGTTCCACTGTCTATGAACTTGCCTCGTGTAATTGGACGTGCTGTGCCTGTGCCCATTGGGTACTGAACCGTTTCTCATCCGTGAGCCTGGTTCCTTAAGGGGAAGAACTCAACAGAGGAGTTGGACCCTGGCTCTTTCGCCCTCTTAGCCGAGGTGTCATTCACCGACATCGTGTACCCCTTGTCCAAGTTCGAGTCTCACACCACGCGTTTGAGAGCAAGGCGTTCTCGAGCTGAGCATCCTTGTCCCAATAGCGCCTGAGCCCATCAGGTACTGAACCCTTTCTCTCTTCAAGTGTATTTCTGGTGTAGGAAAACCTGAAAGTAGAGTTGGGCCAGGGCTAAATCGTTGTCCCTTTTGTGCCTGAGCCCATCGGGTACGGAACCCTTTCTCTCTGCAAGTGCGCTTCCGGTATAGGAAACCTTGACTGTAGAGTTGGGCCAGGACTACCATCGTTGTCCCTTTCTTGCCTAACCCCGTCGGATACAGAACCCTTTCTCTTCGTGAGCATATTTCTGGTTTAGGAAGGCTCGACATTAGAGTTGGATTAGGTCTTCTTGCTTTACCAAACGCCAATGAATGGGTCTGGGTCTCTGCCTGTAAGGGACACAGGTAACTAGAAGCTCGTCTCGAGCTGACTAAGCTTGTAGTTCCCCTTTCCTAGGGACTTTTCACTTTCTATTTGCAGTTCGCGCTGCCCTCTAGCGCTGTTCTGAACTTTCATTGTTTCATTGTACTCGGTATGAAATCTATTTGTCTCTCGCCATGCATCTACCTTTACGTGCATTTTACATTGGCCGCCCCTCCAATGTTCGGACTGAGCTTCACTGTATGTCGACAGTGTCGTTATATGTGGTGATGCTGATGGTGTCGGAGATATTGTCTGTCTCTTGTGCAGTCAAATCTCTTTCTATCTGCTACCTCCACATTTTCGGGCACGAGCTCGAGCTGCTGTGTTTCTGTTTCCAGGGTGCACCGCGTGGAGGTACATTTGGGATCTTGGTTATCTGCTAACCCTGGGTCCGCCTAGAGTAATGCGTTCCCTTTGCACCCCTCTCTCTCATGTGACATATTCTTCCTTATCCTCTACATTATACTATTCATTATAAAGGTAAAGGTAGGTTCCATGGCAGAAACCAGATGTCAGGGATGAAGATAACTCTTCATGTACTAAGCCGCATCAACTATTAGGAAGGTTGGCCAGTTCCTTTGCTTGCTGTGATTACTTCCCCTAACTCATGCGTCAGTTACCCATTTACAGCTCAGTCGACTGGGGAGTGGTCATGTCAGGCAGAAAAATCACGACCCAAATAATTTTTCAGGCTTTGTTTTGAACCTAGCACGCTGTAGCCTAGTGATAATAAGTAAGCTCACTATCAACTATGCTACTGTGCCCCTCAGTCTCATATAAGCTAGTCACAAAGGCATGTTTGTGGAGGTGTGGGTTTATGGATGCTTGCTTATTCCTTGAAGGGAGGCTCTCCAGTGTCCCAGGATCGTCATGCCAGAAGCACAGCACACACATTTGGGACAACTATCTCATAATTCTTCTGTCAGCTCTGTTGACCCATGCATAGTAACGGCACATTTAACAATCCCCATCACCGAGGGTGAGTCTGCCACGCAAGGACAGAGATGCAATGTCCATTAGCTTGCATCTATGTGTCGTCTATGAAGATTATTTGATGTGATAGAAGAACAAAAGTCAGAAATTGAGATCAGATGTGACAATTGTTTTCACACATGACACAGGTTGTCAGCTTATTCCCTAACTTTCCTTAGTTGACTCCTATGACATATCTGGAAAGATGTCTACTATTCTTTCGTGTACAGATACCGGTTTCCACATGGAAGATCACACAATATAACAACACGTGCAAGTGTTCTCTTGGATTTGGAAAAAAAATTCACACTCTGACTATCTAAGAATTCATATATAATTTATCCACTGATTATCCAATGATGTTCACACATACTTATTTTTGCAGCACTTCTGCAGAGGGAGACTCTATAAAAATCTTTCTCAGAGTTCGACCACCAGATCCCAGCATTAGCGAAAATGATTTCGCACCTCGAGTTTTGGATGTCAACACAACAGACTGTGCTGTTATCTTGCGCACAAAGCCAGAGCCAAAAATATTTACATATGATAATGTTGCAGACGCAGACATCACCCAGGTATGATAGATATCTTAGGTCAATTGAACATTTACTCATGTTATTTAACCATAAGCATGCTGTTGGCACAGTGATGTGCTGGAGTCACTGTATTTTGAACCACTGTCTGCGACTTGATGCACACTATGTTATGCACCTCTTTCAGCAAGGAAATTCAGATTATAAGCTCACATAATTCATCCAGGTAACACATGAATATGAAATGGACATAATTTATCTTTGACGTCTGTTGGTTTCGAAGCAGGTAGTTATGTTTTAGATTCCTAGTGAATATTTTGCAGCCGTCTCTGCAATCAGTTAAAATCATTCTAAATGGTAGCAATTTATGAGGAGTAGTTTTCTGAATCCGATGATGAAGAATTTCTTGGTTTTACGGGTATTGTTTCCCGGCTGCATATAACTGAGGATTGAAACAGCAGTTGTTTGTTGAGTGTGTCTGCCGACGAAAAGTATTGCGGATGTAGTGTAAACACAGAGTCATTTACATGAACAAAACAAACGTGGGATCATGAAACGAGTACTTCCGGAACACCTATACAGTCTGACTAATAATTAGCAGGCACAAAAATTACTAGACTGGAAATGATGTAACTCGGGTGGGAGTGAATGATTAAAAACAAGAGAGTCACGAGGGCCACCTACTAGTACTAATGTAGGATTGTTGTTGTTGTCTGGAAAAACACAGTGGGATGACCAAAGGGTTGATTGCAGGTGACCTTAAAGCGAGGGAAGGTTTGACAACAAAAACATGATGCAGGAAAGATATAAAACTGATGTCCGATAAAGAATAAAAAAGGCAAGCGTAAGATGAAGACTAGTACTGGAAGCTAGCGGATTACTAAGACCTACCCAGAGTCAAGGAGCAGCATTTTAGATTCACTGATATTATGATTGCTTGACATTCCTATACAACGTCTTCGTTTTCTGTGTCCATTATATTCGTAGAATCTTTCTGTAGCACTTCATTTCAAATGAATTTATTCTTTTGGATATTGTCTTGTTCAGAGTCCAAGTCACGCATCCATATGTTGCCACTGGGAAAACACATGATCTTAAAAGGGTTACTTTAGTGTCATTACTACTTTGCCATTGTTTTATCATTTGTGTTAATTTGAGTGTTGAAATTGCGAGTCTTCTAATTTTGGCTGAACAATCTCTGGAACTTTATATTTGCTCCCAGATATGTGAATTTGTTTATACATTCTAGTTGTATATTGTGTGTTGATTATTCTATATTGTCTATGCTGACTAGGTCAGGTAGTTGTTCTTACACAAACTCTTACAGGAAGTATGTGCTTTGCTATATCCAAGGTGAGTTCAGCACAACTTTCTTTCATGCCCAAAATCTGTGTTACCACTCCTGGGTTATTTCCCAAGAATCTGGGCTTTTTTGTCTTCAGAAATGAGGGTCTTTTAAAAATGTTGAGAGGCAAGACTGTCCAAAAGTACTTTCAACTAACTGAGATGGGCAATGCCTTGGAAGTCTGTAATCGTCTCTCATATCCACAGTGAGTGTCAAACTCCCACAGCCATACAGCACAACAGAAAATGAGCTATACAGTTTGATTTTCACTCGAACATTGATGTTGCTTTTCCAAATCACCATTAGCCTTGACACAGAAGCTAAAGTCATCTCGTCTTATTTTTAATTCTGCAATCTTAATACTATCTGTCCCATATTAATACTGTCTGTCCCATATTAATACTATCTGTCCCATATTAATACTGTCTGTCCCATCTTAATACTATCTGTCCCATCTTAATACTGTCTGTCCCATCTTCATAATGTCTGTCCCATCTTAATACTATCTGTCCCATCTTCATAATGTCTGTCCCATCTTAATACTATCTGTCCCATATTAATACTGTCTGTCCCATATTAATACTGTCTGTTCAATCTTAATACTGTCTGTCCCATCTTCATAATGTCTGTCCCATCTTAATACTATCTGTCCCATATTAATACTGTCTGTCCCATCTTAATACTGTCTGTCCCATCTTAATACTGTCTGTCCCATCTTAATACTATCTGTCCCATATTCATAATGTCTGTCCCATCTTAATACTGTCTGTCCCATATTAATACTGTCTGTCCCATCTTAATACTGTCTGTCCCATCTTAATACTGTCTGTCACATCTTAATACTGTCTGTCCCATCTTAATACTGTCTGTCCCATCTTCATAATGTCTGTCCCATCTTCATAATGTCTGTCCCATATTAATACTGTCTGTCCCATCTTAATACTATCTGTCCCATATTAATAATGTATGTCCCATCTTAATACTATCTGTCCCATCTTCATAATGTCTGTCCCATCTTAATACTGTCTGTCCCATCTTAATACTGTCTGTCCCATCTTAATACTGTCTGTCCCATCTTAATACTGTCTGTCCCATCTTCATAATGTATGTCCCATCTTAATACTGTCTGTCCCATCTTAATACTGTCTGTCCCATCTTAATACTGTCTGTCCCATCTTAATACTGTCTGTCCCATCTTCATAATGTCTGTCCCATCTTAATAATGTCTGTACCATCTTAATATAATGTCTGTCCCATCTTAATATAATGTCTGTCCCATCTTAATAATGTCTGTACCATCTTAATATAATGTCTGTCCCATCTTAATAATGTCTGTCCCATCATAATACGATAACATCACACTTGAAATACTGCAGGAGGCTGTGTTCTCCATTGTGGGGAAGAAGATTATTGAGAGCTGTGTAGCAGGCTACAATGGAACAATCTTTGCCTAGTAAGTCTGTGTTGTATATCTATGTTGTATGTCGGTGTTGATTATTTGAGATACACTTGTTTGTTGCATATCTGTGGTGTACTTGTTCTGACACTTATAATTGTGTCTGTACGCTTAGAGTTTGACTGATGTTTGTAACCTATGTACCTGTTTCAAGTTAATTCACATGTAACTGGGTTCATAAGTTTCAAGTTAATTCAGATGTTATTGTGTCCATAAGTTTCCAAATGATACATATCTGTTTCATATGCTACAGATTTCATATGTCACGTTTCCTGCGAAACGTGGACAGTGTATGCTAGACATGCAAGAAAGTTAAATCATTTCCATCTTACCTGCCTACGTAAATTACTAAACATCCATTGGTGGGACAAAGTACCAGACTACGAGGTCTTGGAAAAATCAACCTCAATAAGCATCCACACAATACTTATGAAGGCGCAGGCACGCTGGGCAGGCCATCTTGTGCGTATGGAGAACTCGCGTTTGCCAAAACAAATATATTATGGAGAACTCAAGGCAGGATTTCGAAAAGCTGGTGGACAGAAAAAGCGTTTCAAAGACACGCTCAAGTCATCCTTGAAACATCTTAACATTGACGTAGGCGCTTGGGAGAGCCTCGCTCAGGATAGAACAGCATGGCGTTACAGCATTAGAACGGGAGCACTAGCGGCAGAAGAATTCAGACAAGAAACTGCAAGACAGAAGCGGACACGTAGAAAAGAAAAAACATCTCAACCTCACACAGATACCTTCTATTGTTGTCAATTCTGTAAAAGAACATTTAGTGCGCGCATTGGACTTGCTAGTCATTTAAAAACGCACTATTAACTTTATTATTTTATTATTTATTGTTATTATTATTATGGTTGAGTTTTTGGTCATCGTCGATCACGACGGACGAACATCATCAAGTTTCCAAATTATTACCAGTGTATATTAGTCGTAGAATGAGTGATTCCATTGGGGTGTTTGTTCTGAAGCATTACAAATTAGAAGCAGAAGTTGAATGTAGAGTACCGTAGATATTTATAAAAGAATTGTTGACCATTAGTCTAGATGATGATCACAACAAGATGATTACTGATGTATTATATTCTACTACTGATGATGTATTATATTCTACTACTGATGTTGTTTGTCGTTACATTTCATGCATGCTGAGATTGTAATGGGATCCAGTGAGTTAATAAATAACTTTTCTGTGTGTGATAGCCATATAACTGCTGTTCAATGATTCAAGGAATGAGGGCCAGATAATAGAAAGATTGATTGATGTAATAGACTGTATGGTAATGTCTTTGTTGGTTTAGAGCTATGCTACTACAGCAGGACCTATTGAAGAATTCTTGAACCAGGAAGAAATCTTCGTTTAGATTGTAAAACCAGGACTCTAGTTACATGTCTCCACCACATTTTGTTTATGTTGGTAACAAGGAATAACATTATTGTACTCATTTTGTTGTGCTTGAATCTCATATTCTGAACTGTATGTCTAGTTTAGAGCTATGTCATGAGGATATATTTGACATGTAGCTTAGCACTGTTAGATGAATGTATAGGCTATGACAAATCACTGGATCTTGATTGTATTCTGTTTTCTTGACATCTTCTCAGTGGCCAGACGGGATCAGGAAAGACATTCACTATGCTTGGTAAGTAACACAATCAATTGTTCTGGTTGGAAATGTGAGCAAAGTAATGGAGTTTCTGATTGGAAGTTCGAGAATAGTAGTGAAGTTTCTGATTGGAAGTGTGAGAAGAATAATGAAAGTTTTTGTTTGGAAGTGTGAGACGAGTAATTAAGTTTTTGATAAGAAACAAACTTGTATGTCAACAATGTGCCATGACCTAGATAAGAATCAAATGTGTATGTCAACAATGTGCCATGACCAGATAAAAATCAAATGTGTATGTCAACAATGTGCCATGACCAGATAAAAATCAAATGTGTATGTCAACAATGTGCCATGACCCAGATAAGAATCAAATGTGTATGTCAACACATGACCAGATAAAAATCAAATGTGTATGTCGATAATGTGCCATGACCTAGATTATATGATATCACATTTTCTACATCCCTAGGTCCTTCAGAAAATTCTGAAAGTTTTCAGCATGAGTTGCGAGGAGTCATCCCTAGAAGTTTTGAGTATTTGTTCAGTCTGATTGCTCACCAACAGGAACTGGTAAGTGCCAAGAACAATTCTGTTTATATCAGATTTCTCAACTCACTTCACACAAAATGCATTTCACTATGTTGCGTTGTGATTTCACTATGTACGAGGGGGAGTCAATAAGTAAGTCACAAATGGCTCTTTAGAAAAAAACTGAAGACGATAAAAACCTGAAAACTGTTTATTTTTACACATACATTATCCCTTTACTTCTCAACATAATTTCCACCAACATTGATGCATTTATCCCATCGTTTTATGAGTCCTCCCAAACCTGCTGCGTAGAACTGCGTGCTCTGCTTTTTAAGCCACATTTTCACTTCACATTCAACTTCTGCGTCAGTCGCGAAATGCTTCCCGCCAAGGTGGGTTTTTAGTGGACCAAAAAGGTGAAAATCACTAGGGGCTAAATCGGGGCTGTAAGGAGGATGTTCCAGAATTTTCCAACCAAGATTTTTTATTTTCTCCTGAGTTAATCGAGCCATATGTGGTCTAGCATTGTCATGAAGGAGTAGCACTCCTCTAGTCAACAGCCCTGGACGTTTTCTTCGAATTGCATCCCGAAGCACTGATAGAACTTCACAGTATGATTCAGAATTCACATTGTCACCTTTCTTTTTGAAATTGGTTAAAAGCACTCCTTGACAATCCCAGAACACTGTCAGCATAACCTTCCCTGCTGATGGTGTAACCTTGAATTTTTGGACACAAGGCGAAGAAGGATGTTTCCATTGCATTGAAGCACGCTTTGATTCAGGCTGGTAGTGATGCACCCATGATTCGTCCCCAGTAATAATCCTGTTCATCATGTCTTCTCCTTCATTTGCGTATTGACAGAGATGCTCCAATGACAAGCCTAATCGGTTCATTTTGTGTTCGTCCGTCAATTGTCTGGGCACCCACCTTGAACACACTTTCTTAAATTTCAATCGGTCATGCATGATGCTGTATGCTGAACCATGTGAGCACCCTATTGCAGCTGCTACAGCGTCTATCGTTACTCGTTTGTCACCTCGAATCATCTCAACCCGCTGCACAGATGCGTCTGTTGAAATTTCAACAGCACGACCAGATCGGATTTCGTCAACAATTTTAGAGCGTCCTTGAGAAAATTTTTTTACCCAGCTGTGCACCGCTTTACGGGACAAACAATTGTCAGCATAAACAGGAAGCATTTCTTTATGAATGTCTTTTGCAGGCAGTCCTTTTGCCCATAAAAAACGCACAACAGCACGTTGTTCATTGATTGTACACTCTGTAAGTACAGTAGCCATTTTGTTTTTTGTGCTGCGCATGCGCAAGGTACAGCTAGCGCCATCTAGCGAACATAAACATAAAGTTCTATGATGATATCAACTATAAACAGCTTTAGAAACCACTACTGCATTTTCCTGCCATCCAACATCAATTTGTGACTTACTTATTGACTCCCCCTCGTACATACCTAATGTTGCGTTGTGATTTCACTATGTACATACCTAATGTTGCGTTGTGATTTCACTATGTACATACCTAATGTTGCGTTGTGATTTCATAACAAAATGAACATGTTCCATATCTTCTTTGAATATAAACATAACATCCAACAATTCTTATTTAGACATTCACTAAAAATGGCTTCCATTTGAACTCAATGTGTGTTGATTGTTCAATTTTTGTCATTTTTGCACAAGAGTTTGATGAAAAAGAAGCTAGATTTGCTTGAACTGTTGCCACTATTTTTTTCCCCAAAGAAAAAGCAAAATTTAAACTTTTTATTGTAGTTACAAAATTGCTTAGCGACGGTCACAATTTTGCTATCATGTTTAGAGTACAACCGAAAGTAGGTTTATATTTGCTCAGATGGTATTATGGAAACGGTTAAAGTATGTAGGCATCTGTTACCATAGGAGAAATAGATGAAAGTACAATAGAGTGCAGCATAAATATAAGGCAAGATGTTGAGAGAGATTAGGTCAGTAGTTGATGTAAACATGTAGAAACTGGGTAGACGTTTCGAATAACAACATGAAAGAGAAATGACAAACTTGCATGGATTGAAATGTGTGGCAATATGATTCCTTGTCAAAAATTATATTACGGGGAGCAGTCAAGGGTAGAAGAATAAAGAGGGATAGAAAATCATGGAAGACAATGTTGAGGATTGGATGCCTTGGAATGTTTCCTCACTTATCACCATTACTGAAGATAGAAATCAATGGAGGACTGAAGTTATGCTGAAGACGAATGTGTTGGGCCGAAAGCCACGGACATCACAGCAAAGCTGTACACCATAATAAAATGCATTCTGTTCTCATGGCTGCTAATCTGCAGGAACTTGAGACATTCCGTTCTCCTGTCTGCACCCTGCTAATCTGCAGGAGTTTGAGACATTCTGTTCTCCTGTCTGCACCCTGCTAATCTGCAGGAGTTTGAGACATTCCGTTCTCCTGTCTGCACCCTGCTAATCTGCAGGAGTTTGAGAATGAATGCAAAAGAAGAAACTGATAGTAGTGTGTATCCTAATCTAGAAATGTATGTGTATCCTAATCTAGAAATATATGTATATCCTAACCTAGACAACATATGTGTATCCTAATCTAGAAATATATGTGTATCCTAATCTAGAAATATATGTGTATCCTAACCTTGACAATATATGTGTATCCTAACCTAGACAATGTATGTGTATCCTAATCTAGAAATGTATGTGTATCCTAACCTGTTGTTCGTCCATCACAAGTGATGATGACCATTTGTTACATCCACTTTTGAAAATTCAATTTTAGTTATGTCCTTGATTATGAGTTCGTAGATGGCTAATGAGCCCTATTAGAGCTGCAAATGTCCTTGGACAGTTTGGACATGGAATGACGACTGTAGACGGATCTTGGTCTATCCGTGACTTTCTAGCTGCTCTTCTCCGCTGTTGAGCTGCTGCATTTCTCTTCTTTTCACAAGATGATGCGCTCTTTTTTATTTTAGAACGCCATGTAGATCTATTTTGTGCAAGTTCTTCCCATGTATCGTGGTCTATTTCAAAGGCTTTCAGTGAGTTCTTTAACGAGTCCTTGTAGCGCTTCTTTTGGCCACCTTGAGATCGTATACCCTTCTCTAGCTCACCATAGAGAAGTATCTTTGGCAGACGATGGTCTGGCATACGCACCAAATGACCTGCCCAACGAATCTGTCTGCATCATGATCATGTCAATGCTTGGGATACCAGCTCTATCAAGGACAGTGGTATCTGGAATCTTGTCTTGCCATCTGATGATCCTAACCAAGACAATGTATGTGTATCCTAACCTAGACAATGTATGTATATCCTAAGCTAGACAACGTATGTGTATGTCTGAACCATGTGTTATTGTTCTATCTGCTGGATATAGCATGGCAGTAAGAAACAGTTCCTGTGTCGCTGTTCATTCTTGGAGATATATCAAGAACAAATATTTGATCTTCTCGACCCAGCATCTCAAGGTCTTCACTTGAGAGAAAACATGAACAAGGGAGTCTTTGTGGATGGACTCATTGAACAGGTCATTTGTAATCCAAGTGATGCTTATCAGGTGGGTGACCTTGTTATAAGTGTATTCAGGAATTTGGGACCCCTCTTTTTTTTCCAGATATTACAAACTTTTGATGAATCAAGTTAATTTTTTAGCATGTGGTCTTGCAGTAAAAATATTCTACAATGAGATTAAAAAAATGTTAGTGATGTGGAATGATGAAGTTTTCTATGCTGTTTTCCCTGTTTAATTAATATTGTGATTGCAGATCATAACACAGCACAAGATGAGTTGTTTGAACAGTTTATAAGCATATCTTAGGTTACTTGAGTGATAGGTATACTACATAACACAGCACAAGATGAGTTGTTTGAACAGTTTATAAGCATATCTTAGGTTACTTGAGTGATGGGCATACTACATAATGCAGGCATGGGGAAAATCAACAATTAGAATTCATCAATCACTTCTAGCTAACAATTTGTTTATGTATTTACACGGGTGTATCAACTTGTGGAAAGTTTCAAGATTTCAGTGTTTACTAGGAATTGAATGATTGTTCAATGGAACACAAGATAAACATACCATCTACTTATTTTCAAAGCATGCTGGTCACTGTTCATGGCTTGCTGGTCACAATCAAGGCATGCATTGTTTTATTTTATGTTTTGAAATGCTGTGGGGAAAACAAAATAATTGTACAGTTTACTTACAATTATATCATAGTGACACAATCTTGACCACACACAGGACAGAATGACACAATCTTGACCACATACTGGACTTGAATGACACAATCTTGACCATATACAGGACTAAGAATATCACACAATTGAGCACATAATGGACTTAGAATATCACAATTTTGACCACATACAGGACTTAGAATAAAGAATGTCATGTATATCTTGCACACAGGTACTGATCATGGGCTGGTTAAACCGAAGAGTTGCTGCCACCTCCATGAACAGAGAGAGCTCCCGGTCTCATGCAGTCTTTACTGTCATGATTGAATCCAAGGTATATCTTCTTGACTGGCTAGTTCCTTGGTTAGCTTTGTGTGTACTGAGTCTACCTTTCATTATTGTCATTCCTACTTATTTGTGTCATTCACACACACACACACACACATATATATATATATATATTTCATTCCTACTTATTTGTGTCATTCACACACACACACATACCGTTAAATTCCGTGTATAACCCCAGAATTTTTGGACAATAAACAGAGATGACTTCATACTCTTCGTCTTATAATCGAGTAACATCAAATTAAAAAAAAAAATTACGTCCAAATCACAGTAAAAAAGGAGAAAAACACTTTAAAAAAATGCCAGTGACAACTCACATGTCCCGATATATTAAGCCAGGATAAAATGACTAGGGCTCTCCAACAATCTAGAGCGTACTACCATACTGCTAAGCCTCTAATTACATTAATTTCTATATATCATACAATATTTCCTTCGAAACCTCCGATATTTCTTGATAAAACTCACTTACTAGGTCTATATCGTTATTTCCGACATGCCATGCCCGCCATTTTTACTGAGCTTAATTTCCCCGGAAATGCTATTTTTAGCAATGGGTATTACCGTTTTTTTATATATTGACCAAAATACGGTAATGGTCTGTGAAAAAACGAAATATGGTAGCCTAAGCTGATCTACCAGTAACACATGTTTATCATCAAGGCCCAGTCTTGTTTGTGTAGGGAAACACCGACTACCAGTAGTCTAAACAGTGTCACACACTTTCATTTTGGGTAAAGCAAATGTTACAACAGTTACTGACCGTCTACTAGGCTATAAGACCTGTGTACAGAAAATGTAAAAACACATCAAAGGCAGATTTTGAGTATTTCCGTGCATGTGCTGGTCGGCCTTGCCAATTTTTAACATGCGACTCCAAGTATATAAATAGGGACCAAGACAATAATCAGAAACATAAAGAATGAAGTCCTAATTAATTCTGTACAGAGGTCTTTTTCTACATTCAACGGTCTTGCACAAACATGTAACTGACATCCAAAACTTTGCTACTTAGGCAGTGTTGGGGGGATGGCGGAGAGAAATAAATAGTGAAACTCGTCTGAGCTGTGCCTCATGTTTATATTACTGTATAAGGTAAACATACAGGTCACACAAAGTTCAAACTCGTTGTTAAGTTCAAACTGTTGATTCTGTATCTTTTAAAAACAAAGCCGGGGAATGACTGTCTGCAATATTTTTGTGAGAACTCGGTGGCAAATACCGGTAGTTACATACTGGTACTCTGTATATTCTGTTAATTAGTCCAGCCCACTGAGGCTGAAGATGGACTACTGGCCCTACCCATTTCAATCGGCTCAACCAATCCACGTTTCCCTCACATTATGTGATGCCATTCAGATAAGTGACTAAAATGTAATCTTTCTTTATAGAAGATTTGAAACGGGTTCCAAATCACAACACATCATAGGCATTTTGTAGTAAAATTGCACCGTAATTGATTCCCTCCCCCAACCACTGTACATTTAGTGGAAGAAGAGATCAATTTCACAATACTCTGTTATGTTTATTTTATTACCGTATTCTCCCCACATGGTAAACATAACCAGGAACAAAGTTCAAACTCTTCTGTATCTTATAAAAACAAACGTGATCTTGCTGTCTTGCCTTTCATCATTTCCCACTTAAACGTCACTGTCAGAAGCCAGTGACATAATAGTTACGTAGTAATTACTATTCACTAGCGCTGTTCCGCGTCATAACGTCCAGACACCCAACACAGACAATTCATTCAGGAAAAACTTTGTTCCCCAAAGTCTTGCCACCTCATAAACCGTCTATAGTCATGGATAGGGAAGTCAGCCTACTGGGTATTCATTATTTTCGGATATATTGATCCAGAATACAGTAGCCACCGGGGTTTCATTCCTTGATTCATTCAAGTTACGTGAGTGAAGCAAATGAAAGGAATGCTATTTTCTTAGAGTTGCAAAAGTTTGTGTTAATTTCCATTTAGCATGTCCGTTCTTTCTTATGATGATGAAGTTCATTATTGCCGGCTTTGTTAAGTTGGGGATGTCGGTCTATAGTCAGACTTTCGACTTTCTCCACTTTTGGGAAGGGATAGTTAGGTTATCGGCCTACAATCGGATGGGTTTATATTCAGAATTTAACGGTATATATATGTCATTCATACTTATTTGTGTCATTCACACACACACACACACACACACATATATATATTTCATTCCTACTTACCTGTTCCATTCATATATACCATAAATTACTGTGTATAAACCATGGTGAGCGATTGTTCTAGCTGTGCAGTGTCAGCAGTCACCCCCTAGACTGGACTATGGTGGGTACAATACAACCCACACAACAAATCCAGCAAATTTTACTGTCCCCTGACAGGCTGATTTCAAATGATAATAAGCACTGCTCCCTACCCCCCCCCCCCCCCCCCCTGGATTTGTCTAAGACTCCTTAAGCAACTTCTACATCCTTTAGAACTTCAATGGCTGTTGGTCCCATACTGCATATAAAATACTCAATATGGTCAGCTGACCTAAAATGGATTCTTGGCCCATTAGTACACGTAAAATAATCTGGCCTGATTACCTAAAATAGGTTCTTAGCCCTTTACGCACATAATACTCAATCTGACCACCTGATCTAAAATAGATACTTGGCCCCATATTGCACATAGAATAATCTGGCCAGCTGACCTAACATAGATTGGCCCATTAGTGCACATAGAATAATTTGACAATCAATCTAAAATATGTTATTTTCCCTTTATTGCACATAAAGTACTCAATATGGCCAGCTGACCTAAAATAGGTTCTTGGCTCTTTACGCACATAATACTCAATCTGGCCAGATGATGTAAAAAAGGCTGCCAACCTCTGGAGTAGACCTACTACGGCAGAAAGTAATCTGGCTAGGATTTAAGTGTGTCAACACAAACTGTTTTAAGTGGCTAGTGTTGTATTGAAGCCTCATCTGCATGACCGGGTGCTACCTGACCTTGTGTTTTACTTCATAGTAAAACTGAGTTTTACTGCAGTTTGACATAATTTGTTTATAAAAAGTCATGTCAGTACAGCAGATTTTGTAATGTTGCAGGAAGATGCTTGTGGAGTACAGAACATTAGAACATCCCAGTTGAACTTGGTAGACTTGGCTGGGTCTGAGCGACAGAAGGATACCAACACTGGGGGCACCAGGTTAAAGGTAATTTATTTCTGGTTTTATCTTTACATTGTTGTGCCGTAGTCTACCTGTTTAATTGTAGTTTTATCTTTACATTGTTGTATTGTACCTGTTTAATTGTAGTTTTATCTTTACATTGTTGTAGTCCACCTGATCAACTATTTTTGTCCTAGTTAAGATTTAACAGTGACATATTTGTGTGTTAGTTGACCAGGTTTGTATATATTTTTCAGGAGGCTGGGAGTATCAATAAATCATTGTCTGTACTTGGGAATGTGATCATGTCTCTTGTTGATCTCAGCCATGGCAAGAAACGGCATATACCTTACAGGGACTCTAAACTGACATTTTTATTAAGGGTGAGTGGACATGTTTTCTCCAGGCAAGAAATTACACATTCTGTATACATAAACATGAGCAAAGTTATCTAGATAACACCATTCATTGTAAGATTCCCCCCTCCCTCCTGCATGTTTCAGGGAAGCAAAGTTATCTAGATAACACCATTCATTGTAAGATTCTCCCCTCCCTCCTGCATGTTTCAGGGAAGCAAAGTTATCTAGATAACACCATTCATTGTAAGATTTCCCCCTCCCTCCTGCATGTTTCAGGGAAGCAAAGTTATCTAGATAACACCATTCATTGTAAGATTCCCCCCTCCCTCCTGCATGTTTCAGGGAAGCAAAGTTATCTAGATAACACCATTCATTGTAAGATTCTCCCCTCCCTCCTGCATGTTTCAGGGAAGCAAAGTTATCTAGATAACACCATTCATTGTAAGATTCCCCCCTCCCTCCTGCATGTTTCAGGGAAGCAAAGTTATCTAGATAACACCATTCATTGTAAGATTCCCCCCTCCCTCCTGCATGTTTCAGGGAAGCAAAGTTATCTAGATAACACCATTCATTGTAAGATTCTCCCCTCCCTCCTGCATGTTTCAGGGAAGCAAAGTTATCTAGATAACACCATTCATTGTAAGATTCCCCCCTCCCTCCTGCATGTTTCAGGGAAGCAAAGTTATCTAGATAACACCATTCATTGTAAGATTCTCCCCTCCCTCCTGCATGTTTCAGGGAAGCAAAGTTATCTAGATAACACCATTCATTGTAAGATTCTCCCCTCCCTCCTGCATGTTTCAGGGAAGCAAAGTTATCTAGATAACACCATTCATTGTAAGATTCTCCCCTCCCTCCTGCATGTTTCAGGGAAGCAAAGTTATCTAGATAACACCATTCATTGTAAGATTCCCCCCTCCCTCCTGCATGTTTCAGGGAAGCAAAGTTATCTAGATAACACCATTCATTGTAAGATTCCCCCCTCCCTCCTGCATGTTTCAGGGAAGCAAAGTTATCTAGATAGCACCATTCATTGTAAGATTCCCCCCTCCCTCCTGCATGTTTCAGGGAAGCAAAGTTATCTAGATAACACCATTCTTTGTAAGATTCCCCCCTCCCTCCTGCATGTTTCAGGGAAGCAAAGTTATCTAGATAACACCATTCATTGTAAGATTCCCCCCTCCCTCCTGCATGTTTCAGGGAAGCAAAGTTATCTAGATAACACCATTCATTGTAAGATTCCCCCCTCCCTCCTGCATGTTTCAGGGAAGCAAAGTTATCTAGATAACACCATTCATTGTAAGATTCCCCCCTCCCTCCTGCATGTTTCAGGGAAGCAAAGTTATCTAGATAACACCATTCATTGTAAGATTCCCCCCTCCCTCCTGCATGTTTCAGGGAAGCAAAGTTATCTAGATAACACCATTCTTTGTAAGATTCCCCCCTCCCTCCTGCATGTTTCAGGGAAGCAAAGTTATCTAGATAACACCATTCATTGTAAGATTCCCCCCTCCCTCCTGCATGTTTCAGGGAAGCAAAGTTATCTAGATAACACCATTCATTGTAAGATTCCCCCCTCCCTCCTGCATGTTTCAGGGAAGCAAAGTTATCTAGATAACACCATTCATTGTAAGATTCCCCCCTCCCTCCTGCATGTTTCAGGGAAGCAAAGTTATCTAGATAACACCATTGTAAGATTCCCCCCTCCCTCCTGCATGTTTCAGGGAAGCAAAGTTATCTAGATAACACCATTCATTGTAAGATTCCCCCCTCCCTCCTGCATGTTTCAGGAAAGCAAAGTTATCTAGATAACACCATTCATTGTAAGATTCTCCCCTCCCTCCTGCATGTTTCAGGGAAGCAAAGTTATCTAGATAACACCATTCATTGTAAGATTCTCCCCTCCCTCCTGCATGTTTCAGGGAAGCAAAGTTATCTAGATAACACCATTCATTGTAAGATTCCCCCCTCCCTCCTGCATGTTTCAGGGAAGCAAAGTTATCTAGATAACACCATTCATTGTAAGATTCTCCCCTCCCTCCTGCATGTTTCAGGGAAGCAAAGTTATCTAGATAACACCATTCATTGTAAGATTCTCCCCTCCCTCCTGCATGTTTCAGGGAAGCAAAGTTATCTAGATAACACCATTCATTGTAAGATTCCCCCCTCCCTCCTGCATGTTTCAGGGAAGCAAAGAATAGCCATACCGTTGCCAACCCTCTATGTCATTAGATATGACACTAAGTAGGTTTGGGGTTGACCGTCCCATGCCTTAGGAGGTCAAAGTGACCCAGAAACCATGTTGAAGTTGAATGTCAAGACCGGAAGGCCTAGATACTGCAGCCAAACTGCAAACCATGATACAGAGCTTTACATTCTCTTGGTATCTCCCGACTTATTCCTATGCACAAGTCATCAATGGGGCAAGTCATCTATGACATAGATATAGAAGTATAAACTGTATATTGTCTACTCATTGCCAAGTATCTCCCAACTTATTCCTGTACATAAATTGGGGCAAGTCATCTATGATATAGATATAGAAATATAATATGACTATTAGGCTACCCATTGCCAGACTAGTGGCTACCCATTGTCCACTATCTCCTAGCATCTTTCATTTTATGTTCTTCTCATAGCAGCTCATCAACCTGTGTTTCTGCTTTTCTTCTCCAGGATTCACTTGGTGGTAATACCAAGACTAGAATGATTGCCTGCGTACACCCAGACTCCAGGTAATAAACATGTTTGTACACGTGTGTGATTAAGAAAGTTGAGCGTTCACCATCTGTTAAAATTAAGTACGAACCTCTTCTTTATCCGTAGAAAATCTGAAACTACTGAAGTATGCATGGTATCTTCCAGGTAAAAATTGTTGGGAGCCCTCATATGCATACAACCTTTTTTTTCAGTCTGTGAGTCTGCTAAATCACGTCTGTATTTAAGTCTACTGAATCAGTATGATCAGTCAGCATGTATACTATAGTTAAATAGCCCTTGAAAATTGCATTTCAACAATACCTCAACCAAGTCTGTACGTAAAAACTGAAAAATGTTATGAATTTTTTTTCAAATTAATTTGACATCAAAATAATTTACGTTAAACATATAGGAAAATATCAAATGAACTAATATTTAGGCTGCGAACACCACGTGTTTAAATTAACAAACATCTACAAAGAATTACCGCAGACCATACTGCAACCACTGCAGCAACAGACAAGAGGAGGAAACAATAAAACGCCACCTTATTGAATGCCCTGCACTACAAGACCTACGAAAACAACTGTTACCACCAAACCCCTCTATCACTAACATCCTTTATACAGACAATACACAGCTGAAGAAGACATGCACCTAGCACAGGGAAGAAAGAGTGAAAGCTTGCAACCGTGGGGATCAGATAAGTAAGTATCAACTGAACTTGTGATCACAAAATAGACTTTAAAATAGAGCTGATCTGATATTCATTCTGAATTATCTGAACTATTTTCAATAAAACAACACACAAACTATATAATTTTGTGTTTGCGAAGACAAGATGCTTCTGTTAATCACATTGATGGAATTTTCAGATGAACACTGAAACATAATAGCAAAATTCTAATAGCAATAGCAAAAATCAAAAACAAAATGGAGGAATTAAAATTTATAATAAGCACACAGTTACTACAAGGTCATCCAACTATACATGCAACCGCTCTTTTAAAACAAAAAATGAAATTAAAAAAATTGCCTATTAAAAATATGGGCTGTACAAGTCAAGTTCTTAATGTAAAAATATCAATGATGTACTTGGTCTATGATTTATTAATGTTTCATGTGAATTTTTTGATGTAATTCTATGTGTTTTTTTGTGGAGGAAATGGTTGATTGAGGATACATGTTAAATTAGCTAGTGTGTTACATCATTCATGACTGAAAAATATACAAAAGAAGTATAAATAACCAAAATATCGAAGTCCAACAAAATTGAGAGTGCCAGAGTAACCAAACGAATAAGTAAGAAATACTGAATAAGGAGGTAGTGACATGTAAGATGAAATGCTTGAGAAAAGCCGCAGGGATCAACAGACTCGATATATTTCGAAATGAAGACATCAGGGAAAGAATAGGTATAATACCGTGTACAGAATACATAGAAAGGCAGCAGATCAAGTGGTTTGGCCACATTAATGAGAATGTATCACCACAAGTCCCCCCATACAGGCATATAACCAAATGAGATCAGGGTACAAAGCCAGAGGAAGACCACGGAAAAGATGGATAGAAAACGTCACTGACATTCTGAACAAACATGGTCATAGTACAGCCGAGGCCACACATCTGCCTTTAGAACGCAAGTTTGAGCTTCAATCACCCCTATGCTTAACGGCAAGAGTGGATTAAACATGGTCATAGTACAGCCGAGGCCACACATCTGCCTTTAGAATGCAAGTTTGAGCTTCAATCACTCCTATGCTTAACGGCAAGAGTGGATAACAAACCACCTAGGGAACAACAATAGACTGAATATGGTAGAAAGGTTACTGTAAAATACTTAACAATAGTAAAAAAATAATACACTAACAATAACATTAGAACAAGGACAATTTTCTACGTTGCGGTCCAACCAGGACCTTTTTCAAGAAACAAATTACAATCAAAAACACAAAATCATAAAAATATTGACAAAAAAAATTTTATACAAAGAAGTTCTGCAAAATTAATCACATAAATGTTTATGTAGCACAATTTAAAAAAAATACTTATTCTAAACTCCATAAAAATCAAATTTCACTGCTTCCCTTGGGCCATAATTTAGTTAGATTTGGAATTACAGGTGGAGTGAGCTGGAGTCACAAACTGTCAGAGGATATCTGACAAGATAGACTGTGCTGCAATAACAAATGGTCAGAGGATGTCTGACAAGGTGGACTGTGCCACAGTCACAAACTGTCCGAGGATATCCGACAAGATAGACTGTGCTGCAATAACAAATGGTCAGAGGATGTCTGACAATGTGGAATGTGCCGCAGTCACAAACTATCGGAGGATATCCGACTAGGCGGAGTGTGCCGCAGTCACAAACTGTCAGAGAATATCAGGCAACGTGGACTGTGCCGCAGTCACAAACTGTCAGGGAATATCCGACAAGGTGGACTGCCGCAGACACAAATAGGAAGAGATAACAACTAAAATAACGTATATTATTGTCACTGATTACTAATATAACTAATAAATAGCAAAAACAAAAATCTGCAGGTAAATCCTGTATGCAGGTGATAAGTTGTGAGTGTTGAAGTTCTACACAAGATATCCGTTAGAAATTCATGCAGAGTTCTCACCTGTAATATTTCACCTGACATTGCAGGTGTTTTGGAGAAACTCTGTCAACATTAAACTTTGCCAGAAGTGCAAAACTCATAAAGAATAAGGTCAGTATGTGTGGCTATACTGCTCAGTTTGCATGTTGAAGAGAACATATGGAAGTTACAGAAATATTAATATTATCTCTGGTCAGTTTAAGAAAATTATTCTTGTGCTCATTGTGTCTCATTACTTTCTGGATGTCTTTTCCATTGTTGTCATTCACGAATACCCTCTCCCCATTTTCAATTTTCTCCATTGATTTAATTCGACATTTGTTTCCCATTTCTATAATTCTATTTCCCATTGCTATAATTACTTCTATGTTATATTTCCCATTGCTGTAATTACTTCTGTGGTTTTTTTCCCATTTCCATAATTACCTCTTTTTTATTTTTGCCACTGATTAACCTTTAGCACACTGTAAACAGAAAAAAATTGAACTTTCCTCCTACCTCTGGATTATTTTTTGGTAATATTACATAATAGGTGGTAACTGTTTTGAAAATGCTATAACTTTTTTGTTATTAGAGATATTTAAATAATAATTGCACATATAAATAAAGAATTGAATTCTGCATATATTGGTGTACGTTTTGTATGTATGTATGTGGTACAAGATGTGTGAGAAAGTTGTAAAGACATTTTTTCACAAAAAACCAACAAATTATAATAGACCAAAAAATTTAAAAAAAAATAATAATGTCTCCTTTTTTTGGAAATATTTTGAAGTGGCAACACTATTTGCAGACCTAATTCAGCAGTAAATATGGTCAAATTGTCATAATTTCACTGGGGAAAATGAATAATCATACAGGTTAGTCATAAAATCCTTCTATAAATCTAGATCTACTCCAAAACTGACCGATAAGACAGTTTATTTATATAGTCAAAATATACAAAACTGCGTGGTCTAATGTATTTTTGAGTGTGATTATCAACTTATCTTTCAGGAATCCTTTTTCAGAAGAATAATCCATAATGATTTTAATGAAAATATAATAAAACAAAAGACTATAAAAACCCAATTCACATCATGGCACTGCTTTGGTTTGAAATTGTCAAGATATTGCGAAAATTTCGATATTTCACTGAGATTCTGTCACGTTGTTGCCACTACATTTGCAGAAAAAATGGAAATCAATTGAATAACTTGCCAGTTTTCTAATAATCTGGTAGTCAAAATTTAAAAAAAGGAGCCATTTTTATAATGTACACTTGACCGCAGATATTTTAGATAGCGTAAACTATTGTTGAACGCACTCTACGGCAGCGCGCTAAACATTAAATTACTAATATTAATTTTTTCATTGCTAAAAATACTTCTATTAATTTTCTTCCGTTGCTATAATTACTTTCCATTGTTATAATTTTCTGTCATTTGACTTCTATTTTTTCATTGTTATAATTACTTCTATTATGTTTTCCCCATTAATATAATTACATCTATTTTTTTCCCTTTACTATTACTTCTATTTTTTTTTCCATTGCTATAATTACATCAATGCTATTTCCATTGCTATGATTTACTGTGTTTTTCTCATTGCTATAATCACTTCTATGCTATTTCCATTGCTGTAACTACTTCAATGTTTGTCCATTGCTGTAATTACTTTGTTTTTAACAGGTATAATCACTTCTATGCTATTTTCATTGCTGTAATTACTTATATGTTTGTCTATTGCTGTAATTACTTTGTTTTTCCCCATTACTATAATTACTTCTATGGCTTTTCTATTGCTGTACTTCTAATATTTTTTAACATTTTTATAATTATTTCTAATATTTTTTCCATTTCTATATTAACTTAATATTTTTTGCATTGCTATAATAAATAATATTTTTTTCCATTTCTGTAATGTCTAATATTATGTCCGGCTCTGTGGCGAAGTGGTACAGAGCACGTCTGTGACGGCAAAGGTACAGAGTTCGATCCTAACCACAGGCAATTGTGCATCCGGACCATTCAGAAAGCAATGGCAACCTACTGAACATATTTATATTGCCTAGAAAATCACCACAGCCAACAAATGCTGGGTTGATAACTACGTCCTAATATTATTTTCCATCAAATTTCTTATATTTTTTTACCATTTCTATAATAACTTCTATTTTTTCCCATTGCTATATATACTTCTAACATTTTTTCAGTTGCTGTAATTTCTGTTTTTTTCTGTTACTATAATTACTTGTATTGTTGTTTCCCCATTCAGTATAGTATATTCCATTGCTTCCATTATGGTTTCTCTTCAATACATTAATTTTTGTGTGTGCATTGAATGTGTTTTTATTTAATCTTTTCTGTTCAGTGTATGCTTCATTGATTTTAATTGTGTGGTTTATTAATTCCATTCAACATTTTTTTGTTGTTATAGATATTTTCTTCATTGCTTTGATTTTTTGCATTGATTGTCTATAATGATTGGACCAGATCATATCTACAATTTTTATGCCAACAATCTGCCACCAATGTCAAACAGATCATATCTACAATTTTTATGCCAACAATCTGCCACCAATGTCAAACAGATCTTATCTACAATTTTTATGCCAACAATCTGCCACCAATGTCAAACATGGTCTTTAACAGTCTGGACTGTGTCATGTGACTTATTCTTTCCAGAACGTAATCTTCCTTATGAATCTCCTGAAATCACAGTTTTCTCTGGCAAGTTGTCCCGCTTCCTCTAGCGACATGTGCATGCATTCTTGAATATCTCTTGTACAACAACGTCTTGGTTAGTCTCTGCCTCTACTGCCTTCTTTCATCCCCTCCAACAACACTCTTTCCATGCCAATTGTGTCTTCACATGGCAGGAAAAAACACCTACCTTTCTTCTTAATATGTTTAAACACCAGCCTTCTTGAATGTTGATTTTGCGTAACACGTCTTGGTTGGTCTATCCTGCTGTCCATGGTATTCTCAGAACTCTTCTATAGCACTTAATTTCAAAGGCCTCTACTCTCTTGGTTGTAGTTTTATTTATTGTCCATGTTTTGCAGCCACTGGGAAGACATGTAGGTAGCAAACATACCTTAGTTTCCATACCAGAGTTTTTTTCAGTTGTTTTAATTTGTACATAGCTATAGCTGTTCTGTTCCTGATCTCGACTGCACAGTCTCCTGCATTGTTTGTTAGCTCCTGCATTGTTTGTTAGCTCCTGCATTGTTTGTTAGCTCCTGCATTGTTTGTTAGCTCCTGCATTGTTTGTTAGCTCCTGCATTGTTTGTTAGCTCCTGCATTGTTTGTTAGCTCTTGCATTGTTTGTTAGCTCCTGCATTGTTTGTTAGCTCCTAGATATTCAAAATTTGTCACTTCTAAAACATTGTCAATATTAAATCTAGTGCTTGTTTTCACTTTGTCGGTTGTCATTATTTTCGTATTTAGAAACAGATTTTGTTGTTCGCTAAAGCTTTATGTAGTTTTTATTATGTTCATTAAGTCTTTCTCATTTGATGTTAATAGCACTGTGTCATCTATGTATCTAATTTCTGTAATCTGTAGACCTCTGATGTTAATGGGGCTGAATTCTTGTTGCATTGTTTTGTGTTTCACATTTCTCATTATGTTCTCTGCATATATAGTTAGTCTTCGAATCATCATCACTGCAAACTGGACACGCCCATAGTTGCTTGAATCTCTCTCTGAGTGTATCCGTCAGTACACTTCTGCTGACAGTACAAGTCCTCTGCTGGCGGACCATCATTCTTCTGCGCCCTCGCATAATGTGTCAGAACCAGATGACCTGTTGTCTCTATATATTACTTGCATGATCTGGTCTTTACTATCTTTCTGATGTCTTCATTTCTCATTCGGTCTCTTCTGGTGACATTTATAGCCTATCAGAGACAGTTCATCTCACATGCTGTAATCTTTCCCATGAATGTTTTTGTCATTTTGTCTGGCACTGGTAACATAACATTAGCATTAAGATGGTGCTTATTATATGTTGTTGGGTCGCCATGTTGATCGCAGGGACTTTAAGCAGCAGTGACAGTTGGTATGTTACAGCGTTTACTTTTTGGCATCTCATCTCAATTTCTTTATCAATTTCCATTGATTGTATGAATAATTTCTTCCATTGTTTGTATATCTAATTGTTTCTGCTGATTTACTACTAACTGCTTGCATTAATGATGCGCACGTCCTTCGTTAAACAGGCCTATCTTAGGTCACTCTGACTGTTGTTGTGCTTTTCATTGGCAGGTGAAAATTATAAATAGCAACGTATAAATAAATGACCAATGAAAAGTATGGTAATTGTTGGAGTGGCCTACAGTAGTGACGCTGCACAATGACCTAAGGAAGGTCACTACTGTAAGAACATTTTCTTCGATTGATTGTATATCTAATTTTATTTGTTGATTGTATTGCTGTCTATTGGTTGTATAGTTGATGTTTTTTTAATTTTATTGCTGATTGATGATTGTTTATTGCGTTGATTGCTTCAGGCTGTTGTAAATGAAGATGTACATGGCAACAACCAAAAGCTACAGAATGAGATCCGTCGTCTGAAAGAACTGCTTGAAACCTTACAGAATAGCCCTGGCCATGATCCATCACCTTGTGATCTGAAAGTGCCAGGTTAGTTGACATCTGACATCATCATGCCATTGTCTGGCATATTGTAGATTACAGAGTAACCCTTGCAGCTTACTCTCACTTGTACTATCAACTGTCTTCCATGAGGTTCTGCTGTCTAGTATTATCTCTCTTCTTTGTCCTCTTTCCTCATGTTAGTGTTGCTTGTATCAGCTTTCACTGCTCTTCAGCTAGAATGAGATAAGACATTTACAAGGTTGTTACATTGACCAAAAGAAAATTCTAGACTTTATTCGTCATGATCTTGATTGATTGATTGATTCTCTGGAGATTGACTTTAGGTCAAGTGGGCTGAATGTGTTGCTGCTGCTACACTGATGTGATTTTGTTTGTATTTGATCTAAGAAGATAAATGAAACCATAATCTCGTTGATATTGTCTCATTTGTCTGCTTGACTTTCTTCAACTCACAATCTAATTGATACTGACTTCCAATATTCTCACCAGACAGTCAAACTTTGACCAGCTTGGACTCGGACTGGAAGAAGAACTTCATTGATGCCATGTATTTTAGAGAACAAGCTGATCTGGAAAAAAAGGTTTGTCTCAATATTTTTGCTTTTCATCCTGACATCATTTTTAGTATTACATTTGGCAACATTGTTATTAACTCATGGCAACCTTTTTAGTATTACACTTCTCAACATTATTGTTAACTCCTGGCAACATCCCTCCCCCCCTTTTTTTCTCAGAATCAAAGGGAGATTATTCTAGTTAATTTTGGTGGTGTTTACAACCCAAAAAAACAGAGCAATAGTAGTTTGATAGTAGGAGTGACAAATTTGTATATCTGCCATGAACAGAAATATTTAGCAACTCTGAGACATGATTTCTTCCTGTGTGAATGTGTTTGTGCATGATAGAATATGCGTCTCCTAGCGGGTCAACAACAACCACTGGCTAACAATCATGAAGCTTTCTAAACTCCGGTGATACAGGCACGTAATGAGACATTCCTACATGACATAAGTTGTTCTTCAAGGTATGGTTACGGGTGGAAGAAGATGAGGTGACCAGAAGAAGATGTGACTGGATAATATCAAGGACTGGACAGAGTGTGATGTTTCCAAACTCATCAGGATGGTAGAGGATAGAGACGCCTGGAGATATTTCTGCATCAAATGTGACACCCCCTACGTTGAAATCTTTCTGCATCAGATGTCTCAACGTCACACCACTGCGACACTGACAGGGTATGTTTTATTATTATTATTATCATTATTGTTGTTATTGTTAAAGTTAAAAGAGAAGAATATTTCTGATGGTGAATGTCATCTTTGTTGTTTTGTTCTAATCAGGCTCTACAAGACGTAGTCAACCATCTGCAGGAGCTGTGCAGTAAGAAGGACAAGTACATACAGTCAACCAAGATGATCATCAAGTTCAGGGAGAATCATATCCAGACACTGCAGCAGGCTTCCAGGACATTCTTGGACATAGAGAAGGATTCTCTAGTTGTAAGTGATAGCTAGCAACAACTGATAGTTGTAAGTCATAGCTAGCAACAACTGATAGTTGGGTACTACTGGATGTTTGTAAGTGATAGCTAGCAACAACTGATAGTTGGGTCCTCCTGGGTGTTTGTGATAGTTTGATGAGGAGAATGTTGACAGCGATTGCTTGTTATATCTAGGATCTCTGTGGTGTAGTGATTAAGCCATTTATCTTGTGTCAAGTGGTCGCAAGTTGAGTCTGCATTTACCTTGTGTCATGTGGTCGCAAGTTTGAGTCTGCATTTACCTTGTGTCAAGTTGTCGTAAGTTTGAGTCTGCATTTACCTTGTGTCAAGTGATCGCAAGTTTGAGTTTTGTTTGAGATGTCTTTTTTTATAAAGTTTATTTGTTCAGAGAAGCCTTTGGATTATCACTTGAAACTAAGGAGTTATGAGCTATAAGTGGTATTCACAACAGATGGTGTGCCAACTCATTGAGAGGGACTGAGTACGTATGGGGAAACCTGATTCAAATGAAGTCAATCCTTCACACTTTCAACACTTGAATAATGTGATTCATGATATATCATCATATTGACATTAAAGAGTCATTTATTTGTGGAGAGATCCTGAGAAATGAGCAAAAAATAGTAACTCTGACCGGTCAGATATCCTGTGAGAGACAACTAAGCAGGGTTGAGTATGGATGTAGATACATCACCCTGTCAGAAGTCAGTAGCAGCAACAATGTCATGATGAGGTCAGATATGTTGAGTTGAAATATGCGGGTATCACAGCCAGAACTATAGATTATTATGCAGTGCACATTCTGTTGTCTAGACTACATCTTGTTGACACCAGCAGGAGACTGGGAGAAAGATTATATAAGTCTTGAGCACATGTTCTCTGACAGTTGAATGACAAAACTTACAGCACGGTAATGACAAAACTTACGACACGGTAATGACAAAACTTACAGCACGGTAATGAAGTTTTGCTCATCACTGGTAACATACACGTAATGCATGTTGGTATTGTGTGTGTGTGTGTACATTTATAATCTGTAACCCATAATCTATAAACAGTGTCGTAAGAATACTACAATTTCAGTACACAGAGCCCTCCAGCAATTTCTATCTTCAACGATGCGGATGAGTGCGGAAAAATGTTATCCCATCTTTTTCTTTTTGTCTTTCCATGTTTTTATTTGTTCTCCTCTGCTTCTTTCACCTTCGATGGTTCCCTGTAGTATTGCATTTGACAAGGAGTCATGTCTGCATACACGTCCAAAACGTTAGTTTTCGTCATTTTGCTATTGAAAGCAATGGCTCCTGTATTTTTTATAAAAGATTTTTGGTCGAAACATTGATTTGCGTGTACTACCGGTGATTAGCAAAACATTCTTGATTAGAAACTGGCCTCACAGCACGTGGGGCATTCCCATGAGTGCTCCGTCCTCTGTTCCAGCAGCCATTCAACTCAATGGTGTTTCGAGTCTAATGCCGCCGAAACAGATTTCAACATCAGGGCACAACTCTGGCCCCTACGACAGGTTTCTTTGTTGTTCCGCCCACCCACGCCGTGTCCATAACTAGTTCAAGCACAACGTCGGCCTGTCAGAACAACATGGTAACTGTTATCGAAGGTTACGACTACGGGTTTGTATAGATGACGTGCCATGAAGCTTCTATAAGAAAATAACCTTAATATAAAGGCATGTCATTTACTAAGGGTTTTCTGTTGCATGGTTGGTTTATCTAGTGAGCAAAACATTACCATTTGCCTGTTGGATGACAGTTTTGCAGCAGTTATTAGCTATTATTGATAAGTTAATGTCCCAGTCTCTCCTGCAAAGCATCATTTATCATTTCTCTAAATATTTTCATTGTTGAATTATTTGCATGAAATCTTTGTGCCACCAGAAGTGCCTGCGAGATGAGATAAAAGTCTTGAGACAGCAGCTGGATAACAATCCCATGTTGGCCAAGTATGCTGGTGAGAACAAGCATCTGCGTAGTGAGCTCAAGCGCCTGAGAGCCAGGGACTCTTTGGGTAATGTCCACAATGATATCACCAGGATTGCTGAGTTAGAGAGACTCTTTAAGGAACTCAAGCTCTATCAAGGTTTGCTAAAATGGTGTATCTTACTGATGTTGTACCTTACTTGTACCTAACTGATGTTGTACTTTAATTGTTGTATCTGACTGATGTTGTACATTAATTGTTGTATCTAGTTGATGTTGTACCTTATTGTTATACCTTATAGTTAATATTACTGTATCTAAATGATGTACCATAATTGTTTTAACTAGTTGGTTTTATTGTATCTGATGCTGTACCATAATTGTTTTAACTAGTTGGTTTTATTGTACCTTAATTGATAGTTCATTTTGCAGCATCATGTAAATGTTTGCTATAAATACAATTGTGCTATATCTGTATCTTACAAATGTTTGCTATAAATACAATTGTGCTATATCTGTATCATACAAATGTTTGCTATAAATACAATTGTGCTATATCTGTATCATACAAATGGTTGCTATGATTATATTAGTTTACATAGGGGAAACATAGATTCACATATCTACACAACTAGGCAACAAAGATTTGAAATATGGTTATGTCATCTTGTGAACTTATGGTTTGTCTTTTGTAGAACTTAGCTCTGGCAGCCCTTGCGGAGGTCTTCGAGGTTCTCCGTTGAAGGATGGACTGCCAGCTGCTGCACTAGAGAAACATCGTCGGGAAGTGAAAACTTATCAGGAGCAAATTGAGAATGTGAGATGTTAGTTAAAGATATGGAGTGTGCTCAGTGTTGTCAAGCATGTCCAAGCGTGCTCAGTGTTGTGTAGCATGTCCAGGCGTGCTCAGTGTTGTGTAGCATGTCCAGGCATGCTCAGTGTTGTCAAGCATGTCCAAGCGTGCTCAGTGTTGTCAAGCATGTCCAAGCGTACTCAGTGTTGTCAAGCATGTCCAAGCGTGCTCAGTGTTGTCAAGCATGTCCACGCGTGCTCAGTGTTGTGTAGCATGTCCAAGCGTGGTCAGTGTTGTGTATCATGTCCAATCTGAATGTTAAGTGTGGAATTTTCTGTCTCAATGTGAAGTATAGAGTGTGTTATCTAAATGTGAAGTGTAGAATGTTTTATCTGAATGTAGATGTTTGACTACGCAGCGTTAAATTTTTCTAAATGTAGATATTGATTTCTTGATTGTTGTAAAATAAAATGTGATTGTAGGTATGTATAAATTTGATGTGCTTGTAGATATGTATAAATTTGATGTGATTGATTCATTAATTTCCATCATCTGACAGTTAAAACAACATGCTCTGGATGTGATGAAAACTTCAGACAACCGTCAGATGGAGATGGAGGTTGAATTAGTGTCCTGTCGTAAGATGATTCTAGAGCTGGAGAGAGTGCTGGAGGCACATCAGCTGAAGGCCAGGATAGAATGCAATGCCTTAAAAGATCTTCACTGTCAGACTCTGAAGGTAATGTGGCTCATCCATGCAGATGGATTATATGTGGGAGATTTTTCATTTGTAGGCATGCATATTCATTGGGATGTGTGTGCGTGAAATATTTGAGACTTCTGTGTGTACGTGATGTGTGTTTGAAATATAATTGTAGTCTTGAGCAGCTTGTGCAAGTAAATTATCTCCTTCAAATTGTCAATTTATTTATATACAAATTACTTCCATCCCAACTGTAAATTTATATACAAATTACTTCCATCCCAACTGTAAATTTATATACAAATTACTTCCGTCCCAACTGTGAATTTATATACAAATTACTTCCGTCCCAAATGTGAATTTATATACAAATTACTTCTGTCCCAAATGTGAATTTATATACAAATTACTTCCGTCCCAAATGTGAATTTATATACAAATTACTTCCGTCCCAAATGTGAATTTATATACAAATTACTTCCGTCCCAAATGTGAATTTATATACAAATTACATCCGTCCCAAATGTGAATTTATCTATATAAAAATGATCCTCCCCATCTCCTAAAATTAAATTGATTTATATTGACTGCCAAGGACTGATGTGTCAGGTCATTAGCCCAAATAAAATGGAGACACTACACATTTTCATTCTCATCCTTCTGGTAATCTAGAGGACCATTCTCCTGCTACACAAGAGATCCAGCAGGAGTTTGAGAATAGGTTAGTTGTTGGATCATCATCACTGCAAACTGGACACGTCCATAGTTGCTCCGATCTCTCCTTGAGTGTATCTGCCATTACATTTCTGCTGACAGTACCGGTCCTATGCTGGTTGACCATCATTCTTCTGCGCCCTCCAAAATGTTCACTTCTAGCAACACCTCATTTCAATCCCTGATCTTTAATCCTAGCCATTGAAAAGGAATCATCATCCACATTAGTCTCACTCTCGAGTGTTATATCTCTTAAGGAGTTCAAAACGTCAGCGTGATCCATCGCCCTGTGCCACAATTGCGCATGATGCCAGTTGATCCACTCTTTCATTGCCTCGAACTCCCACATGTCCTGGCACGAAAATAAATATAACCACTTTCAGCCTCGCCTTTCTCAAGGCCTCAATCCACTGTTCACGAACGAGACCCACTAGTACCTTCTTAATCATACTCATAGAGTCACTCAAGATGCTACCTGCATTACCTTCTGTGTGCATATCCATTCAAATTCCCTGGTCACCGCCATAGTCTCCATGGTTATACTACTCATAGTGACCGCAAAGGCACCACTCTCCTCCTTGATAGTTTTACCTGCGCACTGAGCTGTGAAGGCCCAAGCACTGCGAACATGTCTAATCACAGATCCATCAGTGTATATAATCACATCCCCTCTTTGGTATTCTCACTGATTAAAGCCTGCACTTCTTTCTCCACAGCTGTGGCACACCATTCTCTGCATTCCCTGCTATGTGATATTACTACTCTCAAACAAGTTTCGAAATCTGTGGGTAGACCTATCCATTCCGCACCTGCTGCCACATCCTGCAATCTGCACACGCTTTGTATGACATCCTCAGCACGTCCCATCCACGACCTCCCTCTCTTGAGTCTGCTGCCTTTAACTTTCTGTATTTCGGAATGCAACGGGTGTTCCTTATCTGCATATATTTGAAGGTACACCCGTGCACGGCAATACTGTAATCTGTACTCAGCTGTTTTACGGTCAAGTAGGTATCGCATAGCTCTTGTCGATGTGTCTCTTGTGCAAATAAAACTGGCTCTTGTACTTAGGCCTTCCACGGGACTTACCCTTATCTCCTGCTGTATTTTTGAATGTCTATACAGTGAGAATCACAGATCATGGGAAGAGGCAGATCTGTTATCATATGCTGATCACCATGCTCAAAGCTAACCACAGTCAAGCATTCTGGAATTTTTGCTGCTGTCTGTATTGTTATTGACTTACGTATTGAAAGTGCCTCAAATAAAGAAGACTGGCTTCACAACTATCTAATAGCTCTTCTGAAGCCGGGTAAAAATCACAAAAAAAAATCCAGGGATTTTGGATAAGTACAATGAAAAATACATCAGGTAAACTTTTAGAAAAGATAAAAGTCAAGTGGTTTTCCCGTGTCCCAGGACATTAAGATGTATTGTAAAATACAGTGTTAGACCTTATTTTTCATTGAGCCTAACATACCTAGGCATGATATGGCCAGAACTATCAAGAGCATGTCACCTTTACTGTCTTAGATCTGGTACCCTTTTCTTAGGCTGGGTCCACCTAGGAACCATTGGTGATTTAATAAGCTTGAATACCTTCATCTTGTTGCACCCGTCTATGGAAGATACAATCCTAACAGAAAGACATAGGACAATGCTACTTTATTTGCCTATAATGTTTAGGAGTGATTCAAGAACTTCTAAATTTGAAAAAAATAAATTTACAAAACTTATAGTATAGAAATAAACATTGAGAAAAACAAAATAATGACAAACAGAGATGACAACATGATTCTTGTTTACAACACAAATCTAACATTTATAACAGGACATCAGTGATGTTTTTATATCTAACATTTGTAACAGGATGTCAGTAATGTTTTTATATCTAACATTTGTAACAGGATGTCAGTGATGTTTTTATATCTAACGTTACTAACAGGATGTCAGTGATGTTTTTATATCTAACGTTACTAACAGGATGTCAGTGATGTTTTTATATTTTAGGTGATGACCACTCCTAAATTGTCTGGAAACTCTCCTAATACACAAGACCAGGCTGTTGGTGACATCTCTGATATGGAGCCTGGCATCACTGACTGTATTCTGCCTAAAGATTTGGCAGAAGGTGCTCATGATGCCTTGATGGAGGAGATCCGAACATTGCAGATGGAAAATGGCAAATTGAAGGTGCATATAGGGATCTTATTTTTAGTGCTAATTGTAGAAAATTTCTGATAATCTAAGTAGAGAGAACCATCTTCGGTGATAGTGAAGAGCTATTCTGATATTATTTGCACTTTATTTTACTCATGGGCATAGAAATGTGCCGTCCACAGTATCTAGTCTCAGAGATAGAAATGTGCCATACACAGTGTCTAGTCTCAGAGATAGAAATGTGCCATACACAGTATCTAGTCTCAGAGATAGAAATGTGCCATACACAGTATCTAGTCTCAGAGATAGAAATGTGCCATACACAGTATCTAGTCTCAGAGATTCTCCACACTCAAACAAAGAACTGATAAAAGAAAAGCATTGGGAAATTTTTGTGTTGATGTTGCCAGAGTGACAACCCTACGATCCCTGAAGGATTATGGGTGTGATGATGATGAATCTGGTTTGATTGTTGGTCATCATCTTGCACACCAACTTTCATATTAGCTAAAAACATAACAATACATTCTTCAAGGCATATTCTAATCTTGACATGCTAAAACTTATAAAAACATAACAGTACATTCTTCAAGGCATATTCTAATCTTGACATGCTAAAACTTATAAAAACATAATACATTCTTCAAGGCATATTCTAATCTTGACATGCTAAAACTTATAAAAACATAACAATACATTCTTCAAGGCATATTCTAATCTTGACATGCTAAAACTTATAAAAACATAACAATACATTCTTCAAGGCATATTCTAATCTTGACATGCTAAAAACATAACAATACATTCTTCAAGGCATATTCTAATCTTGACATGCTAAAAACATAACAATACATTCTTTAAGGCATATTCTAATCTTGACATGCTAAAACTTATAAAAACATAACAATACATTCTTCAAGGCATATTATAATCTTGACATGCTAAAAACATAACAATACATTCTTCAAGGCATATTCTAAACTTGACATCTTGACATGCTAAAACTTATAAAAACATAACAATACATTCTTCAATGATATTCTAATCTTGACATGCTAAAAACATAACAATACATTCTTTAAGGCATATTCTAATCTTGACATCTTGACATGCTAAAACTTATAAAAACATAATACATTCTTCAAGGCATATTCTAATCTTGACATGCTAAAACTTATAAAAACATAACAATACATTCTTCAAGGCATATTCTAATCTTGACATGCTAAAACTTATAAAAACATAACAATACATTCTTCAAGGCATATTCTAATCTTGACATGCTAAAAACATAACAATACATTCTTTAAGGCATATTCTAATCTTGACATGCTAAAACTTATAAAAACATAATACATTCTTCAAGGCATATTCTAATCTTGATATGCTAAAACTTATAAAAACATAACAATACATTCTTCAAGGCATATTCTAATCTTGACATGCTAAAACTTATAAAAACATAACAATACATTCTTCAAGGCATATTCTAATCTTGACATCATCTTCCAAACATCCTCGTCGATGATGTTATCAAAAGTCCACGAATGTGATGCTCTCTCTCTCTCTGATACATAACAGTCGGATTGTAATACCTGGACATGCCATTGTTTGTCTTTATGATGTTCGTTCGTCGTAATCAACGATGACCAAAACTCAACCATAATAATAATAAGTAATAAAAAATAATTAATTGTTTGTCTTTATAATGTTACACTGTCATTTATTAATTATAAATTTATTTATAATGTCATTATTTATAATGTTACACTGTCATTTCCCGACTGTACTAAACTGCTAAACTTTACCATCACAAGTAGATATATCAGTTCAGTGGTAGAGTGGTTAGTCAGCCCGTCTGACAGCCACAACTCTTTCCACACCTTACTTATGCTGTCCACACCTTACTTATGCTGTCCACACCTTACTTATGCTGTCCACACCTTACTTATGCTGTCCACACCTTACTTATGCTGTCCACACCTTATTTATGCTGTCCACACCTTACTTATGCTGTCCACACCTTACTTATGCTGTCCACACCTTACTTATGCTGTCCACACCTTACTTATGCTTCCACACCTTACTTATGCTTCCACACCTTACTTATGCTGTCCACACCTTACTTATGCTGTCCACACCTTACTTATGCTGTCCACACCTTACTTATGCTGTCCACACCTTACTTATGCTGTCCACACCTTACTTATGCTGTCCACACCTTACTTATGCTGTCCACACCTTACTTATGCTGTCCACACCTTACTTATGCTGTCCACACCTTACTTATGCTGTCCACACCTTACTTATGCTGTCCACACCTTACTTATGCTGTCCACACCTTACTTATGCTGTCCACACCTTACTTATGCTGTCCACACCTTACTTATGCTGTCCACACCTTACTTATGCTGTCCACACCTTACTTATGCTGTCCACACCTTACTTATGCTGTCCACACCTTACTTATGCTGTCCACACCTTACTTATGGTACAAAAAGGTGATCATCCATGTTGTACTAACAATGTGATTGAATGTATTAGTGACTCTCTACAATTCTTCAAATGGTTGGAAAACCATGTCATAAAAGTGTATATTTGTTACTGACAGCCAACATGAGCAAGGTCATAAGTAGACATGAGGACATATTGTGCTGAAGGTTATAAGTAGACATGAGGACATATTGTGCTGAAGGTTATAAGTAGACATGAGGACATATTGTGCTGAAGGTTATAAGTAGACATGAGGACATTTTGTGCTGGTCATAAGTAGACATGAGGACATATTGTGCTGAAGGTTATAAGTAGACATGAGGACATTTTGTGCTGGTCATAAGTAGACATGAGGACATATTGTGCTGAAGGTCATAAGTAGACATGAGGACATATTGTGCTGGTCATAAGTAGACATGAGGACATTTTGTGCTGAAGGTCATAAGTAGACATGAGGACATATTGTGCTGGTCATAAGTAGACATGAGGACATATTGTGCTGGTCATAAGTAGACATGAGGACATATTGTGCTGGTCATAAGTAGACATGAGGACATTTTGTGCTGAAGGTCATAAGTAGACATGAGGACATATTGTGCTGGTCATAAGTAGACATGAGGACATATTGTGCTGGTCATAAGTAGACATGAGGACATATTGTGCTGGTCATAAGTAGACATGAGGACATTTTGTGCTGAAGGTTATAAGTAGACTTGAGGACATTTTGTGCTGAAGGTTTACATAAACGTCAAATAATTAAAACAAAATAATTCCTTATTGTGTATGTCTGACATATTGTACAAATCTAATAAAAAAACATTGCCAGTTTTCCAGATTTGATGCTAAAAGTATTCAATAATAACATTGTGTGAAATTATCTTGAACTATATAAGTAATATTGAATAACATGACTTTGCAGGAACGACTTGACGAGTATGAGGCAGACCTATTGCGGCAGAGACAGCAGGTGGAAAAACTGGAACTATATAACACACAACTGTCTGGGGTATGTGGTATGGTTGGCACTTATTGTTGTGTGTATATTTTCTGTGTGTTTAGAACATAACAATAAACAAAACTAAAATGAAACATACTTCTGAATTTAACCTTTAGCAAACCGGATTAAAAAATACAAAACCTCTTCCTGCCACCGGATTCATTTTTTGAGAATTTTCATCTTTTCTGGTTGGTGTTACGGAAATGCAATAACTATTTTGTTATTCGTGATAAAAAAATAAAAATTTTCTGTGCAAATGCAGAATTGAATACCGCAAATGTATGTATATTTTTTTATTTTTATGTAACATACCCGGGGTTTGCGCAAGAAGTGAACACCTTTTTTGCGCAAAAAACCAACAGAAACAACAAGACATGGGTGTTAGGAAAACTCAATAACATTTTTGCTATTAGAGATTTTAAAATAATTCTAACAGATTTAAATGCAGAATTGAATACTGCAAATCGGTGTGTAATTGGTTTTTTTAAAATGTATCTTACCCGAGTTTTGCGCAAGAGGTGAAGACATTTTCTCGAAAAAACATAATACATGCAAAAAAGACATGGGTGTTCGGAAAACTCAATAACATTTTTGTTATTAGAGCTTTTAAAATAATTTTAACACATGTAAATGCAGAATAGAATACTGCAAATGGGTGTGTAATTGGTTCTTTTTTATGTATCCTACCCGAGGTTTGCGCAAGAGGTGAAGACAATTTTTATTTTAAAATTACATAAAAACAAACAACACAAATGACTTACCCACTGGCCATGCAGCTCTGGAGTAAACTTACAGGCTGTGCGCTGCTCTCCTACTTGCTGTGCAGCTCAGAGGAACAATCAATTTTGAAATGTACCAATGTGTGGTATCTATGGAAGCAGGGGTAGGGGCACAGAGTGACCTGACATGCTGCGCACACGTACTGAGTCTGGTGACGCTTCTTTGACCGATCTGAACAGACTACACAGTCAGGAAGCGCAGGCTTGCCACTGGACAACCGTTTAGGATTTATAGCAATATGGCGTGTTGGTCCTATTGTCAATCATGCTTTCATCTATACTGATTTCTTTGGAGAGGCCATAATACTGTTGGAACAGAGGAATAAGTTTGTCAACAAACCCCTGTATCTTGAACGCCTTGCTGTGACCCGGTTGCCCTCGTGCAACAGCTGTTGTGTTGTCTACAAGGTGCTGGAATGAAAGAATAGCTAAAAATCTATTCCTACTCATGATATTCCTGAACCCAGGCATCTTGATGAGACCATCATTAGACCAATACAATTCAAAGGAGGAACGTTTGGTCAGTCCCATCAAGAGCACCAAAGCAACAAAAGCTGTCATCTCATCAGCTGTGACTTCCTTCCACATCTTCACACGAGATGCATTGCCGGCGGCCTGTCCCTTCGAATCACTAACCTGCTTAGCGTAACGATTAGTTTCAGTTACCAACATGTTCACAATATCATCTGTAATAAACAGACGAAACACGTCTACCGCACTAATGTCATCAGCTAAGCCTATAGGTCCAACAACTTCATCGAAGTTGCTAAGCCAATCATGGCTATACCCCGAAGGAACACTAGAATTTCCAACAATTTCTTCTTCCAATATGTCGTCATCGGCCACGCTGCCAACTGAATCAGTATCACTATTATCTCTATCTAACAACACATCATCTATTGGAGCGATATTTGCATCTGTTAGCTGCACACTTTCCTCCTCATCCGAATCGGGATCCATTACGAACGCAAAATAAATTGTATCCATTGTAGGCCTAGGTTGCTGTCGGAAAATGCGATGGAACAATGTCTGGACACTACAGTAAATTATATCAAATAGACAGGGCGGACGTGAACTGGTACCGGCTTCGATTGCGCATGCCCTGAACTACATACATGCTGTGATTAGGCTGTCGTAGGCCTATTTGGCACAATGTCTCATTGAGCGAGTGCACTTGACAACGGCAAACAGCAGCCATCTTTTTTTTGTCAATCACACTTAACGACGGCGCGGTGAAGGTTAAATACCTGGGAAATATATTTGCAGATAACAGAAAATTAGACAGAGATCGAGACAAGATGTCAGATAGCAAACATAGTGACATACCAGCTATCACCTTTAATGCTCAACTCAAAGATCAAGATGAAAGTCAAGAGACAGATGATAAACAGTATTTTTATGTCAACATTCGACTATCAATGTCAGACATGGACAATGACAGCAGCCCAGCAGAGAAAACTTACAACATCTGATATGAAAAGCCGCAAGAGTGACCAAACTAGACAAAATTAGAAATGATAAAAGGAGAAGAATCCGTATTAGACCATGTATTGAGTACAGGATGCTAATGTTTTTAACTGGACCACAGAGGTGTAGTCCTGATACAGGATGCTAACTTTCTTAACCAGACCACAGAGGTGTAGTCCTGATACAGGATACTAACTTTCTTAACCAGACCACAGAGATGTAGTCCTGATATGCTTAATGAAATTGTTTCCTCACAAATCTCTTGTTAGATAGATGGTTATTGCTAATATGTTGAATGTGATTGAGGTAACATGGCACTGTTTTTCTGATAATCTGTTTTATATAATATCTAGAAGGTTTTTCTGCTAACGGATATGACTGTAACACCAAGTAATGTATTACTCTACAATATGACTGTAACACCAAGTAATGTATTACTCTACAATATGACTGTAACATCAAGTTTACTCTAAGATTAGAGGCTATTATGTTGAATCTCACAGTGTAAACTTTCGGGATCTAGTATCTAGTATAACTGTCATTGAACCGCTCAGAGTGATGATTAAAGTGAACTGTGTAAGAAATTATTAGTGCCAATATTATTAAAGTGTAATGAAGATATTTGTCAGAGACAGTTACAGTGTAATGTAGATATTTGTCAGAGATAGCTACAGTGTAATATAGATATTTGTCAGAGAACGCTACAGTGTAATGAAGATATTTGTCAGAGAAAGTTACAGTGTAATGTAGATATTTGTCAGAGACAGTTACAGTGTAATGAAGATATTTGTCAGAGATAGCTACAGTGTAATGAAGATATTTGTCAGAGAAAGCTACAGTGTAATATAGATATTTGTCAGAGATAGCTACAGTGTAATGAAGATATTTGTCAGAGAAAGCTACAGTGTAATATAGATATTTGTCAGAGAAAGCTACAGTGTAATATAGATATTTGTCAGAGATAGCTACAGTGTAATATAGATATTTGTCAGAGAACGCTACAGTGTAATGAAGATATTTGTCAGAGAAAGTTACAGTGTAATGAAGATCTTTATCAGAGAAAGTTACAGTGTAATGAAGATATTTGTCAGAGATAGCTACAGTGTAATGAAGATCTTTATCAGAGAAAGTTACAGTGTAATGAAGATATTTGTCAGAGATAGCTACAGTGTAATGAAGATATTTGTCAGAGATAGCTACAGTGTAATTAAGATCTTTATCAGAGAAAGCTACAGTGTAATGAAGATCTTTATCAGAGAAAGCTACAGTGTAATGAAGATCTTTATCAGAGAAAGCTACAGTGTAATGAAGATCTTTATCAGAGAAAGCTACAGTGTAATGAAGATATTTGTCAAAGAAAGTTACAGTGTAATGAAGATATTTGTCAGAGATAGCTACAGTGTAATGAAGATCTTTATCAGAGAAAGTTACAGTGTAATGAAGATATTTGTCAGAGATAGCTACAGTGTAATGAAGATCTTTATCAGAGAAAGTTACAGTGTAATTAAGATCTTTATCAGAGAAAGCTACAGTGTAATGAAGATCTTTATCAGAGAAAGCTACAGTGTAATGAAGATCTTTATCAGAGAAAGCTACAGTGTAATGAAGATCTTTATCAGAGAAAGCTACAGTGTAATGAAGATATTTGTCAAAGAAAGCTACAGTGTAATGAAGATCTTTATCAGAGAAAGTTACAGTGTAATGAAGATATTTGTCAGAGATAGCTACAGTGTAATGAAGATCTTTATCAGAGAAAGCTACAGTGTAATGAAGATCTTTATCAGAGAAAGCTACAGTGTAATGAAGATCTTTATCAGAGAAAGCTACAGTGTAATGAAGATATTTGTCAAAGAAAGTTACAGTGTAATGAAGATATTTGTCAGAGATAGCTACAGTGTAATGAAGATCTTTATCAGAGAAAGCTACAGTGTAATGAAGATATTTGTCAGAGAAAGTTACAGTGTAATGAAGATATTTGTCAGAGAAAGCTACAGTGTAATGAAGATCTTTATCAGAGAAAGCTACAGTGTAATGAAGATCTTTATCAGAGAAAGCTACAGTGTAATGAAGATCTTTATCAGAGAAAGTTACAGTGTAATGAAGATATTTGTCAGAGATAGCTACAGTGTAATGAAGATCTTTATCAGAGAAAGCTACAGTGTAATGAAGATCTTTATCAGAGAAAGCTACAGTGTAATGAAGATCTTTATCAGAGAAAGCTACAGTGTAATGAAGATATTTGTCAAAGAAAGTTACAGTGTAATGAAGATATTTGTCAGAGATAGCTACAGTGTAATGAAGATCTTTATCAGAGAAAGCTACAGTGTAATGAAGATATTTGTCAGAGAAAGTTACAGTGTAATGAAGATATTTGTCAGAGAAAGCTACAGTGTAATGAAGATATTTGTCAGAGAAAGCTACAGTGTAATGAAGATATTTGTCAGAGATAGCTACAGTGTAATGAAGATCTTTGTCAGAGAAAGCTACAGTGTAATGAAGATATTTGTCAGAGAAAGTTACAGTGTAATGAAGATATTTGTCAGAGAAAGCTACAGTGTAATGAAGATATTTGTCAGAGAAAGCTACAGTGTAATGAAGATATTTGTCAGAGATAGCTACAGTGTAATGAAGATATTAAAGAAGTATAAAGAAGGTAGCCAGTAGAAATATATGATCTGATGTTTTCATTGATCTATTGGTAGCCAGTAGAAATATATGATCTTATGTTTTCATTGATCTATTGGTAGCCAGTAGAAATATATGATCTGATGTTTTCATTGATCTATTGGTAGCCAGTAGAAATATATGATCTGATGTTTTCATTGATCTATTGGTAGCCAGTAGAAATATATGATCTGATGTTTTCATTGATCTATTGGTAGCCAGTAGAAATATATGATCTGATGTTTTCATTGATCTATTGGTAGCCAGTAGAAATATATGATCTTATGTTTTCATTGATCTATTGGTAGCCAGTAGAAATATATGATCTGATGTTTTCATTGATCTATTGGTAGCCAGTAGAAATATATGATCTGATGTTTTCATTGATCTATCGGTTCATTCATTTTACTTTGGAGCTGAAGTTAGAGCAGAGGTCAGATCTCTCCATTTCTGTCTGTTCAAAGCTATTCTGTGCAGTTCTTGACTAGTATGAATATTGATTGTTTTACTTTCTCTAAGTATTGTTCTTCTGAGTGTTTCTTTAGAGGAACTAACTTCTGTTACACAAATTGGTCTGGACTTTACGATGTTAGTTGATTAATCCAACGATCAACAGAATGATCCAGACTTGATTAGAGAAACACGCTCCATCAACAGACGTCACTACTGGAAGTCCGATCTATTGGTAGCCAGTAGAAATATATGATCTGTTTTCATTGATTTATTGGTAGCCAGTAGAAATATATGATCTGTTTTCATTGATCTATTGGTAGCCAATATATCTGCAGTCTCAGTGGACATGACATTCCTTCTTCTATAGATCAATGTTTGTTTTCTGTGGCAGGTTCTGGAGAAGGAGAGAGTGGAGAACACTGGAAGGAGAAATGATTACACCAGTGCTGTAAACACCCTGAATGAAGAGATTGACACAGTCAAGAATGATCTCAAGTGTAAGTTTACATTCAAACATTCCTTGTTCTTGCATGTTCTCAAGTGTAAGTTTACATTCAAACATTCCTTGTTCTTGCATGTTCTCAAGTGTAAGTTTACATTCAAACATTCCTTGTTCTCAAGTGTAAGTTTACATTCAAACATTCCATGTTCTTGCATGTTCTCAACTAGTGTCATCAATGTTCTCCAGTTTACTTGTGTCTTACACAGAATTGATGCCTTTAAGATGTGCATATATAAAAGAATAGGGAGAACTTCATGGAAAGAGAACAAAATGGACAAAGATGTTCTAACAACACTTCTGAAGAAAAACACTATCACATGAAAAAATGAAAAAATGTGTATTTTTGCAAAAATACTCCACAATTGAACATCATGGCAGAATGAAGAGCTAACAATAATCCTTATTCAAGATACTGAAGTTAAAGGTGAATTGCCTACACCAATCTGCATGGCACTTGATGATAATGAGCATATTGTAGGTTGTGGTGAGCATGGCTGGATAGATTAAGACACCATCAGAACAAATTTCTATTTTCTTCATTAGTTTCGTTGTCTGTTTCTTGCTGTGGCCAGAGAGGGGAGTGCAGAATAGTAGCTGCCATCTGTCCTACATGGAGGTTGGGTTGACTTTCCGACCCATGATCTCCAATGTGATGAAGTCCTCTGAATACCCCCCCAATCCCTGGACTAAATCATTGCCTTAAGATTGTGAGAAAGTCATAGCAAGTCTTTTCCATAGTTAAAGACTGTTCAGCTCCTATTATTGCAGCGTACATCCAGAAACATCCATCTGTGACTTGAAAAAAACTTTCCCATAAAAAATATAATGCCAGAGAAATAGAAATCTTAAGTTGAAAGTAAAATTCCACGGCTTTGTAAACTCCACTACCTGGCACTCCACTGCCTGGTGCAGGGAACTTATTCTCATTCACTCCACCGCCTGGTACAGGGAACTTATTCACTCCACCGCCTGGCACAGGGAATTTTTTCTCATTCACTCTACCATCTGGCACAAAGAACTTCTCATTCACTCCACCGCCTGGCACAGGGAACTTCTTCTAGTCCACAGTTGAACAGGTCTATGCAGCAAGTCCAGTTTTGACACAGGTAAAAAGAGGGAAATACTTTTTCAGGGTTCAATCATCTATTTTCTCTTTTATTGCCAGGCCCCAAAAGGGGAGCAAAGAATAACGACTTACTTTCCATGCATGTCGTAAGAAGTGACTAAGGGGGTTTTCTGGTGGAGTTAGCTGTTTCATCCCATATAGTAGGTGTCAGCAACCTGCGGTCCACAGACACAAATTAATCGACCTGTCAGTACTCAAAGATTGTAACTGCTCCTAAAAATAAATGCATATTTCCAGTCTGGTCTAGATCTACAAAAAATTTAAATTGTAAGTTGTATCAATTTTGTCTGTGCTTGAATACATATAAATGTCCATAAGGTAATGTTCAAATATATATTTAGTCAGATTAATGTTCAAATATATATTTAGTCAGATGAATGTTCAGATATATATTTAGTCAGATTTCATGTGTATAATTGTACTTTCAGATTATCTTTTTTCCCATCTCGTTCGTGTCCAGCTGTGTATTTCTCTGACCAAATTATTTCTAAACCAAAAACGGTTGCTGAACCATGAAGGGTTAAGTAACCCAGAAGCCATGCTGAAGTCAGATTTGTCTGGCTGAAATACGCAGATATTTTCCGCCAAGCTGTAAACCATGACATAATAATTCAATTTTCCAGTATAGATCCTGCTAAACAGCAGGATTTTGAGAACGAATGTAGAAGAAAAATGAGATGTTTCTCATCTTGATAATGTATCCAGAAAATGTGAACTATGCTTTAATAATTGTTCTATCTGGCCAGTGCTGAATGATGAGAACACAGACTTACATCTGGTCTTGAAGTCTGCAGACAAGCAACTCAAAGAGGAGAAGGAGAACCATAAAGTGGCTCTACTTGCTCTGACGCAGGAGGTACAATCACTAGAAAATAAGGTGGGTTCAACTGATGCTACTTGGTCAGTCATATCTGTTGCAGTGACGATGTTCTGTCTATCTAGTCTCATGCCGTGTAGAGTCATGTATTACGTAAAATCCAGGCCAGTACCGCTATTTTTGTTTACATTAGTTACATTGCTTGTAACTAAACATGTTTGGACATTTTGTTGTTCTAATGCAATGAGTTATGTCAGTCAGTTCCTCTTTTGTCAAGTTTGGCACATAGGGCAGATGTCATAGTTCTCCATGCCTGTCAATCAGTTGTTGATTTTAATTTTTTAATTCATTCATAAATGTTCTTCTTCTGAGCGTTGTTTTTGGTTTTCCCTGTTTTCTTTTCCCGTCTGGTGTATTTTGCTTAGAACTATAACATCCGTTACAGAAACACTGGGAGTTTTACAATGACAATTTGTTAAATCGTCAATTAACGTATCCAAATGAATCAAGAACAGAAACATACGTCTGCCATCGTGAAACTGGTAACCGGAACCAGAATCATATTATGAGATGTGATAAAAAAAATTTGCACTTTAGTGTGAAGGAATCTAGACACTTACATGAAAATTGGAGTGAACTTTCGTCATTTTCTATATATTCACCCCTGAAGGTGATGCCCTCCATCTCTTCTTTACGTTCCTAATGCCTTGATTGTAGAACACAGACTTGAAACCACATCTCTACTTGTGTAATCAAGTCCTGGATGTTAGAAAAATGGTGACCATGAAGTGGATTCTTCATGTTTGGAAACAGGTATAAGTCACTCTGTGCTGTCAGGTGAGTAAGGTGGATGGGGCATGATTTCATACCCGAACTGCTGGGCAAAGACAATGGGGTCATGAACCTGTGCATTGTTCTGAAGCAGACGAATACCTCTGGACAGCATCCTGTGTCTTTTGCACTTAATTTCCTCTGATAATTTAATTTAAAAGGCTTTGGTAGTCTGTGTCTTTTGCACTTAATTTCCTCTGATAATTTCTTTAAAAGGCTTTGGTAGTATGTTGATTTGATAGTATGGCAACAAGAAAGGTAATTACCCAGTGAGTTACAAAAGATGGTGAGCATAACTTTCCCCATAGACTTAACCGTCTTTGCCATCATTGGTGGCGGCGAACAGGAATGTTTCCATTGTTTGCTCTAGTTTTTGCCTTCATTGGTGGCGGCGAACAGGAATGTTTCCATTGTTTGCTCTGGTTTTTGCCTTCATTGGTGGCGGCGAACAGGAATGTTTCCATTGTTTGCTCTAGTTTTTGCCTTCATTGGTGGCGGTGAACAGGAATGTTTCCATTGTTTGCTCTGGTTTTTGCCTTCATTGGTGGCAGCGAACAGGAATGTTTCCATTGTTTGCTCTGGTTTTTTTTGTCTTGGGGTCATAGAGATGCACCCAACATTCGTCCACGATAAACCAATTTATGAAAAAATTCATCTTCGTCAGCATTGAAACATCTGTGTGGATGCTTAGGTTTAAAGCTCCGTTTGGATTGGCTTTAGAAGGCGGTGATCCCACCTGGTGGACACCTTTGACATGTGAAGTTGCTCATGTACAATCTATAATGTGGTCCCATGACTTAGTCCCAACTGAGCCATGATTTACTCGACGGCAATGCACCTGTCCGAGATGACAAGGGCTTCAACTCTTGTAATATTACTGGCATCATCTGCAATGAATGGCCTGGTTGTTCTTGGCTTGTCTTGAAAGCTGACTTGTCCCGTTTGAAAGTGATTTTTCCAATACTTCACAGTGCCATACGGAGGGCAGACATTCTTCTGCGTTCGTTCTCAAACTCCTGCAGATCAGCAGGATGTAGTCCGGAGAATGGAATACGTTGTGTCACGGTTTACAGCATTGCTGTGATATCTGCGCCTTTCAGCCTGACACATCCGACTTCATCATGGCTTTGGGTCACTGTCCCTATATATCCTTTCTTTACGATTTCTTAGTAAAGTGCAAAACTTTTCGACCACCCTTCTTAGAGTTGTGAGATTATCTCTTTGCATTAATAGTTTATTTAATAAATAGTTAATTTATTTTTATGAATATATCAGTCGAAATATTGGCAACACTTTTACTTATTTTCATTCTCTCTTTTGTCTTCCTCAGTCTCTTCTCTCCTTCATCTTTCTAATGTTCTAACCATTTGTCCATTCACAGAACTCCGAATCTGGCAGACATTTCTACAATATTTGTTGGTTATGCATAAGTTGATTCCACTTATTTCAGTATTGCTGAAGACAGATGTGTCGGGAACTTGTGCAAATAAAACAGTGACACAATGCATCTCTTTTCTCTGAACTACATCCTGCTGGATAGCTAGTGGGACCATTGTCCTGTTACATGAGAAATTTAGTGGGACCATTGTTCTGTTACATGAGAAATTTAGTGGGACCATTGTCCTTCTACACGAGAGATCTAATGGGACCATTGTTCTGCTTCGAGAGAGATCAAATATTAATGTAGGATATTACTTCCAGCAGAAACATAAAGTACAGTATTACTTCCAACATGTGATGAAGAACAGCAGGCTAAAATTATATCAAAATTTAAGTCCAGAAATATGCCAGTAGAGAGTGACAGTTGCATCCTTATGCTTCGCCAGGAACAGGAAAGAATAATTCAATATTGCTAATATTTGAAAAACTGAATGTGACTAAATATACAATTGAAGTTTTGACAAAGAAATCTATAATAGTTATAATAAAGTCATATTATTTAGACATTTGTTTCAATTATTATTTCTACCAGTTGTCTAAGACTAACATAGACCTGGAGACCACAACCAGAGATTATGAAGATGCACTCAAGGAGCTTGGATCACTGAAGGTATCACAATTGATGCTTGTAGCATTCATTCCATATCAGCTTATTATCAATCTAGTAAATGTTTGTAGCATTCATATCAGCTTATTATCAATCTAGTTCTTCTTCTTCTTCTGTGTTCGTTCTCAAACTCCTGCAGATCAGCAGGATGTAGTCCGGAGAACGGAATGCGTTGTGTCATGGTTTACAGCATTGCTGCGATATCTGCGCCTTTCGACCTGACACATCCGACTTCAGCATGGCTTTGGGTCACTGACCCTATATGGGATGGGACAGCCAACTCCATCCTATAACCTCCTTAGTTGCCTTTTACGACATGCGTGGAAGGTAAACAGTGTTGCTATTCTTTGCTCCCCTTTCGGGCCCCAGCAACACACGTTTGAAACCACGTCGGACAGAAAAAAATCTGGGTCGTGATGTCTCACCTGTCAACTGCTCCTCCAGTCGACCCAGCTGTAAATGGGTACCTGGCATATGCGTTAGGGGAGGTAAACACAGCAAGGCGGGTAACTGGCCACCCCAGCTAATAGTTGCTATGGCTTAGAACATGAAGAATTGTCTTCATTTCCGATGTCAGGTTGGTGCTATAGCACCTACCTATAGCTTTACACATTGATGGCAGGTTGCTAGGACTACTTATAGCTTTACACATTGATGGTAGGTTGCTAGGACTACTTATAGCTTTACACATTGATGGCAGGTTGCTAGGACTACTTATAGCCTTACACATTGATGGCAGGTTGCTAGGACTACTTATAGCTTTACACATTGATGGTAGGTTGCTAGGACTACTTATAGCTTTACACATTGATGGCAGGTTGCTAGGACTACTTATAGCTTTACACATTGATGGCAGGTTGCTAGGACTACTTATAGCTTTACACATTGATGGCAGGTTGCTAGGACTACTTATAGCTTTACACATTGATGGCAGGTTGCTAGGACTACTTATAGCTTTACACATTGATGGCAGGTTGCTAGGACTACTTATAGCTTTACACATTGATGGTAGGTTGCTAGGACTACTTATAGCTTTACACATTGATGGTAGGTTGCTAGGACTACTTATAGCTTTACACATTGATGGTAGGTTGCTAGGACTACTTATAGCTTTACACATTGATGGTAGGTTGCTAGGACTACTTATAGCTTTACACATTGATGGTAGGTTGCTAGGACTACTTATAGCTTTACACATTGATGGCAGGTTGCTAGGATATAACTATAGCTTTACACAATAAAAATCACTTTTCTCTAGTTTTTTCAGTTGAAATACATTATTTATCTTTGGAGAAATTTGAAAATTATGACCAAGTAATTCTATGAAACTGTTAATTAGAGACTAAGACTGTCAGGAAACACTGACTTAATCCGTGCATGAAAACTGATATTTATGTCAGGAAACACTGACTTAATCGTGCATGAAAACTGATATTTATGTCAGGAAATACTGACTTAATCGTGCATGAAAACTGATATTTATGTCAGGAAATACTGACTTAATCCGTGCATGAAAACTGATATTTATGTCAGGAAACACTGATTTAATCGTGCATGAAAACTGATATTTATGCATTCAATATCTTTCTTGTACAGGAGGAACTAGAGACTGCCCAGGTGACAATTTCTTTTATGGAAAATCATGCCCTGGAATTGGAGGATTCCAGGAATCAGGAGCTGAGGAAGAGAGAGAAATTGGAACAGGATTACAGGGTAATTGTGATTTTTGGAAGCATATCACGTATGGGGGAATTATATGATTACAAGGGGAAGGTGATTTGGGGGATTATTGCTGGGAGGATTTTAGTAGATGATTACAGGGGAGGATTTTAGTAGATGATTGCAGGAAGTGGTAGATTAAGAAATAATTTCTGGGAGGATTTTAGTAGATGATTGCAGGAAGTGGTGGATTAAGAAATAATTTCTGGGAGGATTTTAGTTGATGATTACAGGGGAGTATTTCAGTAGATGATTGCTGGGAGGATTTTAGTAGAATTATAGGGGATGGTAATTCTACACCTTTTCAGCCTTTCATAAAGGGACTAAACACCTGGAGGTAGGCACACTGTGCATACAGAATGTAAATTGTAATGAGTTTTCCATTTGATGCAATGATACAATGTACCCAGTTGAAGTAATGATACAATGTACCCAGTTTTCCTGTTGATGCAATGATACAATGTACACAGTTTTCCATTTGATGCAATGATACAATGTACACAGTTTTCCAGTTGAAGTAATGATATAATGTTTATGGCCTGTTATGTCTTGCAGACAGTCATTTAGTAAAATAAAACAATGCCAATGAGCATTTCCTCTCAGGAATTGAAATGTTTTCAGTGATAATGTCACAGAAACAGATCATGTCACGGCAACAGAAGATCATGTCACAACAACAGAAGATCATGTCACAGCAACAGAAGATCATGTCACAGCAACAGAAGATCATGTCACAGCAACAGAAGATCATGTCACAACAACAGAAGATCATGTCACAGCAACAGAAGATCATGTCACAGCAACAGAAGATCATGTCACAGCAACAGAAGATAATGTCACAGCAACAGATAATGTCACAGCAACAGAAGGTCATGTCACAGCAACAGAAGATCATGTCACAGCAACAGAAGATCATGTCACAGCAACAGAAGATCATGTCACAGCAACAGAAGATCATGTCACAGCAACAGATAATGTCACAGCAACAGAAGATCATGTCACAGCAACAGAAGATCATGTCACAGCAACAGATAATGTCACAGCAACAGAAGATCATGTCACGGCAACAGAAGATCATGTCACAGCAACAGAAGATCATGTCACAACAACAGAAGATCATGTCACAGCAACAGAAGATCATGTCACAGCAACAGAAGATCATGTCACAGCAACAGAAGATAATGTCACAGCAACAGAAGATAATGTCACAGCAACAGATAATGTCACAGCAACAGAAGGTCATGTCACAGCAACAGACGATCATGTCACAGCAACAGAAGATCATGTCACAGCAACAGAAGATCATGTCACAGCAACAGAAGATCATGTCACAGCAACAGATAATGTCACAGCAACAGAAGATCATGTCACAACAACAGAAGATCATGTCACAGCAACAGAAGATTTTTGTTTCTCTTTTATCTTCATATTTTTAAAATCATATTATTCTTAAACAGTGTCACCCTCGCACGAAGATTAGGCCTCCAGACTCCAGTTTTGGCCATGTTTCCCATTTTTAGGGATCTTTGGAGACATCTTTCATTGAGAACTTACATATATCTTTGTACGTCAGCATTGGTCTACAGTGTCTTCTGGTTTTCAAATAGTTCTCCAAATAGTACTTATTTTGAAATGTAGCAGTTTAGCATTCTGTGGATGTGACCCAGTCATCGTAATCTGTTTCTACTAAGTTTCCATAACAGATGAAAGTTGAGTGTGGCATAACACTTCTATATTACTCCTCTCATGTTTTGGATTGATCATATAACTTTCAATCTGGATATATTGTAACTGCTTACTATTTACTTTCAGGCCCTGAAGTCTTCCTCTGGTGAACTGGACAACTACAAAGAGTATAAGGAACAAGCTAAAGTCAGCCTAGACTTCAAGGAAGCTGAACTAGAGTCAGCGCTTGCATACAAGGCTGAACAGGAGAAGACCATAGAACAGCAGGAGAAGATAATTGAAGACAACAAGGTACTTGTATGTCTTTCTCTGTCTTTAAATCGGTTATTGGTTATGTACCCAGCAAACCGCTGTCAGAGTAAATAGTGAAACATCTTATTGGTTCAGTGTGGAAAAAGGAGTTAGACAAGGATGTGTCCTGTCACTATATCTCATCAACATTTATGCAGAGAACATAATGAGGAATGTAAGTAATGACCAACAGAGAAATAACTTCGACCCACTCAACATCGGAGGTCACGAGATACCAGAACTAAGATATGCTGATGATACAACATTATTGGCACACAGTCAAGCAGGTCTCCAACACCTCATAAACTCCATTAAAGAACACTGAAAAACAAAACCTATTTCTGAATGGAAACAAGACCAAGATTATGACAAGTGACAAAACCACTAGCAAGTTCTCAATCAGTATCAACAACAGCGAATTAGAAAGAGTCACCAGTTTTGAATACATTAGTTCTCTTATCAACAGTAATGGGGATTGGTAGGAAGAAGTCAGAAGGAGGCTGGCCATCGCATCAAAGAAGCTGATACAAATGAAAAACGTATGGATAACTGAGCTGATGCAAAACAACAAAACTAACATTCCTAAGAGCTTGCATATGCCCAGTGGCAATATATGGGTGCGAATCCTGGACAATCACCAACAAAGTGAAAAATAAAATAGCAGCATATGAAACAAAATGTCGCCCGTGTGTTGCCGAGGTCCCAGATAGGAGCAAAGATAGCAACACTGTTTACCTTCCATGCATGTCCATGCGACTAGGGATGGTGTTGGCTATCCCATATAGGGTCAACATGACCCATAGCCATGCTAAAGTCGGATTTGTCAGGCAGAAAGGTGCAGTTATCACAGCAATGCTGTAAACCATGGCACAACGCATTCTGTTCTCTGGACTACATCCTGCTAATCTGCAGGAGTTTGAGAACGAACAAAGAAGAAAAACAAAATATTACAGAAAAATTATCAGAATACCATGGACCAAAAAGATCACCAATGTAGCCATCCTGTGAGAAATGAATATAAAAGAAAACTGACTAAACAGCATGGTTCTTTCCAGAAAACTACAATATTTCAGCCATAACAAACGCCATGATAGCCTAGAGAAAACCATAATGGAGGGGATGATGTCAGGCAGACGAAAAAGAGGCAACCCAAGAAGAAGATGGACGGAAGATGTCAAAGACCACCTGAAGCATTTTGATACTTGCTATAGTCAAATGCTATTCTTCTTTGCACATTTCTGTGTTCCCTGTGTTTATTTTTGCCCCCCCCCCCCCCCCCACTCCTACGTGCATTGTCTTTCTCTGTCCTTTCCCCTTTTGTCTCCGTTGCCCACTTACCCCCCTCCCCGTTCTTGGCAGTGCTATTTGGTGTCCCCCTTTAGTTCTGCATCTTTCATCTTTGGGTATTTCATAATTTAGACATATTGAACGCATCGATATGCACTTGTTGAAATTGTATTGCACTGGATCTGTTGTAGCTGTATGTTGATTTCCTGGTGGGAGAAATCCATTTTGTTTTTATTCGTTATGGTTTTTTGTTCTTAACTGTTTTTGTTGTCTTTAAAGGTCCCAATTGGACCGACACGTTGACTGTTGTGTTTGTTCCTTTTATTTATTGTTATTTTCTATATTTTATATTGATAGTTTTCTAGTAACCTATTTACTTTATTTGCATTTACCTATATGGATGTGAAAGTTGAAAAGCAACATCAAACTTAGAACAAAGACTAAACAACTTTGAAAATAAATGTCTTAGAAGGCTACTGAACATACGTTGGCCAGACTTCAAATCAAACACAATTGTCAGACAAGAATCAAAACAAAAATATGTATCCACCTATATAAAAAAACATCTCTGGAATTACATCGGACAGACGCTACGAATTGATACTGAAAGACTCCCCTGGCAAGCTTTGATGTGGTCACTAAAGGACAAGAGAAAACGAGGAAGACCAAAAGAAACTTTACGTAGAACTGTTACAAGAGAACGTTTCACCATCGGTATCAGAAACAATGAAGATCTAGAGCAAATTGCAATGAAACGAGAGACATGGAAATCTATTAAATCCTTCCTATGTGCCATCTTTGGCCCTAGAGGAATAACTAACTAGCTAACCTGCTTAAATATGTCCCAAACCTCACCCCATTTTTTTAATGCAGAGAATGTGGGGGAAATGACATATTTTTATCAGATGTAGAAAAAAAGGTGTATTTATTTGTAACTGCTTTTATCAGAAAACATTTTGTAACTATGGAAAGCTTTTGGATGGCATAAAATTTGTCATATAAAGTATTTTCAAATTAATACTGGGGGGGGGGGGCTTTTTCTGTGGGATGTCTCTGGAGAAACATAGCACAGTTGTCATGGTGGTAAATGTAGTCGGCTGTTTATTACTAAGCTACCACTGTAGATGGATGTGTCGGGCCATTAGCGCAAATAAAACGGCGACACAACTTCATTTCCATTGTCTGGACTACAACCTGCTGGAAATCTGGTAAAACCATTGTCCTGCTACAAGAGTGATCCAGTAGGAGTTTGAGAATGAACGCTGAAGAAGATTGCAGAGCTTTTAGTTCTTCTTCAGCGTTTATTCTCAAACTCCCACTGGATCTCTAGCAGGACAATGGCTCTGATTTCCAGCAGGATATAGACCAGACAATGGAAATGCGTTGTCGCCATTTTATTTATGCCAATGGCCCGACACATTCACCTTTATCAGTGATTATTCAGATCTTTGGTGTTAGTCTACATTTATCAATTTTGCCTGTTTGCCCTGACAGGAAATGATCTCCAACTTGATGACCAAGATGCATGAAATGAAAACCAATCTGGCAGGAAGTGAAGCCTCCAATATGACTCTAAAATCAGAGCTAGAAAACTACAGGCAAGAGTTGGAGGAGCTGAAACGAGAGCAGGAGATGACATCCGCTGAGTTCAATTCTACCATTCAGGAGCTAGCAAACATGAGAAATAGATATGAGATAGAGATTGAAAAGAAGAATTTTGAGGTAGAAATGAATGTTATCTTTCTTGAGTGTCTGAATATGTGCAGCTGCAGCAGTCATCACACTGCAGTGTGATGACTGCTGCAGCTTGTCCCTGTGTGTGTCTGAATATGTGCAGCAGTCATCACACTGCAGCTTGTCCCTGTGATTTCAGTAATATTCATGCCCCATGTATCAGTACTAAGTAAACTTAGTTTATCACATTAGTTCTCTTCCAATGTGTTCATATTATATTAGTTCTCTTCCAATGTGTTCATATTATCTCATTAGTTCTCTTCCAATGTGTTCATATTATCTCATTAGTTCTCTTACAATGTGTTCATATCTCATTAGTTCTCTTCCAATGTGTTCATATTATCTCATTAGTTCTCTTCCAATGTGTTCATATCAGATTTGTTCTCTTCCAATGTGTTCATATTATCTCATTAGTTCTCTTCCATTGTGTTCATATTATCTCATTAGTTCTCTTCCATTGTGTTCATATTATCAGATTAGTTCTTCCATTATGATCATATTATCAGATTAGTTCTTCCATTGTGTTCATATTATCAGATTAGTTCTTCCATTGTGATCATATTATCAGATTAGTTCTTCCATTGTGTTCATATTATCAGATTAGTTCTTCCATTGTGTTCATATTATCAGATTAGTTCTTCCATTATGATCATATTATCAGATTAGTTCTTCCATTGTGTTCATATTATCAGATTAGTTCTTCCATTGTGATCATATTATCAGATTAGTTCTTCCATTGTGTTCATATTATCAGATTAGTTCTTCCATTGTGTTCATATTATCAGATTAGTTCTTCCATTGTGATCATATTATCAGATTAGTTCTTCCATTGTGTTCATATTATGAGATTAGTTCTTCCATTGTGATCATATTATCAGATTAGTTCTTCCATTGTGTTCATATTATCAGATTAGTTCTTCCATTGTGTTCATATTATCAGATTAGTTCTTCCATTGTGCTTATATTATCAGATTAGTTCTTCCATTGTGTTCATATTATCAGATTAGTTCTTCCATTGTGTTCATATTATCTCATTAGTTCTCTTCCATTGTGTTCATATTATCAGATTAGTTCTTCCATTATGATCATATTATCAGATTAGTTCTTCCATTGTGTTCATATTATCAGATTAGTTCTTCCATTGTGATCATATTATCAGATTAGTTCTTCCATTGTGTTCATATTATCAGATTAGTTCTTCCATTGTGTTCATATTATCAGATTAGTTCTTCCATTATGATCATATTATCAGATTAGTTCTTCCATTGTGTTCATATTATCAGATTAGTTCTTCCATTGTGATCATATTATCAGATTAGTTCTTCCATTGTGTTCATATTATCAGATTAGTTCTTCCATTGTGTTCATATTATCAGATTAGTTCTTCCATTGTGTTCATATTATCAGATTAGTTCTTCCATTGTGCTTATATTATGATCTCAAATTTCCTTCATATTTACATCATATATGAGCCCAGTGTTATCTCACTAAGATTTGCCAATTTTGTCGACTAAACATAGATAGCTAACCTACAAGAAGACCAAGACAGCATGAACAACGCAGTCTTAAGACATATGGAAACATCAAGTAGTCTCCAGACTCAGCTGGCAGCTCAAGAGGTAAGATCATATGTAGGAGCTTGGTCTCAAAATGATACAGAAGAGATAAATTATCACAGTGTCTATTGTCTATCTCCAGGTGAATGATGGTTGGTAGTATCCACACTTGCCATTAAGTGTAGGGGAGGGAGTCTTGGCTGTAGTTCCAAAGCCAGAATTGTAGCCTTGGTTGCGTAGAGTCCATATTTGTTCAAGGTTATCTTAATGTTTTCTATCCACCATTTTCTTTGTCTATCTTTGGCTTTATGTCTGGATTTCTTTTGTTATACACTCTAATAGTATATGGTTTGGCTTCATTCTGATAAGGTGATCAAACCATTTTACTTGCTGTCTCTCAATAAGTTCTTTACATGATATTATACCAACTGTTTTCCTAATTTCTTCAATTCTTATTTTATCTAGTTAATAACCATTGCAGAATTTCTCAGACACTTCATTTCACATGTAACAATTTTCTTCTGCTGCGAGGATGTTAAAAACCATGTTTGACATTTGTAGCAGAGTGTAGGTATAAAAATTGTAGATATTATTTGCCTTTTGATTTCTGTCTTGATCTTTGGAAGGAAAAGTAATGGCAAAAGTTAGTAAGTCACTGTGTTTGCTTTCTGACACCTTTTTTCTATTTATCTGTCTAGTCTTCCATTTTTTTGGAAAAAATGCTGCCTAGATATTTCAATTCATTGGCTTGTTTCACTTTGGTGTTTTCTATTTATCAAGATGTCACACTTGTAATACTGGACAAAATATGAGAGTATGTATGGAAATATGTACAGTAATAAGATAATGAATGCGTCTATATCAGCCATGCTGGAGCTGACAGGAGTGCATGGCTGACATGTAGTCTCAGCTTGACTTAGTGGTTCATATTATGTGTATACTTAGTCGCTGTCGTGATGAAAATCTTTATGGTTGAAACAGCGATTCTGTGTATTGTTCCACATAAAACTACTTTTTAAACATTTGTATTTTTGTGTCTATAGTTACTTACCAATTGGTGTACAGTTTTACTGCGGTCTTATATTCTCTCTGTTTTTCTCATCTAGTGTCAAACATCAGTTACAATCTAGTTTCTCCTGTGTTCATGTCTATTGTCTTCAGATCACGTTTTCCCACCAAAGACAGATGTGTCTGGTCATTGGCGGAAATAAAACAGCGACACAATTCATTTCCATTCTCTGGACTATATCCTGCTGGAAATCTAGTATGGCCACTGTCCTGCCACAAGGGAGATCAAGCTGGAGTTTGAGAATGAATTATGAAGAAGAAGATCCTGTTTGCAGATGTCTTTGTAATGTGTCTCAATGAGAATATGTCAACCATTATGGACTGTTAAATACAGAGTGCATTTTTGTTGACATTTATCCGACATTTGTCTCAATGAGAGGATTATATCTGTGAGATAAGACAATGATATCATTGAAATGACATGAAATCTACTGTGCACAATCAACAGGAAATGTACACTAACACTGTGATTTCTGGTTATAGTGTGTTTAGATTGACACTTGCGTACAATTTGTCTCCATATACAAGCTCCACTAACGAGAGTTATTATGTGTATTATTATCTGACAGATTATTTGTCAAGAATTGCAATCTTGCATTGAGGAATACAAGCAAAAGGTAGGCCTGTCGTGTCAAGTCCATTAACCTAACAGTTTTGTATCCATCAATTTCCTTGTCTTCACAAATGTATTTATTCACATAAAATAAGGCAATAAATCACATTAGTCAAAGATTGTATTTCACCACATACATAAATCACAATATTAAAAAATTGTATGTCTGACATACATAAATCACATTATTCGAAGCTTGTTTGTCTGACATACAAATATGATGGTACAGCTTGGGCTCTGTTAACATATACATAGAAATATGATGGTACAAAATCCTGGATTGATAACATCACAGAATGGTCTGTGCATGATTTTTGTACACTCCTCCAAATAGCTGAGGTTAGAGGTGTCTGGGGGGTTTCTCTACTGATGTCTCCCAGCATGTCACCACTATGAACCTGATGTCTCCCAGCATGTCACCACTATGAACCTGATGTCTCCCAGCATATCACCACTATGAACCTGATGTCACCCAGCATGTCAAAACTATGAACCTGATGTCTCCAGCGTGTCACCACTATGAAGACCCTGATGTCTCCAGCATGTCACCACTATGAAGACCCTGATGTCTCCAGCGTGTCACCACTATGAACCTGATGTCTCCAGCGTGTCACCACTATGAACCTGATGTCTCCAGCATGTCACCACTATGAACCTGATGTCTCCAGCATGTCACCACTATGAACCTGATGTCTCCAGCATGTCACCACTATGAAGACTCTGATGTCTCCAGCATGTCACCACTATGAAGACCCTGATGTCTCCAGCATGTCACCACTATGAAGACCCTGATGTCTCCAGCATGTCACCACTATGAAGACCCTGATGTCTCCAGCATGTCACCACTATGAAGACCCTGATGTCTCCAGCATGTCACCACTATGAAGAGACCCTGGTGGGTTATGGATATTATTTATTATTACTATAACTGTTGTAGATAATCAACAACAAAGTATATACATATATATATAAGATTTCACTGAAAATATGATTTCAGCTGATGGAATCTGAACAAGCCATGCATGAAGCTGGGCAGAGGTATGAAGATAGACTCAAGGAGGTTGACAGCCAGGATGAGAACAGTGATGGCATGAAGAAAAAACTGCACCAGAAAAATATCGAACTGGAATCATATCCTTGCTTGATAGTTTCATGTGCATGATAGTTTCATGTGTGATAGTTTCATGTGGGTGATAGTTTCATGTGTGATAGTTTGTGGATGATAGTTTCATGTTTGTATGTTAACTGCCAGGCAATATTACATTTACAGATATCAAATCTGGGACTGGGAACTAAAGCAAACTTCAGAGTCATGTGTTCTTATTGGCAGATTATTTATTGTTTTGTAATTAGGATTCAAGATTAAGTAGATTAGTGATATAAAATTAAATAGATATGTGATGTCAGATTAAATGTGTCAGAGATGTTAGATTAAATACGTGAGAAATGTCCTTAATTCTTGTGTATGTTACATCAGAGCTACAAGAAACTTAGTCAGGTGTTCCAGGAATGTGAGCAGACCAGGAAAGAGAGAAATGAGGAATTTAAACAGCTCAAAGTAAGTCTTGGTTTGTGTGTGTGTCTGCTTAAAAAAAAAATCCCTTTTCACTGAGAATTTCAGGGTGTATAGGGTGTTCTTTATCAGCGGTGATTTGTAGGTAGTCCCATGCCCTGCATATTTGTATTCTTTGTCCTGCAGTTGGGCAATCAAGTAAGTATCCCATAGCCTGTGCCAACTTATCTTTCACACACCCAAAAATTATTTTAATTGTCTCATTCTGGATTCTATCAAATCTTTCTGTTTGAGACTGACTCAGTGTCAGAATCGCCAGTGCATACTCTTACACCGCCACCACCAATCCCTGATACAGCAGAAATAGCAGCCTCTGTTCACATTGAGCAGCAGCCGTAACTTTAATCACTGCAAGACCTTTATAAGCCTTTACAATGATGTGGTCAACATGATCTTTGAAACTAAGACTTAGGTTCAACATCACCCCCATATACCTAATTGTGCTGGTTCTCTCGATGACATCCCCTCTCAAAGTAATCGATGGTGTGGACGTGTTAACTATGTGTTTATTCAGGGAAAATCATGTTATCGATGCTTTTGATGGATTAACAAAAGCTCCAGAATTACTGCCCACTCCCCTATATGATTACGCTGCAAATTCCTGGTCACGTGTTGTTGTCAAATAATGTTGTTGTGTCTACCAAATAACGTATCCATTAATTTGTTCATGTTCACAAATATGTTTATGCCACAATATTGATTGATTCATCCATGCATGCACACACAATATTGATTGATTCATCCATGCATGCACACACAATATTGATTGATTCATCCATGCATGCACACACAATATTGATTGATTCATCCATGCATGCACACACAATATTGATTGATTCATCCATGCATGCACACACAATATTGATTGATTCATCCATGCATGCACACACAATATTGATTGATTCATCCATGCATGCACACACAATATTGATTGATTCATCCATGAAAGCACACAATATTGATTGATTCATCCATGCATGCACACACAATATTGATTGATTCATCCATGCATGCACACACAATATTGATTGATTCATCCATGCATTCACACACAATATTGATTGATTCATCCATGCATGCACGCAGTATTGATTGATTCATCCATGCATGCACACAATCTTTGATTGATTCATCCATGCATTCACACACAATATTGATTGATTCATCCATGCATGCACACAAACTTTGATTGATTCATCCATGCATTCACACACAATATTGATTGATTCATCCATGCATGCACACAAACTTTGATTGATTCATCCATGCATGCACAAAATATTGATTGATTCATCCATGCATGCACACACAATATTGATTGATTCATCCATGCATGCACACACAATATTGATTGATTCATCCATGCATGCACACAATATTGATTGACTCAACCATGTATGCAAACAATATTGATTGACTCAACCATGTATGCAAACAATATTGATTGACTCAACCATGTATGCAACATTCCATGCACGTACTCAATATTGATTGATTGATCCATGCACGTAAACACAATATTGATTGATTCAACTGTACACACACACACAACATTCCATGAACGCACACAACCATTGATTGATTCATCTATGCATGCACACAACCATTGATTGATTCATCTATGCACACACACAACCATTGATTGATTGATGCATGCACGCTGACAATATTTGAGACATCCGGTTGATACAACTCTTTCTACATGATACAACAGATGAAGCTTGCTGAACAAGAGAGAATTGAGGACAGTTATCACAAAAGTCAACAAGAGCTCAAGGAACTACAGATTATCTTGAACATGAGCAAGGCCAATAACAAGGAGAGGTAAGCTTGTTAATCAACATTCACAATTTGTGTAGGGATTAGTTACACACACACACATGCACGCACACACATGCACACACAATCATGTGGAGATCATGTTACACTGTGCACGCACACACGCACATGCACACACACACACAATCATGTGGAGATCATGTTACACTGTGCACACACAATCATGTGGAGATCATGTTACACTGTGCACACACATGCACACACACACACATACACACACAATCATGTGGAGATCATGTTACACTGTGCACACACATGCACACACACACAATCATGAAGAGATTTAGGAAATATTCATCTGTGAACATAGAGAAAACAGTTTAGTCAACCTTGGGTGTGACATTATTTAGTCAACCTTGAGTGTGACATTATTTAGTCAACCTTGGGTGTGACATTATTTAGTCAACCTTGGGTGTGACATTATTTAGTCAACCTTGGGTGTGACATTATTTAGTCAACCTTGGGTGTGACATTATTTAGTCAACCTTGGGTGTGACATTATTTAGTCAACCTTGGGTGTGACATTATTTAGTCAACCTTGGGTGTGACATTATTTAGTCAACCTTGGGTGTGACATTATTTAGTCAACCTTGGGTGTGACATTATTTAGTCAACCTTGGGTGTGACATTATATTTCTTCTGCTTACTTCAGCATTAAGTCTCTAGAAAATTCTGTGAGGGAGATGGAAGAACTCTTGAAGCGAGAACATGCCAGCAAGAAAGTCATGGAGAATGAGCTATTCAATGTCAAAGAACACAACCAAGGATTGGAAAATCTGTGAGTACTGTCAGCATTTGTTGTGTGTGTTTATCATCTCTGTGAGTACTGTCAGCATTTGTTGTGTGTGTTTATCATCTCTGTGAGTACTGTCAGCATTTGTTGTGTGTGTGTTTATCATCTCTGTGAGTACTGTCAGCATTTGTTGTGTGTGTTTATCATCTCTGTGAGTACTGTCAGCATTTGTTGTGTGTGTTTATCATCTCTGTGAGTACTGTCAGCATTTGTTGTGTGTGTTTATCATCTCTATTCCTGCTCTACCTGCCATCATTAGATTATGAAGAACTCTCTGTGACTATCTCTCCGTGGCTATTTCTCTGAGGCTATCTCTCCATGGCTATTTCTCCGAGGCTATCTCTCCGTGGCTATTTCTCCGTGGCTATTTCTCTCTATGACTATTTCTCCGAGGCTATTCCTCTCTATGACTATTTCTCCGAGGCTATCTCTCCGTGGCTATTTCTCTCTATGACTATCTCTCTGTGGCTATCTCTCTGTGGCTATTTCTCTGTGACTATCTCTCTGTGGCTATTTCTCTCTATGACTATCTCTCTGTGACTATTTCTCCGTGGCTATTTCTCTCTATGACTATCTCTCTATGACTATTTCTCTATGACTATCTCTCCGTGGCTATCTCTCTGTGTCTATCTCTTGTGATTATCTCTGTGAGAATAACTCAAGCTACTGTCAAACACAGCTTGACAATGAACACACAGACTGTAGGCTACTGGTAGGAATAAATGGTACAATACAAGAATCAGTGGACAGGTTTCTACGGAACAAATAGCAAACATAATTAAACAGAACGAAATTCCGATAAAGTCGCATATACCGACACATCCAATATTCGACACATTGCGCGATGAGAGCCCCTGATCACTCGACATGCACGCTGCACACTGAGTGGGAGGTGGATGGCCAGTTCATTGCACGCAAATCGCTAGATCGGTATTTTAAGTTACGACTTTTTAAGTTTCTGAGATAGTGTAATAGCATATGAAATTTAAAAGTTGATATGTTGTCACATGATTTTTCCACTGATTCTTGCACCGAACCGAAAAAAACATGAGATAACAGTTGGCAATATAGTTTAAATCTGAAGGTATTTTTCCAGAATAACAATTGAAGGCACTGTCACAAAAGCTTTTAACGGCAGATATTTCACTGCAGAGACATTTAAGATTACAGTGACATACATATAAAAGTATTGCGCATTAAAAAAATACATTCCTCATATTTTTAAATGAGTGTCTCTATGACATGACAATACTTGTGTGTATATGTATGTTGTTGTTCCTTGGATGTCTCTACTGTTAGATGTCTGCCATCTATAGATTTTGTGATAGTGCCTTTATTTTGACTGTTTGTTAGGTGTATGTTTTCTTGTAGTTCATTGTGAAGCTGATCGATCTTGTGTATGTTCTATCTCTCCTGTGTTCTTGTTATTTGTTGCCTCTGTTCTCTTTGTCATCCATTACTTAACTCAGATGTTCTCAACTTGTTCTCTCTTAAAGGCATGTGGCACATGCGAGTTAAAAAGTGCTCATGAGCACTACCATGCTAGCTGCCTGAACAGGTTGAGAACCCCTGACGTAACTGTCAGGATGATTTATCTTAAGTTCTAATTAGGTTTACTATATCAACGTTGATGCACTCAAGGCAAACCTTTTGGTATTTTGTCCCAACACACAATGAAAGAGTAAGCATGCTGATGTTTCTTGTGGCTCGCTGGTTAAACACACACCTTAGCAACTTCCCTCTAACAGCCCTAATACTCACACACCGGAAGTTATTCCACATTTCTTGTTGAATCACTGAAATAAATGTACCAGACAATTGTTGGTTGATTGTGTCATTAAATACAACAAACATTTGTCGGACATAAAAATAGTTGGTAACTAATCATTGATACAATATTGCAACTCACATACATCCAACAATCTGCAGGAGACTGACATAGAAATGACGATATCAGGAAAGAAATAACGACCATCAAGTCTACACAGAGAGACAGCAAACCAGGCAGTTTGGCCACACCATGGAAATGGAACCAATACAACCAGCCCTTCGTGGATACAGCATACAGATAGATGGATGGATAGATTAGATAGATAGGATAGACAGACAGATTGATATACAGACAGACAGATTGATATACAGACAGATTGATATACAGACAGACAGATTGATTATATTAGATAAGATTAGATTAGGATAGATATTGACATAGCTACTGATTGATAGATAAAAGGTGGGTAGATAGATAAAAGGTGGGTAGATAGATAAAAGGTGGGTAGATAGATAAAAGGTGGGTAGATAGATAAAAGGTGGGTAGATAGAAAGAAACTCAACCAGTCCATGGTTGGAAGTGTTCTTATCCATTGTCCTGACACTTCACACAAGAGATAGTTATGTTATATAATCCATGTTATGAAATGTGTACTGATGTAATGTTTACTGTTATGTTCTGTAGGTTGAGGTCATCAGAGGTCAAAAGGGATCAGCACCAATTAGAAGTTGAAAGGTAATGAACACAATGATTTATGAATACTGATAAAATGACACTGTTACAGTTAGTATCCATTACCATATTATATCTACGACAACTACTTGTCACGCAAGTGTTTTTATGGCAGTTTTTATTACCTTATGGTTGAAATATCACTTTAGTCAGTCTTATATACTGTCCCACTTTGTGGTTGTGTAGTACAGTGCTCATCTGTGCTGGAAATAGTACCCGCCTGGTTCAAATCCCTCCGTAAGATATTGTGCATCCACATCATATAGAAAGCAATGGCAAACTACTGCACATTTCTATATTGACTAGAAAATCATTAAATGCTGGGTTGAAGACTACAGCCTGAATAGAATATGCTACCAATTTTTTTGGTGATATCTTGTTATCTGTGTGTTTGTGTATTATAAATTGATAGCATCTAGTATCCTAACATTTTCTTGAATGACTCAGCAACATTTATCCTTCATCTAATTAGCATGTAGGGTCATCTATACCATTACAAGTTTTTCCCCGTTCATTCTCAAACTCCTGCAGATGAGCAGGATGTAGTCTGGTCTCAAACTCCTGCAGATGAGCAGGATGTAGTCTGGTCTCAAACTCCTGCAGATGAGCAGGGTTTAGTCTAGAGCATGGAACTAAACAATGGAACATGTTAAATCATAGTTTACAGCTAAATGTGATATCTGCACCTGAAACATCCAATTTTGGCATGTCTTCTTGGTCACTTTCACCCTATTTGAGATGGGACAACTAACTCCATCTCAAAACCTCCTTAGTTGTCACTTACACTTTCATGGAAGGTAAAACAGAGTTTGCAAATTTACTCCTCTTTTAGGCCCCTTCAACACACATGGATGGTTTGAAAGTTGTAGGCCCCTACAACACACATGGATGGTTTGAATGTTCAATATAACTTGCTAAATTTACCTGCTCAGGTGTGTACTCATATTGATAATGCACATGAAAAAAATGGATGTGCTAGGCCAGAAGGCGCAAAATAATGCAGCTCATCTGTGAAACCAACAGCATAAAGTACTTCACAGTCTCCTGCAAAAATCACACAAACTCTTGTGTTGGTTATCTGAAGATTTCAAAATCTCCATTGTCATGCTGCTTGTTGTCTGAGTGAATACACCACTTTCCTCTCTGATGGTCTCCCCCCACCTTTGAGCTGTGAAGGCCCAGACACTCCTTATGTGTCTCTCAACCGATTCATCTGTATATATAATCATATCACCTTCCCTGGAATTCTCACGATCCGAGCCAGCACCTCTGACTCCACCACTATCGGACACCATTCCCTGATTTCTCTATTGAGTCTTATTATTACTTTGAAGGCTGTTGGACAATCTAAGGTCGCATGACTCCATTCCGCACCAGGTAGCACATCCTCCAATCTGCACACACACTGTATAATATCCTCTGCTCGCCCAATCCATGACTTACCTCTCTTAAGTCGACTGTCTTTAACTTTGAGAATTTCAGGGTGTAGATGGTGCTCTTTATCAGCGGTGATGTGTAGGTAGTCTTGCGTAATGTACATTTGTATTCTTTACCTGCAGTTGGGCAATCAAGTAAGTATCGCATAGCCATTGCCGAGTATCTCTTGTACACCCCAACATGATTTTCATTGCCTCATTCTGGATTCTATCAAATCTTTCTGTTTGAGTCTGACTCAGTTTCAGAATCCTCAGCTCGTACTCTACCACCGCCACTACCTATCCCTGATGCAGTTCACATTGAGTAGGAGCCATAACTTTCATCACTGCAAGACCTTTATAAGCTTTTACAATGATGTGGTCAACATGATCTTTGAACTGATATTAATCTTATTTGAATGCAGACTCCAGTCTAGACTTGATGCACACTACCAGGACAAGATGGAGTTGAGTTCCAAAGTTGAAAGTCTTCAAGAGGAGAAGTCCAAACTGGCCAGTGTTAGTATCATATGCTCTATATTATGTTTAACTGTTGTATAAAAATAAATCATCTCAATGTGTCACACTAGCCACATTTTTTGTGTGGCACACCAGATCTCTATAACACATATAGCTTAGATATAACACACACATCTGAACTATAACAGATGGTTGCCAGATAATTTAAACTGTTTATGATCACATTTTTTTGGTTTACAAAAATGACCACATTTTCATTATTTAAACATCTATCTTGTGGCCAAGCTTCTGTTTGTAAGATTGTGTGAGGAAATATATGATGTTTGCCTTACTGTATGTTTCTGTGATTGTAAGATTGTGTGAGGAAATATATGATGTTTGCCTTACTGTATGTTTCTGTGATTGTAAGATTGTGTGAGCAAATATATGATGTTTGCCTTACTGTATGTTTCTGTGATTGTAAGATTGTGTGAGCAAATATATGATGTTTGCCGTACTGTATGTTTCTGTGATTGTAAGATTGTGTGAGGAAATATATGATGTTTGCCTTACTGTATGTTTCTGTGATTGTAAGATTGTGTGAGGACATATTTGTAGCTGTTACTTCTCCCTGAACAGGAATTGCACATTGTAAAGGAGGTTAACAGCCAGCTGCTAGAAGAAAGTAGTCGACTGATCGGTCATTCCAACACAAAACAGAAAATCCGTCTGTTTAACAAGAAGAATCAGGAATATAATGATCTCAATAAGGTGAAATGTGGCAACATTGTCTCTTCTTACCTGGCAACAAGACAAACTGGCACTAAAATATGGCCAGTGACTCCTATACTTGTCTGTCAATCCTAATAACTCCTGTACTTGTCTGTCAATCCTTCTAGTTACTCCTATACTTGTCTGTCACTCCTATACTTGTCTTTCACTCCCTCTAGTAACTGCTATATTTGTCTTTCATTCCTAGTGATTGCTATACTTGTCTGTCACTCCTAGTGACTCATATAGTTGTCTGTCAGTGACTGCTATATTTGTCTTTCACTCCTAGTGACTGCTATACTTGTCTGTCGCTCCTCCTAGTTACTCCTATATTTGTCTGTCACTCATCCTGATGAATCCTAACTTTGATGCTTCTGATTGATGTGACAAAGTATCCAATGTGATATGACATGTTCTGATTGATGTGACAAAGTATCCAATGTGATATGACATGTTCTGATTGATGTGACAAAGTATGCCATGTTGTCATTATGCTGTTGACATTGTCCTGCAACTCTATCACAGAATATGTGATTTCTCATCAACAGAAATACTTGGAGCTTCTATCAGAATTCCGCAAGCTTCAAGAGACAGCCAGACCTCAATCCTCACTCAACATCTCATCATCTAAAGTCAGCGGATGCTCAACAACTCTGCAAGATGTCACTAACATCTGTGATTAGTCGAATCAATCCTTGATCATTGAGAAATAATGTTGAGACTGTCATTGTTTGATCATCACCACTGACTGGACCATCCAATCATCAGTAATGTGTTGTCATGTTACCCATTTGGTAGTATCATGTCAATGTGTCATCTGTTCTGTCATGTACCCAGCTGGTGGTATCATGTCAATGTGTCATCTGTTCTGTCATGTACCCAGCTGGTGGTATCATGTCAATGTGTCATCTGTTCTGTTGTGTACCCAGCTGGTGGTATTATCTCAGGGACATTTATCAATAACTATAAATTTGCTGTCATTATTTAGGAACATTTGTTTTGTGCATTCAGGCTGCGCTATATCTTCTGGTCAGCAACGACAACAAAATACTGGCATATTATCTTATAGTTTCTGCCTCATATCTTCACCTTTTTGGCCAGGTTGCTCAATATCAGCTATTGCATTTCTAGTTAGTTCTGAAGTGTGCGATTCATAGTTCTGGATTCTAGCTCCTTCGTGAACAATTTTTTGTGAATGATATTTGAAGTCTAAAATCATTGAATGGTTGTACAGATTTCTAAGAAATGGCTGCAGACTTTTGTTATTGCATGGGAAATATATCAAGAATAATCAATAATGGGAAACAATGATTTCCATTTCCATGAAATAGTCACAAATATGTGCAGGGCACAATGTTTGCTAGAGATGTTTAGTGGTAAGTTACATAATAGTAACAAATATGTGCAGGGCACGATGTTTGCTAGAGATGTTTAGTGGTAAGTTACATAATAGTAACAAATATGTGCAGGGCACGATGTTTGCTAGAGATATTTAGTGGTAAGTTATATCAGTGGAAACAACTTGCCAATCAAATGGTATAGTTTATAATATATATGCTGTTCGCCCGTCGAAGTCAACGATGATTATTAAACTCAACTGGGATGATGCTGAAGATGATGATGTCTGTGGTGTGCCCGACTGAAACTAATGAGTCATATGCGTGCTTGGAATTGTCTACCACAATCTGAGCATGTGTAGCCTGGGAGGAGTCTGTGGGACATTCAGCAGCTCCTGCCTTTCTTCTAGCACGCTTTTGTTGCACAGCTTGATGTCTGAGGTACTCTGCAACTGCTGCATCACTCTTGATTCTGCTACGCCTGTCGGATGTATCTTGTGCAAGATTCTCCCATGAATTTGTGTTTATTTTGAAGTGAGTCAGGGTTGTCTTAACGAGTGGCTTTAAAACACTATTTCTGACCCCCTGCGTTGCGGAAGCCTGTCTGGAGTTTTCCATATAACAACTCTTTCACGCGGACCATGTGTCCTGCCCATCATGTCTGTGCCTTCATCAACATTGTATGTATGATTACAGACTTAGATTTTATCAGTACTTCACTGTCTGGTATTTTATCCCACCAATGGATGTTGAGTATCTTACGAAGGCAGCTTAGGTGGAAGTGGTTGAGTCGTCTAGTGTGTCTGACATATATTGTCCATGTTTCACAGGCATATAGGAGTGTGATGATGCTGCCTGGTCAACTGTGAGTTTGCTGGTAGCTGTTGTTCCCCTTCTTTCTTATACATTTTTTTCACAGTCTTCCAAATGTGGCACTAGTTTTCTCTATTCTGTTGTTTTCTTGGTTGGTTGGTTACTGATCCAACAGTCCATGGGCTCATGCCTTTTAACCTAATGCCATTAAAATAGCATTATATTGCTGGGAAGTCTGGATTTTCTGCCTACCCTGGCCCAGAGAATAACTATCACACCACCAGGAAGGTAGGCTTCAACCTATGCACTTCTCCAAGCCACTGCAGCCAAGATAAGATTCACTGTGCTCATTCCCCACCACCAATTGACCACTGGTTATGTTGAACTTCTCTATTTATTGCTCCAGGCATGCAACCATATGTTCAAGTCAAAAGGATGGTCACATCTTGAGTCACTGTTCCTCTATGATGGGTCTAAGCCATAGGAAAAAAACAGTGCTGTCAATTTCCTCCTCCCCAGTGCTGCACAGTACATCTCTGGCTCTCTCTCAACCACAGAGGATGCATACATATATACAAATAACAAAGCATAAAAAACATTGCAGCAACAAAATAAAAACATGAGAAGCATAATTGTATAGATTATCAAAGCATTTTGTTCTATGGACAACATCCTGCTGGAAATATTTACTACAGGAGAGTTCCCATGGGAGTTTAAGAATAAACACACAAAAATCCTAAAACAATTATCCTGGTATTTTTTTATAATGTGACATTCAATGTTGTTGCACATAATGATAGTTATCATGTTATTTGAGTTGTGCTCTGCAGCCATAACTCTCTGCAGCCATAACTCACAGTTATAACTCATATACAGCATCAGTCAACAATTAAAAAAGTTATCTAAGATAAAGTATAAATATGTAGACACCAGTTTTCTCAACATCAATGTAAGATAGTTTTACAAGATAAAAACAAACTTAATTGATATTTCTACTCAAAAGTTGGGTTCATGTAGAACAAAATAATATCGACCTATGTCCGTAGCTGAGGTGTACAGGTTTTGTTTAATGTATTAATGCGAAAGAGCAGATGTGATAATTTCACGTTTTTGTTGTTGTTCCCTGCGTAGAACATAGAATGGCCGGTTTATTAATGTGCAATGAATGCAATCAATGATAATAATAAAAAGAGCACAAAATTATGGCATTTATCTTTTTGTTGAACATTTGTTAGCAGTGATTTCATGGTGAAGTGGTTTGTTAGCAGTGATTTCATGATGAAGTGGTTTGTTAGCAGTGATTTCATGATGAAGTGGTTTGTTAGCAGTGATTTCATGATGAAGTGGTTTGTTAGCAGTGATTTCATGATGAAGTGGTTTGTTAGCAGTGATTTCATGATGAAGTGGTTTGTTAGCAGTGATTTCATGATGAAGTGGTTTGTTAGCAGTGATTTCATGATGAAGTGGTTTGTTAGCAGTGATTTCATGATGAAGTGGTTTGTTAGCAGTGATTTCATGATGAAGTGGTTTGTTAGCAATGATTTCATGATGAATTGGTAACATTAGAATTAGTAAGTGTGTAGCAGAAATTTCACAGAAAATGAAGCAATCATATTGAGATTATAAATTAGTTTCTCCCAATATTAAATGATAATGCATTCTACTGAAACCTGACATTTTCTGACATATTTTACAGACCAGTATTATTTTGTTCCACATTATCAAACAAATGATACATAACATATAGAAGGATGAAAATGATGGTAAAGTAGAATAATTACAAATACTCTTGTATAATACAGAGAAGAAAGGGTGAGAATTGAATTGTTATCAATCGCAATAGATTTCATTCACACGTGGACTTCATGTGAAATCATTAAAACTGCGCAGGGAAAGATATGAGACAGTGGGAAGTGAGTGGCTACTACTAAGAATTATTGTTGGGGGGCTCAGTTGTTAGTGCACTAGAATCTAAGTCTGGTGATCACAGGTTCTTCTTCTTCTTCAGTGTTCATTCTCAAACTCCTGCTGGATCTCTCCTGTAGCAGTACTACTAGATCTCCAGCAGGATGCAGTCCAGAGAATGGAAATGCGTTGTCGCCGTTTCATTTGCACCAATGGCCCAACACATCCGTCTTCAGCAGGATCACAGGTTCAATTTCCAGTTCAACTGGACAATTGTTTATATACATACCAGTGTCTTAACTCTGACAGACCAAGGAAGTAAGACAAACAGCTGCCAGTGTCTTAACTCTGACTGACCAAGGAAGTAAGACAAACAGCTGCTCCTAGGTTACGCAACAACCACTCCTAGATGAAACAAAAGAAAGGATTAAAATGTTGTAGAGAATTGACTTCATTATACCTGGGTTTTCTGTTCAACAGTAAACAAATAGAATAAAAAAAACCAGAACACCTTCAGCAAGTGTCCAGTATTAAGTAGGTCAATGTATGTATGTATGTCAACAATGAGATTAGACCATGCATCTCACACAAAATGTTATTCTCCAATATTCAGACACTGCACAGATGAAACAAACAATAATATATTTTTTTATTTGTATAGTTTTGTAAATATCAGCGTCTTTATAATCATCTATTATGTTGTGTTTCTTTTCAATGCCATGTTTGAACACAGCAATAAAGTCAAACTTGAAATGAAAGTCAGATTTCTTGCAGTTGATTATATGAATTTCTGGGATGATTCTAGTTGATTATGTGAATTGGTAGGATTGTCTGTTGTCATTAGCCAGATGAATGATGATTGATAGTATTCACATTTGCGATTAAGTGTAGGGGTGGGAGAATCAGCTGTCATTCCAAGGCCAGATGTGTAACCTTGGTTGTGTTGAGTCCATGAGATGTGTCACCTTGGTTGCATTGAGTCCATGAGATGTGTCACCTTGGTTGCATTGAGTCCATGAGATGTGTCACCTTGGTTGCGTTGAGTCCATGAGATGTGTCACCTTGGTTGCGTTGAGTCCATGAGATGAGTCACCTTGGTTGCGTTGAGTCCATGTTTGTTTGTTCAAGGTTTTCTTGTTCTACATTTGGCTCCATATCTGGATATTCTTTTGTTATATTCTCTCTGGTATTTGTTCATCAGTTGATGGATAGATTATATGGGCACATTTTGTCATGTCTCCAGTTTTTGGATTCTATGCGGAAGCCTTTCATTGGGGATATACAGATGTCTTTATATCTCATCATAATGTACAAATGGGTAAAAACATACCTGTATAATAGAAGAGCCAGGGTACAATTAGATGGTCGTAAGAGCAAGAAAGTTCTATTGCGTCATGGAGTCCCCAAAGGAGGAGTCCTGTCACCCACACTTTTCTTGGTTTACATCAATGACCTAGTTGCTGAACTACCACATGGGATCAAAGTAGCAATGTATGCTGACGATCTGGTGCACGGAAGAACATGCAACAGTGGCCACTAAACAAATACAAAGAGCTATCGATGCCCTAACCTTATGGGCAAATAGATGGTGCATCAGCATTAACACAGATAAGTGCAGCACTACACTCTTTACTCTCTCACCAAAACAAAAAGCCGGTTATATCAAGATAGATGGAGAACTCTTGAAAAAAGACAAACAACCCACATACCTCGGAGTTACTTTTGATGATAAGCTGACATGGAAGCAGCACATAAACAAAGCAACAACAAAAGCCAGGAGGAAGTTAGCTATCCTGAGAAAACTAAGTGGAACCACATGGGGAGCCAGTGGAAATATACTCAGTAAAGTTTACCAGCAATGCATAAGACCACACCTGGAATATGGTTCAGCTGCGTGGTGTCCTGCATCAAACACCACATTACAAGATCTAGATAAAGTGAAAAACCAGGCACTTAGAATAATGTTGGGAGCAATGAAATCAACACCCATAGCAGAGATGCAGAAAATGGGAAGAATGCAAACACTTGACGAACGCAGAGACACAAAAGTACTAATTCAAGCAGAAAAGTTCCAGTGTATGCCAAGTCATCCAATGAAGGAAAGATTCCAAAATCTAGCAATGGGGCGACTGAAAAGGAGTAGCTTTATCCATCAAGCTAAACGACTCCGTAGACAACTTACAGACCTACCTGAAGTTGACAGCCCCTTAAGGTCTGTACCAGAACAAACCCCGTGGAGTGAAAGTCATGGAATGCCTCGAATGGTACATTTTGTGCGCATGTTTTCTTGAAAGAAAATAACCAAGTCCAGTAGTTTGGATGGACAACCAGTACATTTTATAATAAAATATAGAGCTGGTCTACAGACCACTGCAGATTGTTGGGTCACCTTTACCGATTTAGGATCTCATACACAGATGAATGTCCATGTGGATCCGGAACCCAGACCCCAGAACACATACTTCAGAACTGCCCAACATACAAAGAGCAGGGACAGCAGACCTGGCCAGAGGATACAGACTTGAGGCAAAAGCTATGGGGCAGCCGATCTGACCTGGAGAAGACAGTGGACTTCGTCTTAACGACAGGCCTGACGGTATAGCATGACCACAGATGCTGAACGCAGAAGAAGAAGAAGAGCTGGTCTACTAACAGTGGCAAAATCCTTAGTTAGATCCATAAAATCCGTAAAGAGTGGCTTCCCCTGTTCACATTTTTCCTGTAGTTGACGAAGGGTAGTGATCATGTTGATAGTGGATATTTTTGTCTCTGACTGTGACTCTGGCAGGACACGTTCGACAAGCAGTTGGAGTCGCTTTAGAAGGATACGTGCGCAAACGTTCCAGGTGATGCTGAGAAGGGAGATGCCTCTGTAGTTGTTGCAGTCACCCTTGTTCTTGTAGAGTTACTATCTTTGCGTCCTGCATATATTGAGGTATTTTGCTTTCCCTCCAACACTTTATAAGTAGTTGATACAGGTGGGGGACGAGGACATCTCTTTGGGATTTCAGCAAGAATGTTGTCTGTTCCTGTTGTCTTGCCGCTTGCTAGTTTGTTTATAGTCTCAAGGAGGTTGGCCTCTGTGGGTTCATCACCCAGCTCTGCCATTACAGGTTTATTTTCCAGTGTTTGATCCCCTACCAGGCGCGTCCACATGTTGCGGATGGTAGAATGGCCTCCAATACGGAGGGTAGCTACCTTCCATATCTGATGGTTGGCTGCGATGTAAGCCAGATCTCTGGATGAAAAAGCAGTCACGGACAAACTGGCAATGTCGGCCACCAGGACGATGTGGGGTATCATGTGGCCTTGATATCTCCACAGAACGACCCCATACGTCTCGTGACGGACAGCATCAAGTGAGTATGAGCTGCTATAAGATGAAGCCAACAGCGCGTACCCAGGGTGGGGTGTGCGCTTTAGATAGGGGGACATGGGAATTAACTTTCCAAATACACAAAGGGAGAAGTCAGCAAAACCCTCCTTAGGCCCCATCTCGTACGGGAAAAACAGAAAACTCCTAACTACGCTGGGCAGGTGACGCAAGAGTCCAGAAAGACAGGCCACCTAGGAGATGGAAAACTCTACACAAAGCCTTGGAAGATGGTGCTCATGAGCCCGAGAGGGCAGACCGTCTAAAGAAAGCAAACCTAAAAAAGTATCTGGCGGAAATCGGATGCACTTAGCAATACGGCGCATAACAAAGTGTCAAGTATCTCATATATATATATATATATATATACACATTCATACAGGTTGAGACTCTAGATATGGCGCTCTGCCTGAGGAGTCCCTCCAGGCAGGTAGAGCGGTGGTCACTCAAAGCTACTGGTGGTCACCATCACCAATTTTGGAAAACCAGGAAATGGAACAGCGGGAAAATACAACTGGTCAAACCACACGACAGGCAAAAGGACTAAATATACTGCATTAGAATTAAGAAAGCATTTCAAAAACAGGCATTAACGGTTAGACTAGACAATGACAAGATAGATGTGGCTTGTATACAAGAAACCCATCTAACCAACATGTGATATGATCTGATGTATTGCTCTATCTGGTATATTGTTCTATCTGAAGAATGGTTCTGTCTGAAGTATTATTCAAACGATGGTTCTATCTGATGTATTGTTCCGCAGTCAGTGAACTCCTCGTGTAATTAGACGTTTTGTGACTGTGCCCTTCGGGTCAATCAATCAAGTGCCATGCCGACTGGCGTAGGCGATCATGTTTCTCCACGACTCTCTGTCTCTTGTGTTGCCCACCGGGTACTGAACCTTTTCTCATCTACAAGCCCGGTTCCGGTTTAGGAAGAACTCGAAAGAAGAGTTGGACCTGTTGTCTTTCGCCTTCTTAGCTGAGATGTCGTTCACCGACGTTGTGAACCCTCGTCCAAGTTTCATTGTGAACCCTTTCTCTCCGTGAGCTTGTTTCTCCTGATATAGGAATACTCGACAGTAGAGTTGGGCCAGGGCCGCCTTCTTTGCCGGGCGTCCACGATTGGGTCTCCGCCCGTAAGGAGCACCGATAACTAGAAGCTTGTCTCGAGCTAACAGAACTTGTATTGAACCCGAATTTCTAACAACGTTTTCCCTTTCTAGTTGCACACGGCGCTGCGCTGTCCTCTCATTATACTCAGTATGTTTCTTTTCGACTCTCACCATGCATCCGTTTCGTGTCAATTGCACTGGCCGTCCCTCTAATGTTCAGACTGGACTGCCTTGCGTCGCTATGTGTTGACATTGATGCTGTATGTGTTGGCACATAGGTGTCGGAGATATTGCTTGTCTGTGCAGTCAAATCTCATTCCGTCTGCAGCCACCACACTTGCGGACACGAGCCTAAAAGTATTGAATATGAATACAGCAAGAGCGGCTATATTTCTGTTTCCAGGATGCATCACGAGGAGGTACTTTTAGGATCTTGGTTATCAGCTAACCATGGGTTTACACGAGAGCAATGATATTCCCTTTGCACCCCAAGAATTAGTCTATTTTCTATCACCCAGTCTTCTATTTCTTCTCCTCTCGAGTCCATAGTTGGGTAAACCCAGCTAGGGGAGTGACTGTTGAAATAACCCACTACAATGTGCTTCGATGTTGAGATGGGTATTGTCCTGAGGTGTAGTTTCTTGTTGTTTGGGCAGTAGACATTTGTCGAAATCAGTGGTTCTGTGCAATTTGATGGTGAGATGTCATCTGGGTTCCTTACGATATCTGTAGCAGGTATGGTATTCCGTACCATAGTGATTATTCTTCCTTCGTGGCCTAGTCTGTCTTGTCTGAAGCATTCAAAGCCTCTGATGGAGAATATGCTGCTGTCATTTAAGATGTGTCTCCAGAATACACACGACATAAATATTCTGTCTTTTGAAAAAAATTCTGTAGTTGAATTTTTTTTCTTAGCTGGACCCTCCCTGCTCCACTGCGTGATTGGTTTGGCCAGTTGTTCTACTCTGTTAAATTCAGGGTACCCGATACACAGAGTCATCATCAATAGCTTTTGGTCGACCCATTCGAGGCTGGGGTCGGAGCTCCTCTTGCCTAGCGATGAACCACAGGGGCAGCCCCACTTCGTGTAATGAATCTGGGCATAATCATTAAATGTATGGTGCGTACATGTCCCATTTCCATTGCTGGGTACCCACGCCTGTTCAGACTGACATGCTCCGTCTTCGGTGGGGGGAAGTTATTGAGTCTACCTATGATTGATGCTGCCCGTCACTGGACATATGGGGTATTTCAGTGGAGATATCGGCGCCCCGCCTGATATCCTTCCCGTTCTGGTAGGCAGCAACACCGGTTTGGTCAGCGGCTGCTTATTCGCATTTAACACTCCATACCTTTAGACCGTTCCACTATCTGCCACCTGTGAATGCACCTGGTAGGGATCGGTTGCCCTATCTGTCTGTCTAACCTATCTATCGACCCACCCATCTATTTTTTCGAATCTAATCCTATCTAACTCTGAATTCTCTATTTATTTCATGTATTTATGCTTTAAAATAAACTTGATTTTTTAGAGGTTTTTCTAAAGATCTGGAACTATTTCTAAAACTATAGTGGTAACCGTGGAAAAATAAATAGAGAGTGACCTCCCATTGTAAACAAAAGTTTGTGATCTCAGAAGGAGAGATATCACAGGTTAGGCTGGCCTAGCATTATTACTGATATAGTAGGTCCGTTTAAGGGCACCCTTATTCCTATGGTATCAATGAGCTCATGGGTGATTCTAGTTGTTCCATAATTTCTCTGTTTTGTGTTTCATGTGTAGTAATTTTTGTATATTTATATTTCGGTGTCGTTTCCCCTCTTACTCTTCCGGTAAATCTACAGTACACATGACCATGTGAACTTCTGTCTATCTATAGTAATAAATTAATCTATAGTAATAATATATTGGCGCACCTACGGTTTAAGTCTTAACTGTGACCTTTGTTCTAGTTTCGAGGTATTTCCTAACCTTTGCAGTGTGATTAGTAGAATTTGTATTTAAAATTAAGGGGTAAAAGTTGTTTTATTCTTCACTGCGTGCACACCGTTTACATTTTTAACTAGCCGACGTCACGGATTCCCGTGTAACACTAATGGAATTAATGGTAAAAATTGCAGTAAAACTATGGATCAATTCTTCACTAGCACGCATTGTTTACATTTTTTACAAAGCTGACGTCACGGATTCCTACTGCACAGTCAACTATCTATTAGCCAAGTGGCAACGAACTTTCAAACTTTAAAATTATAACTAATTTATTTATTACTTTATATCAAATCCTAACCCTCCCTAATGTAAATGCTAAATTAATATTCTGTTTCAAATAACATACTTTAATTTTAATTACAACTTCTGCAATCACACTGCAAAGGTTAGGTAATACCTCAAAACTAGAACAAAGGTCACAGTGATGAGTTCATCCGTAGTTGCACCAAAGTTGCTTTTGATTCTTCACTGTGCTATAAATAGCACACTGTTTACATTTTTAACTAGCCGACATCACGGATTTCCGTGTAACACCAATGAAATTAATATTATTTTTAATAATAGTTATAAACTTATATTACCCTTTAACAGCAGAAACAGACTAACATGATCAATGGACATAAGCTCGAGATGATGAATACCTTCAAATACCTCGGATCCAGAACTTGTTTAAATGTAGATTTAAACATCAAAATAACACTCTTCAAAACAATTATTGTGCCAACACTGTGCTACCAATGGCAAACGTAAACTAGTGACAGCTGAAATAGCATGCTTACGCAGAATCCTAGGAATATCGCTAAGAGACAGAGTGAGAAATGAGGTAATTAGACAAAGAACCGGCACCGCCCCAATCTTGGAGTATATTAAGAGCCAACAGATCAAATGGTTTGCACACATCAGCAGACTACCACCAGACAGCAAGCTATGTTACACAGATACAGTGAAGGCAGACCTAGAGGCTGACCTCGAAAATGATGGCCCGCCGAAATAAAAGAGGCGACAAATTCCACAATATACTCAGCAGACACGAGGGCCATCTCCAGAGAACTCTTTTACCCCTGACGCTGAAAGGCAATAAAGGGTTTAGTGAATAGATAGATAGACCTCGGATCCAGCATATGCAGCGATGAAAAATGCAAAACAGAACTAAAAATAAGGCTTGATATGGCTTTAATGTCTATGTCAAGGCTAACTGTGATTTGGAAAAACAACATCAGTGTCGGAGTGAAAGTCAAACTATACGTCGCTGGTACTTTGTGCTGTATGATTGTGAGAGTTGGACACTCACTGCGGACATGGAAATACATTTACAGGCTTTCAAGTACAAATGCTACAGATGAATTCTACAAATTTCCTATAGGCAGCATAAGACCAACTTGTGCGTAAAATATAAAATAGAAATGTATGCAGGTGTACAAGAACAATTGATTTCAATAGTGAAACAACAAAAACTAGCATGGTTTGGACATGTATGCAGACATGACTCCTTGTAAAAAAACAATACTGCAGAGAACTGTCGAAGGAGAAAGAAGCAGAGGAGGGCAAATAAAGGCATGGACAGACATCAAGGAATGGACAGGACAAGATTTTTCTTCACTCCTCCACATCACTGAGGATAGCATTTGCTGTAGGACTGTGTGCTGAAGTATCCAATGTCATACCCCTACAACCCCTGAAGGGTTACTGGGTTATGATGATCATTCATTATCCTATCCCTCAAGTTTTGCCTGTTGGATTTCAGTTTATCTGCAGTTTTCAGTAAGTAAATATTATTATTTTAATATTTTCTTCTTCAGTATTTAATAAATAATTTATTCTCAAACTCTCGATGGATCTCTCTTGTAGTTGGACAATGGGCCTACTAGATTTCCAGCAGGACGTAGTTCAGAAAATGGGAATGCATTGTGTCACATTTTATTTGTGCCTCTGACCTGCCACATCCGTCTTTAGCAGTATTTTCAGTTCTTGTTTAGAACTTGTGTCCCCTATGTGATTATTTCCCTTGGTGTATCAATTTATGTTTATCATTTATTAATTTAAATATAAATGATTTTCTTCTTCTTCTTTCGTTCACTTGAAACATGTCTATATTTGTAATTCTGTCTCCTTAATAAAACTCACTCTCTTTTGTAGTTCATACAGTGTCCCATAGAGTTTTGATTCCAGTGTTGTTTCCTCTGGCCAATATGTCTGCCTCAGCGTTTCATGCTCAGAACACTCTTGAAGTATATGTTTGGCACTCTGTGCTGCCTGTCCACATGTACACATGGCCGTGTTGCCAATCTTGAACTTTGTATACATGTGACTGCGGAGTCGGTTGTGTCCTGTTCTGAGACGTAGAATTATAACTTGTTCTGATCTGTTCATAATGTTATAGTCATCTTGTGTTGGTGTTTGTGGCTTTCTTATTGACTTGATCATCTGTTTTTTCTGATGGTAGGTGATTGGTATATCTGGTTGGTCTTCGGCAGCACCTTCCTTAGCCAGTTGGTCTGCTTTTTCATTTCCTGGTATTCCACAGTGAGAGGGTATCCACTGCATGGTTACCCTATACTGGTAAGACAATTCGCTAAGTAGTTTTTTTAAGCCTGTTAGTTTTCCAGACTGGAGAGCTTGAAGCACTGACCTTGCATCTGTCAGGAATACCACAGGCTGTAGGTCAGAGTTGGAGTTCAGCAGTTTTTTTAGCTGCCACACTAATTGCCTGGATTTCTGCATCATAATTATTATATATATAAATGATATGTTTAACTAACCCTAACCAGGAGGCGATAGTCTAGCTCATTCTGCAGTGATTCTACAGTTTCTGTTCTATCCCTTCCCTGTTTGTATGTCATTTGCAAAAGACAGTGTTCTACCTCTTCTGTCGAGCTGCTGTTGTGTGATTGCCACGGTGTAGACATTGAATAATACGGGTGACAGGGGTTGGTGAGAGCCAACTTCCTCTCGAGCAACATTCTTTTCTTCTTGTTCACAGGCATTTGTTTTTCAACTATAGATTATTTTTTTTTATTGTATCTGAAACCTTTCTTCTGCAATAAATGAGTAGACACATTTGGGAAAGAGTATAGCTAAAAAAAAACTGCCAATATTTCATTTTCCCCATTAGGGAGTTGTAAGGAGATTTCTAGTAGCTTGTGTGGTAAAGTTAGGGAGTTATAATGAGGTTTCTAGTGGCTTGTGTGGTAAAGTTAGGGAGTTGTAAGGAGGTTTCTAGTGGCTTGTGTGGTAAAGTTAGGGAGTTATAATGAGGTTTCTAGTGGCTTGTGTGGTAAAGTTAGAGAGTTGTAATGAGGTTTCTAGTGGCTTGTGTGGTAACGGTCACATGCCCTTGCTGTTGCCACATCATGTTCAGGGTGTGTTCTTAAATACTTGTTTAGTACAGCAAAGATGCTGATATAGATGCCCACTAAATATATTCCAGAGAAACAATGAGAATTGACAAGAGAAATATTTGTGATATTATTTTGTTGATAATGAACAAGTAAATGGCAATACAAGGACTTGTGTGCGCTGTTGAAGCAGGAATCTGTGCTGCCTTGGCAACAGTTTGTGGCAAACTTGCATTGACATCAGCAGTAACTGCTCAGATTGTAGAGAGCTTCTGTTTCTTTGCAAATAATACTTTTGGCTTTGAGCTTCCAGTTCTAATTCAAGATAAGGTGAGGTTGTGTTCACATGTGTAACTGTTGACTGTTCTATGAAATAACTATGTGAGGTTGTGTTCACATGTGTAACTGTTGACTGTTCTATGAAATAACTATGTGAGGTTGTGTTCACATGTGTAACTGTTGACTGTACTATGAAATAACAATGTGAGGTTGTAGTCACATGTCTCCTTCTTCTGCGTTCGTTCTCAAACTCATGCAGATTAGCAGGATGTAGTCTGGAGAACGGAATGCGTTGTCATGGTTTACAGCATTGCTGCGATATCTGCGCCTTTCGGCCTGACACAGACTTCAGCATGGCTTTGGGTCACTGACCCTATATGGGATGGGACAGCCAACTCCATCCCATAACCTCCTTAGTTGCCTTTTACGACATGCATGGAAGGTAAACAGTGTTGCTATTCTTTGCTCCCCTTTCGGGCCCCGGCAACACACGGGCGGTAGTCACATGTGTAACTGTCGACTGTTCTATGAAATAACTATGTGAGGTTGTGTTCACATGTGTAACTGTTGACTGTACTATGAAATAACTATTTTAAATGCCCAATATGTTGGGCCTGAAAGGGGAGCAAAGAATTTTTACCTGATCCACTGTTTACCTTCCATGCATGTCATAAGAGGCAGCTAAGGAGGTTATAGGATGGAGTTGGCTGTCCCATGCCATATAAGGTAAAAGTGGCCTAGAAGCCATGCTAAAGTTGGATGTGTCAGGCCCAAAGACCACAACAAATCTGTAACTCATGTTCCATGTTCTGTCCTTCAGACTACACCCTGTGCAGGAGTTTGACTGCACCCTGTGCAGGAGTTTGACTGCACCCTGTGCAGGAGTTTGACTGCACCCTGTGCAGGAGTTTGACTACACCCTGTTTACATGTTCAGGAGTTTGACTACACCCTGTTTACATGTTCAGGAGTTTGACTACACCCTGTGCAGGAGTTTGACTACACCCTGTGCAGGAGTTTGACTACACACTGTTTACATGTTCAGGAGTTTGACTACACCCTGTGCAGGAGTTTGACTGCACCCTGTGCAGGAGTTTGACTACACCCTGTGCAGGAGTTTGACTACACCCTGTGCAGGAGTTTGACTACACCCTGTTTACATGTTCAGGAGTTTGACTACACCCTGTGCAGGAGTTTGACTACACCCTGTGCAGGAGTTTGACTACACCCTGTTTACATGTTCAGGAGTTTGACTACACCCTACAGCCACTCTCAGAGCTGGGGCTACGATCATATCGACAAGAGAGGTGAGGAACTTGAGAGCTGGCAGGATGAAAATAATCTCATCCTTATTAACCAGCCAGCAGACTCACCAACCTTCTACTTGAGAGCATGGCACACCACCTCTACACCAGATCTGGCATTCCACTCACCAGGCCTGGAATGGAACATCACACGTGTCGTTGGAAAGCAGCTTGGGGGTAGTGACCACAGACCAGTATTTCTGGAAATCCACAATGAATTTACCAAGGACAGCAGCACGCTCACTAGGTGGAACTATACCCAGGGGGGCACGCAAGAACTACAAACCCTACTGGAATAATGAACTGGAAAAGCTGCAAAATGAGATGGAAACATCTAGACAGCAGGCAGAGAACAGACCTAGCCAAGAACATCACAACAAATATCAGCAAACAAAGGCTAAATTTCAAAGAGCCAAGTTACAAGCCAGACGGAGCAGCTGGAAAGAAAAAACAGAGTTGCTGAACCTAGAAAGAGATACTAGGAAATTATGGAAACTTGTAAAACAACTAAATGATGAAGGTACAGGGAGAAATACCAGTATCACACTTTATAAAGATAAAAACATTTCAACAGGTAAACATGCAGCTGATTAATTTGCAGATTCCTTTGCAGAAGACAATAACATCAAAGTCAGCCCAGACATACAACAGGAGGTTTGAGAGAACCAGCAAAACATTGGACAAGGCGAACCTATACCTGAAGTAATGGAGGCACCAATCACAATGAGAGAACTGGAGCATGCAATATCCAAATTGAAATGATAAAGTCCCCTGGAGCTGATGGAGTGTCCAATGAAATAATTAGAAACCTGGGAATGGCAGCAAGAGCAAAGCTACTGCAGATCTTTAACACAAGCTGGTCCACAGGTAATGTACCACAGGCGTGGAGAGAAGCAATAATGATACCACTCCTCAAATCAGGAAAAGATGACAACACAGTCTCCAACTACAGGCCCATCAGCCTCACAAGCTGTCTATGCAAAACAATGGAACGCATTATCAATCTTAGGCTGTAGTGGTACCTTGAAAGTGAAAACCTTCTGGTATCACAGCAAGCAGGTTTCAGACAGTGCTACTCTACTGAAGATCAGGCAACCTACCTCTCCCAAGAGATTGAGGATGCCTTCCAAGATAAGAAACTGGTACTAGCAGCATGGATAGACCTCAGAAAAGCATTTGATAAGGTCTGGAAAGAAGGGCTCCTAAAGAAATTGCGAATTGCAGGGTTAGCTCAAGAATGTACAAATGGGTAAAAGCATACCTGCATAATAGAAGAGCCAGGGTACAATTAGATGGTCGCAAGAGCAAGAAAGTTCTACTGCGTCATGGAGTCCCCCAGGGAGGAGTCCTGTCACCCACACTTTTCTTGGTTTACATCAATGACCTAGTTGCTGAACTACCACATGGGATCAAAGTGGCAATGTATGCTGACGACCTGGTGATATGGTGCATGGAAGAACATGCGACAGTGGCCACTAAACAAATACAAAGAGCTATCGATGCTCTAACCTTATGGGCTAATAGATGGTGCGTCAGCATTAACACAGATAAGTGCAGCACTACACTCTTTACCCTCTCACCAAAACAAAAAGCCGGTCATATCAAAATAGATGGAGAACTCTTGAAAGAAGACAAACAACCCACATACCTCGGAGTTACTTTTGATGATAAACTGATATGGAAGCAGCACATAAACAAAGCAACAACAAAAGCCAGGAGGAAGTTAGCTATCCTGAGAAAACTAAGTGGAACCACATGGGGAGCCAGTGGGAATATACTCAGTAAAGTTTACCAGCAAGGCATAAGACCACACCTGGAATATGGTTCAGCTGCGTGGTGTCCTGCATCAAACACCACATTACAAGATCTAGATAAAGTGCAAAACCAGGCACTTAGAATAATGTTGGGAGCAATGAAATCAACACCCATAGCAGAGATGCAGAAAATGGGAAGAATGCAAACACTTGGCGAACGCAGAGACACAAAAGTACTAATTCAAGCAGAAAAGTTTCAGTGTATGCCAAGTCATCCAATGAAGGAAAGATTCCAAAATCTAGCAATGGGGCGACTGAAAAGAAGCAGCTTTATCCATCAAGCTAAACGACTCCGTAGACAACTTACAGACCTACCTGAAGTTGATAGCCCCTTAAGGTCTGTACCAGAACAAACCTCGTGGAGTGAAAGGCATGGAATGCCAATATACATTCAGACCCATGTGAAAGGAATACTAAGCGAACTGAACAGTGTGCAGCAAAGGACAGTCACCCTCAGTTTCCTGGATGAGGAATATCCACAAGATATATGGGTTAGAGTATACACAGATGGGTCAGCACAGAATGCTGTGAGGAATGGAGGTGCAGGTGTATATATAGAATATCCACACAAGCCTAGAGATACAATCAGAACACCGACAGGAAAATTCTGCAATAATTATGATGCTGAAATCCAGGCAATTAGTGTGGCAGCTAAAAAAACTGCTGACCTCCAACTCTGACCTACAGCCTGTGGTATTCCTGACAGATTCAAGGTCAGTGCTTCAAGCTCTCCAGTCTGGAAAACTAACAGACTTGAAAAAACTACTTAGCGAATTGTCTTACCAGTATAGGGTAACCATGCAGTGGATACCCTCTCACTGTGGAATACCAGAAAATGAAAAAGCAGATCTACTGGCTAAGGAAGGTGCTGCCGAAGATCAACCAGATATACCAATCACCTACTATCAGAAAAAACAGATGATCGTCAATAAGAAAGCCACAAACACCAACACAAGATGACTATCATATTATGAACAGATCAGAACAAGTTATAATTCTACGTCTCAGAACAGGACACAACCGACTCCGCAGTCACATGTATACAAAGTTCAAGATTGGCAACACGGCCATGTGTACATGTGGACAGGCAGCACAGAGTGCCAAACATATACTTCAAGAGTGTTCTGAGCATGAAATGCTGAGGCAGACATATTGGCCAGAGGAAACAACACTGGAATCAAAACTCTATGGGACACTGTATGAACTACAAAAGACAGTGAGTTTTATTAAAGAGACAGAATTACAGATATAGACATGTTTCAAGTAAACGAAAGAAGAAGGAGACTACACCCTGTCAATGTGTAGGAGTTTGATTACCCGGTATGTCTTGTCAATGTGCAGGAGTTTGACCACACCCTGTTTCATGTTCAGGGGTTTGACTACACCCTGTCAATGTGCAGGGGTTTGACTACACCCTGTCAATGTGTAGGAGTGTGATTACACCTTATTAATGTGCAGAAGTTTGACTACACCCTGTTACATGTGCAGGAGTTTGACTACACCCTGTTACATGTATAGGAGTTTGACTACACCCTGTTAAATGTGGAGATTGACTATGCATTGTTAATGTGCAGGAGTTTGACTACACCCTGTTAAATGTGGAGATTGACTATGCATTGTTAATGTGCAGGAGTTTGACTACACCCTGTTACATTGCAGGGATTTGACTACACCCTGTCAATGTGCAGGAGTTTGACTACACCCTGTTACATTGCAGGGATTTGACTACACCCTGTCAATGTGCAGGAGTTTGACTACACCCTGTCAATGTGCAGGAGTTTGACTACACCCTGTCAATGTGCAGGAGTTTGACTACACCCTGTCAATGTGCAGGAGTTTGACTACACCCTGTCAATGTGCAGGAGTTTGACTACACCCTGCTAAATGTGCAGAAGTTTCAGAACCAGCACAGATTATGATATTACACACATCAAATGTTACACCGAGATACATGAGTTAACATTAATTAAAATTAAAAGTTAAAATTTATTCACGGTGAGATGTTTATGTGTCCTTTCTACCTTTATTTTTTAAATGTCTTTAGTTGGAGCACTTTAAGTTACAGTAAGTTTATACAAACCATAAACATGGAGAGAATCTGTTTATGGAAATCATCAATATTAGGACAATCAGTTTATTGAAACAATCAGTTTAAGGAAAGCTTCAGTGTTAAGAATTGATTTCTCTGAGGCCAGATCCTTGCTGTGGAGATGGGGCTTAGTCCAGCCAACAGAGGCTGAAAACTGAGACTGGCCAGGCCATCCTAAAATTGAGCAAGATCACAGTCTGCCCTAGCAGTACAAGTTCTGAAGATGTAGGCAATTTATGTTACACACATAAAATGTTACACTGAGATACAAGGGTTGATCACCTATGTTAGACACATCAAATGTTACACCAGGATATGAGGGTTGATCACCTATGTTACACCAGGATACGAGGGTTGATCACCTATGTTACATCAAATGTTACACAGAAATACGAGGGTTGATCACCTATGTTAGACACATCAAATGTTACACCAGGATACGTGAATTGGTCTGGATTCTTTATTAAAACAACATGGGACATTCCCATAAGTGCTTCGTTCCAGCAGCCATTTATATCAAATCTATCAACTGATTATCTTATTTTACAGTTGACATTAGGTTCTCAGCTCGTCGCTGTGACGGGGATCCTATTATTCAATGCTCTTATGTGGGTGCTCTTCACCAAATCAATGCACCTGTGTTCCAGCACACTGGAAGCAACTGCCAGCACCACGTCATCCAACTTTTTATTCACGGTGAGAAGTTTATGTGTCTTTTCTACCTTTATTTTTTAAATGTCTTTAGTTGGAGCATTTTAAGTTATGGTAAGTTTATGAGACAATCTGTTTAAGGAGACCGTCAATGTTGAGACAATCTGTTTATGGAAACCCTCCATGTTGAGGCAATCTGTTTATGGAAACCCTCAATGTTGAGACAATCAGTTTATGGAAACCCTCAATGTTGAGACACTCTGTTTAAGGAAACCCTCAATGTTGAGACAATCTGTTTATGGAAACCCTCAATGTTGAGGCAATCTGTTTATGGAAACCCTCCATGTTGAGGCAATCTGTTTATGGAAACCCTCAACGTTGAGACAATCAGTTTATGGAAACCCTCAATGTTGAGACACTCTGTTTAAGGAAACCCTCAATGTTGAGACAATCTGTTTATGGAAACCCTCAATGTTGAGGCAATCTGTTTATGGAAACCCTCAATGTTGAGACAATCTGTTTATGGAAACCCTCAATGTTGAGACAATCTGTTTAAGGAAACCCTCAATGTTGAGACAATCTGTTTATGGAAACCCTCAATGTTGAGACAATCTGTTTATGGAAACTCTCAATGTTGAGACAATCTGTTTATGGAAACCCTCAATGTTGAGACAATCTGTTTATGGAAACCCTCAATGTTGAGGCAATCTGTTTATGGAAACCCTCAATGTTGAGACAATCAGTTTATAGAAACCATCATATTGAAACAATCAGTTTAAGGAAAACATCAGTGTTAAGAATTGATGTCTCCGAGGCCAGATCCTTGCTGTGGAGATGGGGCTTAGTCCAGCCAACAGAGGCTGAAAACTGAGACTGGCCAGGCCATCCTAAAATTAACCAAGACCACAGTCTGCCCTAGCAGTACAGGTTCTGAAGATGTAGGCAACCATCAAAGAGCTGCACCACAGCAATCAGGATGACAATTAGGATGCCAAGGACGAACCCACACAATGAGGTGCACCACAGCAATCAGGATGCCAAGCACCAACCCACACAATGGGAATATAAGGCGAACGGAACGAAAGAAAAGGTTTGATTGGATCTATTTACATGTTGTCAAATCTAAAATGTGTTGATGTTTGTATAATGTGAAGAAACAATGACCCAATATTTGATAAATGTCACAAATAAACTGAATTTCTATATCTACATGCTGTATAAAACTGCCTTGTCTTTGTCTACACGCTGTATAAAACTGCTATGTCTGCAGGCTGTATAAAACTGCCTTGTCTATGTCTGCAGGCTGTATAAAACTACTTTGTCTATGATGCAGGCTGTATAAAACTACTTGGTCTGTCTACACACTGTATAAAACTGCTATGTCTGCAGGCTGTATAAAACTGCCTTGTCTATGTCTGCAGGCTGTATAAAACTACTTTGTCTATGTCTGCAGGCTGTGTTTGGGAACGTGTTGTTTAAGGAACAGTTAGGAACACTTTGGTATCTGGGATCTATTCTTATCATACTAGGCCTTGCTGTTCTGCATAGAAGTTCCTCACCAGAAGCCAGTCTGAACCAGCCTCAGGATCAGAAGCTGCAGACAAAGAAGGCATCATAGCTGTGTTTGCATTCATGATATCTCTTATAATAATAAATATATACAAGAACATGTATAAAGATAATGTATGGATGTGGGTTTCATAGACAGCCAAGAAAGTTCATGTAGAAGTTCTCAGAGATGCTGGAATAAAAGACACATTATAACAAAAATTAGAAACAGAAAGACAAAATGTTAACCTTTAGGGCCCTGAATTAAAAATTAAGAAACATCCCCTTGGGCCTGAATTCTTTTTTTTTAGAAAATTTGCGTTATTGATGGTGGGTGTATTGAAAACGTGATAACTTTTTTATTTTAAAAGATATCAAAATAATTTTTGCATATCTAAATAAAGGAGTGAATAGTGAATATATCATGTTTTTGTTGTATGTATGATATGACAGTTGTGAAGTTGAAAATTCGGAGGGGGGGGGGGAATCGCAAAACGCCATTTTCAAATCGCACAAATAACTTCTTGACGACCTTGATCAATGTGTGGAAACATTGATAAAATCCTCATAAATACCTATACTTATTGTATATATATTGTTTTATATCAAAACTAATATAATATGAACTAAAAAAAAAACTAATAAAATGTGAAGAAATCGCATATAGCGTCCGTCCGGTAAACACTAGGTCTAGCCCGACACGCAGCGTAATTATTGTCTATGCACACACATGGCACTCCTGATACATATTATTTTTGTGTTTTGAACGACTGCACAAACATTCTTATCAAATAACAACATATTAAACACAAAAAACAACAATTAAAACATGTATTCACGATCACTTAGCCATGCCAAGGGTACTCAATTTGATAGTAAAATATGGCTAAAAAAATGGCCAACGTCGCTCTAGAAATTTGTTGACAAAACCAGCCAGCTTTCTCTTCTTGCAATCGTAATGTGTAAAGGAATTTGACCTTTAAACTGTGACGTATTCCTAGCTTCGTTTGGCGGGTTTTATACGTCACGGGATCATTACTTCGTGGAGTTCTGTACTCGGGAATCAGGCGATGTCCTATGTAGCGGGATTGTGCCCGCAGGCACAATGGAGCTGTGCTCATAGGCGCAATATTGCGATCGCAGAGTCGTAAAGGTTAATAGGGCGTATAATAAGAAAAGTAAAACGAACATTTAGTAAACATGTTTAGAGAGATCAAGGGGAGAAGGACAATGAGAAGTTGCTGGATGGGTTGTCACTGTGGCATGAGAGATTGTCACCAACTGAACCAACACATGAGAGTTGTGGAGAAACATGGTCACCTATGCCACTCAGAATTTCACTTGATACAAGCAGAGAGTATGTTTGATATTACTGCAAACACATTTTCTATCTATAAACCCATTAGGGTGCTAGAGGTACCACAATGGATGTATCAACAGTGTCAGGGTCCTAGGGATATCGCACTGAATGGATGTATCAACAGTGTCAGGGTCCTAGGGATATCGCACTGAATGGATGCATCAACAGTGTCAGGGTCCTAGGGATATCGCACTGAATGGATGCATCAACACAGTCTTATTATTATTATTATATATGTGCGGCACTACAACCAATGTCAAGTCTAGTATATAGTGTTTTTTATTGTTGTAAGTGTTGTATATATATAACAGTGTTGATGAGGTATGGCTATATATTGATTAGAATTGACAGAAAATGTGGGATTCACATATCCGTGACTGAAAGAAAATGTGGGATTCACATATCCGTGACTGAAAGAAAATGTGGGATTCACATATCCGTGACTGAAAGAAAATGTGGGATTCACATATCCGTGACTGAAAGGAAATGTGGGAGTCATGCAGCCGTGACTGAAAATAAGGGAATTGTGTTAGGAAATGGAATTTGTGGATGATGAAAAATGGCTAGATGCTTGAATTTTGGAATCACATAATGATCTATGACAAGTCTCACTATAGGAAATATCTGGAAAATTCAATGAAAAAGTAGAACTTAGATGGTTGTCAGGCAGTCCGTGAGGGCACTGTATGATACTTTTGGAGTACAAGGATTGTTTTTTAATTCTGTGATTTCATATAAGAAAGGGATTGTGTTACTGTGAAATTCAGTAAGAAAGGGATTGTGTTACAGTGATATTCAGTAAAAAAGGGATTGTGTTACGGTGATATTCAGTAAGAAAGGGAATGTGTTCCTCATTGATCACAATTATGACAATTCTGTGGGGTTTATTTTGTGGAAATATTTGTTGAAATTGGTGTGTTCTGTTCTTAGTTGGAAGACTGCTCTGCTGGAAGGCTGTAGTTTGCTATGTGAGGCCATACCCGAGTCTTGGCATCTTAGGAATTAAAAATATGAGGCTTCTAAATCATGAATACTTACATCGCAACAAACAACAGAAAATGAAAATGAAGCCCTTCAGATTTTAATTACAAAAAAAATATTGTATAGTTTCATTCCAAGAAAATTAAATAAAGATAGGAAGTCCTGATCAAGAATAGAAAGTAGACACAATAAATGTTCGACTCGGATGTAGGCTTGTGGGTCAAATTCAGGTCAGGATCAGGGTTGTACCTGGCAGATGGAATATCAGGTGGTTTTTTAAAAGTCCCATGATCAAAAGTATTGCCTTGAAATAAAAAAAAACACCTTTTGCTGCCTCAATGTCTTTCAGGTCATATCAATGATTAAAGGTGCAGAATAAACTTCCAAGTCTCCGTTCTTGTTGCACTTAAATCACAGATTTTATGTAATTATTTTCTCTTTTTTTAGGCTTCAGGTTTGGGATAAGCTTGTCATGTGATATTTTGTCAGCTCCCAGAGCCAAAACATTGTCATTATAAAACTTTGCTGACCAGCGATCCAGAGCGTACTTATCTCTTATTACCAAGGATGTTTACAAATTGTTTAGCCATCAGCATCGCCATCTTTTAAATCCATATAAAATCAAACTCGTGGATAGGGCTTGGAAACTTTCTATACATCATAATGAATGTTTGCATTTTTTGTATGAATTTGAAAGCCCAAATTATTTAACACTTTCCTGACTAATTTTGAGGAGTCGAATTTCCGGTACAAAACCGTGCTGACCAATATTGACGATCGTGGAAAGCGCTATGATAGATCCGAAATACAGTAATACCCATTGCAATATGTTACTAAAAATAGCGTTTCCGGGAAATTATGTTGTGTAAAAAAGGCGGCATGTGTGGAATACAGATATAGACATCATAGATGAGTTTTTATCACGAAGAATCTGAGATTTCGAAGGTAATTTTGTATGATATATAGAAATTAATGTAAATCTAGGCCTATCATTACGATAAATGGTAATTACGACCATTTTGCACTTGAAATAACTCTGGAGCTTTCAAATTCATTCAGAAAATGCATACAGTCGTTACAACGCATAGAAAGTTTCAAACCTTTCTCGCGCTAGATAGATTTTATACGGATTTTTAAAGACGGCGATGTCAATGTATAGAATTTTGCGTGCACGTTTGGTAATGGCTGATAAGCACGCTCTGGATTTCTGGTGAACTAAAGTGTTAAGAGTGAAAACTTATTTATTATAATACTAGGCTTGGATTTACATGACTTTCTATATATCACAAAATCTTGACTTCCAAAAATTCAAATTTCTTCATGATTAATACTTATAAATGACGTCTATAGACTTTTGTGGGTTACACTATTTTGGAATAACGCACTATTCTGGGTTAGCTATTTTTAGTAACACTATCGCTATGGTTTCCGTATTTCTTAAGTATAACGGTTTCCAAGTTGGTTACCAAGGATTTGTAATAGATATTCAACCACCATCGAATTTGGTCAGTAAAGTGTTAAATCAGCCCCCGGCAGACTGCATTTTGCCCAGACTTGATTCAAATGTAATGTTGTCTAGAAGAATAGGTTGCGATCATACATACATTTCCACATGAAGGAAGACTGTATTTACTGGTTTATCTAGAGTGCAATGACATCATTATTGTGTTTCAGCAAGACATTATTATATTCCAGAAGCTATGTATAGTTAGCTGACTTTTTTTTAACCAACTTTATTCATAAACAGACATAACTGCCAAATACTAGATGTACAGTAGGCTTCTAAGAGTTCTGAGACCTTTCATGCCTTAAATGTGCATGTATTGGTCAGAATTCAGTGGCAACTACTTTGGCCAATCACTGGAAAAATAATTTATGAAAACTGAAATCCTAAGGAAAATCTTGGGTTATTCTCCACCATCATCATCATCATCATCATGTGGATGCCACTCTCTATCATTTTCTTCTGGGTTTTGGTGATTCTCTCCTGCATCTGCTGCTGATGGCGTTCGTGTAGCAAATGACTCATTGATTAGATTTCTCATAGCCTGCATGACAGCATTCACACTCTGGTTTATCTGTTGGGGGATGCTGCCTTGTGCTCCAGCTGCATCCTCATCATCATGTCTCCTAGCTTCAGATAATTCCTGTTTGTATTAGAACACAATACGGATAAAACTGACAAATTATTTCACCAAACATACAAATAAGATGAGTTTATTCTATGAGAGTTGAAACAAAACTTATACACTGGAATCCCTCTATAGCACATTCTTTTATAACAAATTTCCCTATTTAACAACACTTGTCACAATCCCCCAGTTATATTTATTCTTTATTGTTTGTACTGTATATAGCAAATTTCTGTTATTACATAGATATTTTTGTTAGTCTGGACCAAGTTGTTGTTGTGAGATTACACTCGATAGTTTCTTTCATGTAGAAAGTTAATATGTGCATCTTTCCTTTGTGCAGCTGTGTGTTCCTACAGAGCTTAATTCCTCATGTGGCAACTGGCACCAAAGAATAGGGCCACTGTCTCCTTTCCAGGCATGTCATCATCAAGTGCCGTCTCCGCAACGAAGGTTGGCTGCAATAGATCTCCAACATTCACTGTCTCTTGTTTTGGTGGTGCACTCTGCTAGACTGTAACCTGTCCACTGTGTGATGTTACTCTCCCACTTGTATCTCTGTCTACCTCTTGATCACCTCCCTTTGACTTTACCCTCAAGCAAGGTCTTCAATGAGGCCTTTTAATATGTCCAAAATATTTTATTTGCCTGATCTTTATTTCTCTTAATAATTCTATCTTCATATTAAGTGTGTCTTTAGCACCTCTTTATTTGTTTTCTTCTCCTTCCACGATGTTCTCTCTATTCTTCTATATACCCACATCTCAAATGTATCAATTCTGTCTTCTAATAGTTTATTTAGTGTCCATGTTTCTGATCCATATATTAATATAGAATATATGTAGCATTTTATAATTCTCATTTTTAACTTGTTTGTAGTTTGTTTAGATGTTACTATTTTACTCATGTCATTGAAGGTACTTTTGGCCATTCCTATTCTTCTTTTAACTTCTGTTTCACATCTGCCATCATTTGTGACTACCTATGTGTCCAAAATATTGATAATGCTTTACTTGTAGTTTCTCTCCCTGTATGTTTATGTTTAGCTCTTGTTCGTCTGTGTCCTTGCTGATTATCATGGTTTTTGTTTTTTTGATATTTATATCCAGTCTATATTCATTACTTGATTTATTGACTTGATCTATTAGTCTTTGTAGTTCACATGTTCACTTTCTGCTAAAAGAACAGTGTCATCTGCATATCTCAGGTTATTTTCCCATTGATCTTGAGTCCTGGCATTTCTTCTAGGCATGTCATAGGAGGCTACTAAGGAAAGCTGGGGGTACAGTGAAACCTGTCACTGTGGAAAAATCATTTCACATCATGTCTGAACTTCATAGTTTTGTCATCTGTCAAATAGTCCCCACATATGGTGAAGAGATGCAGGCATTGCACCTTTGTCCTTTTGCCGCAGACTGTGATGGGAGATGCTAGATATGCCATCACTGTGGATGTGTCAACAAATCTGACAGAATAATGATGAGATAGTTTGCCTAGAAGTGTGTACTGTGATGAGATAGTTTGCCTAGAAGTGTGTACTGTGATGATATAGTTTGCCTAGAAGTGTGTACTGTGATGAGATAGTTTGCCTAGAAGTGTGTACTGTGATGAGATAGTTTGCCTAGAAGTGTGTACTGTGATGAGATAGTTTGCCTAGAAGTTGTGTACTGTGATGAGATAGTTTGCCTAGAAGTGTGTACTGTGATGAGATAGTTTGCCTAGAAGTGTGTACTGTGATGAGATAGTTTGCCTAGAAGTGTGTACTGTGATGAGATAGTTGCCTAGCAGTGTGTACTGTGATGAGATAGTTTGCCTAGAAGTGTGTACTGTGCTTCTGGCAGGAAGTAGTAATCCTGGGATACTGTCACACTAGAATGCCTTCCTTTGGAGGCTAAACATGCTTCAATAAACACTCACCACCCCCCCCCCCCTTTTTTTTACACATCAATGCATTTGAGACAAGTTTACAGGAGTCCAGATGTCACATCAGTTACACAATTGAGAAGAGCCTGTACTTTTGTTTCTTCTTCAGCATTCATTCTCAAACTCCCGCTGGATCTCTCGTGTAGCAGGACAATGATTCAACAAGATTTCCAGTTGGATGTAGTTCAGAGAATGAAAATGCATTGTTTCACAATTTTATTTATGCCAATGGCCGACACATTCATCTTTGGCGGAGTGCTTTTGTTTGAAGGACTATGAGTTCATTGCTCACAACTAATTGGGTTATTTCATCATCATCATGTACCAAGAGCTACAGTAACATGTTAGTGATGCTGCGGTTCCCATAGGTGCTTAGTTTCTTCAAGTGACAGTATATCGCAGCAGTTCAGCTTGTTGACCATAACAGCAGCTCATGTTGAGCCAGGTTAACTGGGAAGCCATCATACTGGGATGTGAACTCCTGCACAGTTGGTATTTGACTCCAGCACATAAACATCTGAAAGCTGCAGTAAGACATGTTAGTGCACACATTTCTATGCCAGATGGTTCAGGGGTCGATTCTAAATTTTATGGGAATATTTTGACCATAAACAGCTTCAGATCGATCTGGTCTAATAAAATGGGTATCAGAAGAAATTAAAGGTGGTCAGCACGATGATCAAATCATTCCTAGCATTCTGTTGACCAGAAACTGCCTGACTAGCGTCGCCTACCACACTTACTCAGTAGCTTTACTCAATAAAATAATACAAAGATGGCTCAATATAAGTTTTACAAATAAAACAAATACACAGGTTCAACATTTTGACCACTAGACCTTTGTCAAGATATGGTCAAACACACAGACTGGAATACAATTGACAAAACATTACTATTCTTACTACAATTATTGCTATTATTACTACAACTGTTGCTATTCCTACTACTTTCTGCTGCTCGTTGTTACATGCTACTGCAAGTAGAGACTGCACAGATAGCAACAGGTTAGACTTACATTAGGGTTATAGGATGGAAGTAGAGACTGCACTGATAGCAACAGGTTAGACTTACATTAGGGTTATAGGATGGAAGTAGAGATTGCACTGATAGCAACAGGTTAGACTTACATTAGGGTTATAGGATGGAAGTAGAGATTGCACTGATAGCAACAGGTTAGACTTACATTAGGGTTATAGGATGGAAGTAGAGATTGCACTGATAGCAACAGGTTAGACTTACATTAGGGTTATAGGATGGAAGTAGAGATTGCACTGATAGCAACAGGTTAGACTTACATTAGGGTTATAGGATGGAAGTAGAGATTGCACTGATAGCAACAGGTTAGACTTACATTAGGGTTATAGGATGGAAGTAGAGATTGCACTGATAGCAACAGGTTAGACTTACATTAGGGTTATAGGACGGAAGTAGAGACTGCACTGATAGCAACAGGTTAGACTTACATTAGGGTTATAGGATGGAAGTAGAGACTGCACTGATAGCAACAGGTTAGACTTACATTAGGGTTATAGGACGGAAGTAGAGACTGCATAAGTGATCTCAAAAATCCACTGTGATCTTGAGAGGCAACTGTTGGTCTGGAAAATTAAATATGCACGGTCAAATGTCATTAACAATTCCTTGTGTTTGTAGTACATTGTGCCTGTCAACATTAGACGACCTAACAAGCCATATGTAAACATGCACTTTGCGGACCCTTTCTTAACCTATCAAAAGAAACATGCCATCGACGTACACTAGGTGATGTGTGCCATTGTGATGGGCTACTCACAGGTCACCAGCCAATGGAAAGAATGCAGCAGTCTATAGTGACACACAATAGGGTAGTGTGATAGTGTGTTTCTACCGATAAGTCAAAAAAGTCCTTCGCATCGTAGAGTTGATGTTTACATAGGACCTGTTAGGACTTCTAGTGTAGACGGGATCTTAGTAACACAAGGTCATGGTCAAAAGTCACAACATCAACATCAAAGAAAATATTTCTGAATTTAAGATGCACAAGAATTTGTCCCCTCTTCTAGCGGCGCAGTATGTCTCTAGGGTGACACTCAGGGCAGCACATTAGATGAGAATACAGAGGAATCCTGTTACAACAAATCAATATTTAATGCAATTTCCCTGTTTAATCTGTAGAAACCCGAAGTCTTTAAATGTCGACATATTTAATCAAGCCATAAACACCAGATGTCGACATGTCACATTGATGTTGCCATTTGTAGTCATTGACAACATTTGTCCATGATAATTTCCCATCATGTCTAATAATAAATAATAACTATTTGTTGGAGTGAGTGAATTTTTCGCAGCATTATAAATACCCGTGAATAATTTATTTGACCTCTTGCAAGCCATATTGTATGGACCTAACAACTTCAGTGACGCCACTGTTCGGAAATTCTTCATGGGTGATATTCAGACGAAGATGATTTTTAAGGTTTCAGTGCTGCATGTACTGTAGATCAACGATTGGGGGTTGAGGGAGATGATAATATTCAATAGTGATATAAATGTCATTTATGACGAAGAAATTCAGGAGCTTGGTTTTCTACAGATAGGCATATGGATGACCTTGAAACTAAGTCCTTTGCGTTTGTTCACACTGTCCATGTTGGTTGTCCACAACATAACACGGACACACACAAGCAAATAACATAACACTGACACACACAAGCAAACAATATAACACTGACACACACAAGCAAACAACATAACACTGACACACACACACAAGCAAACAACATAACACTGACACACACACACAAGCAAACAACACATCCAAACCATATCCAACATCCACTTATCTCTATTGTCTCTGAATGTGAAATCAATAACTCAATAAATAAAAACATTACGTAAAAAAGCAAACACATTCAGGAAAACCAGAAATCATAAAAAATGCTGAGAGGAAGTATGCATTATTTTTCTCTGGGTTGCTACAGGTTAACAACACTTTTCAAAATCCCTGATTATTTTAACTCTTTATCTATTTATTGAAAACTTATTATAGCGTACACATTGAAACATATATCCCTGTATAATGAACTATTTAAAAATTACTTCTACTTCTTTCTGTCCGTATATACCTTTTGGTGTTGTGAGGAGAGTGCAGTCTTTTGCCCTTCTAATTGCCTCTTCTGCTGTTATATTTCCGAGTGTCTCTAATACACTATCTATTCACCTTTTACGAGGACACCAATAGGTCTACTGTTTTCGTATCGATAGTTAAGGGTTTCTTGGATAATACTTTGCTCTTTTTGTCTGGTTATCTGGCCATACATTTAACTTGTTGTTACTTTTGGTAAAAAAAGTAAAACTATGAACTTTTGACCAGCAAAATTTCTCTAGCTACATGTGTTTGGACGGCATCCTAAGGTGGGGGCAATAGACATGGGCGAGAGGGAGAAAGTCCACTTATGACAATAGTTAACTTAATATGTTAATTTAAACTTTCACCACTATGTCATTTCCTTATTGTCAATCCCCCATTACTAAGACAAGGGGCACAACTCAAATTTATCGATATGATGATGTTAAAAATGCATTTTCTTTCAAACAGTTCCATCATATCACACTCAGACTTGGCAGATATCACACTCAGACTTGGCAGATCAGCAGAAAAATGAATAGTCTCACATGAACATATATCAAAGATAATTTAATACATATATGTTTTAAAAATAAACTGTTAAACTCAACATAATGCGGGAAACATTTTTTTTAAAACCTTGCTGATGCTGAGTAGTGGAGTCATATTGAGATATATACTCAAATCTCCTTTTTCTCAAACAGGTCAGAAATGTTGATCCCTTTATCTGTACTCGAATACATGCCATACTCAAGCAGAATACACAAGCCCATCATAATACAAATATAGAAAAGATGTTTTATTTCAATGTCAGTTACAGATGTCCAGCACGTCTCTTCTTTCCTTGTTTGTTCTTTGCATTATGTTACATACAAATTTGTATGATCGGCTGCAAATTGATAAACTCATCGTTGACAATGATGCTAAAGTATTCATAATGTGTGGCAATCTCATCAAGATTATGTACAGGCCCAATATTTTCTACAAAATTCATAACTTATACTCGAAAAACTACACTCCAGCAAAATTCACGATGTCACAAATTACTACTACGAATTTCCTTCTCGCTATCGGAAACATTAGGTCTATCTAACAAGGAAATTCCCTGTCACTTTTCATGTTATATTTGGAATACAAATTACCAATGTCGTGCATATTTTCATCGTAACTATGGCTATCATCAACAGTGTACATACGAACAATATCCTCCACTGCAGAAAAATGGTATCAAAACTCTGCACATTTTGAAATTTCAGAAGAAATGCAGCCGGACGTAATATTTCCACAATGTAAATATGCAGAGAAAGTGTGAAATTTCAGAAGAAATCAGCAAGACATAATATTTCCACGATGTAAATATGCAGAGAAAGTGTGAAATGTGAACTACACAAAGGTCATGGTGAGGAATTAACCCAACGCAAACTAAAAATGTAATATTGATTGCAACGAAACAAGTAAAAAAAAAGCACCCGGCGGCGATTATAGTTGTCTATCTTAATGGTAGACGCAACTGTAATGGGGATATGGTTAATCGTGAGGTCTTTGTTACCTCTAATATATATGTCCATTTACGACAATGGTTAACTTAATGTATTTACTTAATTGTGAGATCTGTTTTACCTCTAATACCTTTTGATAGTGCATTCTGATATAGCCTACTTGGACATTGTTTACTGGTTGAAAGGGCGCGGCACCAAGGAGAAGTAAACTCATCACCTACCTACAGGATGATAACTTTGTGCTGTGCTAGCACTAAGATGATAATGTAAGGGCTATGCTAGGATGATAATTAGCAGCTATACTAGGATGATAAAATAACAAGACCAACTCACCGAGGGGGTCTGGTGTATGATCTGATGCTGTCTGGCGGTGGAAATGGATCATGACTCAGGATTGTAGCTGTTGAATGTTGCTGAAATGAACAGAAAGTATTTGATTAAAAAGATCAACCACAAGTCATCTAGATTCATATCATTTATTTACTGGAAATAGAAACATCGGGGACCTCCTGTAGAAAGTGTCACAGGTAAGAACATTGGGACTTCTTGTTTTGTGTAGAAAGTGTCACAGGTAAGAACATGGGGACTTCTTGTTTTGTGTAGAAAGAATTCATAGGTGTCAACTAACAAAGATTTTGTGGATCCCCCCCCCCCCTCCAAAAAAAAATAATTCTTTTTTGGAATTAAAAAAAGTAATTTTAAAAAAAATGTCACTTGGTGTTAAAATTTCTAGTAATTATTCCTAAAGCAGACGTTTTTATTTCACATGCTTATATTGCGGGGCAAAAAATGTATGTTAGTGGAGGTTGTTTTTATTGAAATATGGAAATAAATTGTTAAAAATTTCGATTTATGAAAAAAATAAGTTGACAGCTATGAGAATGTGTGACATGTGAACTTCATGTAGAAAGAATGTGTGACATGTGAACTTCATGTAGAAAGAATGTGTCACAGGTGAACTTCATGTAGAAAGAATGTGTCACAGGTGAGTACACTGCAACTTCCTCTAGTGACGGATAGTGATGAATGTGTTCATATGACTGACTGACACTTATTATATGTGTTCATGGGACTGACTGACACTGATTATATGTGTTCATGGGACTGACTGACACTGATTATATGTGTTCATGGGACTGACTGACACAGTGATGAATGTGTTCATGGGACTGACTGACACTGATTATATGTGTTCATGGGACTGACTGACACAGTGATGAATGTGTTCATGGGACTGACACACTGATTATATGTATTCATGGGACTGACTGACACTTATTATATGTGTTCATGGGACTGACTGACACTGATTATATGTGTTCATGGGACTGACTGACACTGATTATATGTGTTCATGGGACTGACTGACACTGATTATATGTGTTCATGGGACTGACTGACACTGATTATATGTGTTCATGGGACTGACTGACACAGTGATGAATGTGTTCATGGGACTGACTGACACTGATTATATGTGTTCATGGGACTGACTGACAGTGATTATATGTGTTCATGGGACTGACTGACAGTGATTATATGTGTTCATGGGACTGACTGACAGTGATTATATGTGTTCATGGGACTGACTGACAGTGATTATATGTGTTCATGGGACTGACTGACACTGATTATATGTATTCATGGGACTGACTGACAGTGCTTATATGTGTTCATGGGACTGACTGACACAGTGATTATATGTGTTCATGGGACTGACTGACACTGATTATATGTGTTCATGGGACTGACTGACAGTGATTATATGTGTTCATGGGACTGACTGACACTGATTATATGTGTTCATGGGACTGACTGACAGTGCTTATATGTGTTCATGGGACTGACTGACAGTGATTATATGTGTTCATGGGACTGACTGACACAGTGATTATATGTGTTCATGGGACTGACTGACACAGTGATTATATGTGTTCATGGGACTGACTGACACTGATTATATGTGTTCATGGGACTGACTGACAGTGATGAATGTGTTCATGGGACTGACTGACACTGATTATATGTGTTCATGGGACTGACTGACACTGATTATATGTGTTCATGGGACTGACTGACACAGTGATTATATGTGTTCATGGGACTGACTGACACTGTGATTATATGTGTTCATGGGACAGACTGACACAGTGATTATGTGTTCATGGGACTGACTTACACTGATTATATGTGTTCATGGGACTGACTGACAGTGATTATATGTGTTCATGGGACTGACTGACACAGTGATTATATGTGTTCATGGGACAGACTGACACAGTGATTATATGTGTTCATGGGACAGACTGACACAGTGATTATATGTGTTCATGGGACTGACTGATACAGTGATGAATGTGTTCATGGGACTGACTGATACAGTGATGAATGTGTTCATGGGACTGACTGATACAGTGATTATATGTGGCCATGTTATAGGTTCTACAAAATGACTGACCACATATTATCTGACCATGTTAGTTTCTACAAAACTTTCAACACCTGCTTAGGAGACATGAAACTAATGCAAATTATATGTAAACATACCTGTTGTATCCTAACTCCTGGAATTTCTGACAAGAAGTAGTGTCTCAAAAGACGCTGTGGTGGGTGTCTGAAGCTCTGCCGTCGGCTGCAGTTTTGGAAATGAAGAACAATAATCAGTTGAATGATGGTTACAGTCAGACTATTTTACAACTGTACATTTATAATAGGGATCAGGCTATTATTACATTTATAATAGAGATCAGGCTATTATTACATTTATAATAGGGATCAGGCTATTATTACATTTATAATAGGGATCAGGCTATTATTACATTTATAATAGGGATCAGGCTATTATTACATTTATAATAGGGATCAGGCTATTATTACATTTATAATAGGGATCAGGCTATTATTACATTTATAATAGGGATCAGGCTATTATTACATTTATAATAGGGATCAGGCTATTATTACATTTATAATAGGGATCAGGCTATTATTACATTTATAATAGGGATCAGGCTATTATTACATTTATAATAGGGATCAGGCTATTATTACATATCATCTCATAATGACAGAATTTCCATGATGTTATAAAATGGGGGATAAAAAGCTCTTGGCACATGATGATGATGAAATAATCCCTTTAACTGTGAGCAGGTAGCTCTTGACAGACCATAATCTTTCTGACAAAAGCACATGATCTTCTCAGTTGTGTAAATGAGGTCACACTTGGACTCGTATATATGGTTGTCTCAAAGACACAGATGTGTGGGGGGGTTATGGAGGCATCCCAGGATAACTACGTCCTGCCAGAAGCACACAGCAAACACATTTTGTTTGTATCACCTATCACATTCTTCTATCAGATTTTTATATCAACTATCACATTCTTCTATCAGATTTGTTGACCCATCTGTACAAAAGTGATATGTTCACTAGCCTGCATAGCTTCATCCTCCATGGAGAATATTTGATAGAAGACAAACGTCAGAAATGGAGACACAATGTGACAAGGATAATTTTTCCACAGGTGAGACAAGTTGTCAGCCTATCTTCCAACTTCCCTTTGTCGCCTCTTACAACATGCCTGGAAAGAAGATAGTGGTTCTATTCTTTGCACCTTGAACTAGAAACCCCACCGAAGATGGATGTGTCTGGCCATTAGCGCAAATAAAGGCGACACAACGCATTTCCATTTTCTGGACTACATCCTGCTGGAAATATAGTTGGACCATTGTCCTGCTACAAGATATATCCAGTGGGAGTTTGAGAATGAACACTGAAGAAGAAGAACTAGAAACCCAGGTCCTGGTGAGAACATATGACTCTCTTCATGGCTGTGAAGATTAATCAAGAAGTGTCTGCATATAACAGCATCTTCATCAAGTCAAGATTAGACATCAAAGCCATCTCTTGTTTCAATGTCAACATTTGTTCAGTGTCTATATCCAGTCTGCATACAATGTCAACATTTGTTCAGTGTCTATATCCAGTCTGCATGCAATGTCAACATTTGTTCAGTGTAATCTGCTGATTCACCACACAGACAATGATAATCTGCTGATTCACCACACAGACAATGATAATCTGCTGATTCACCACACAGACAATGATAATCTGCTGATTCACCACACAGACAATGATAATCTGCTGATTCACCACACAGACAATGATAATCTGCTGATTCACCACACAGACAATGATAATCTGCTGATTCACCACACAGACAATGATAATCTGATGATTGACCAGACAGACAATGAACAAACTGAAATTGGTGGTGTACGACATGAAACAGTGTAATCCCTCTATAGCAATTTTCACTAGCTTTGCCCTCAAACAAATGTAACTGTCTAATGTATCTGAGTAACTGTCTAACATATTAATTGTTATTTTTGGTTAGACCCAACAAATTTATACTTTATATTTGTGCATCATGTCCAGTTTTATAAACAAATGAAATCTTTTGATCTTTGTCAGCATACCAATTATTGTGTCTTGAAAATAGAATTTTTACCACTACGGACATTACACCGGATACAACACTTTCCTGACCAACTTCGACGATAGTCGAATTTCCGCTACAGAACCTTGCTGACCAAATTCGACGATAGTCGAAAGCGCTATGTTAGATCAGAAAAATGGGAATAACCATTGCAATAATTTTACTAAAATTAGCGTTTCTGGGAAATTATGTTGTGTAAAAATGGCGGCACTTGTCTAATACCGATATAGACATCGTAGATGAGGTTTTATCATGAAATATTGCATATTTGGAAGGTAATATTGCATGATATATAGAAATTAATGTAAATCTAGGCCTAGCATTATGATAAGTAGCATTTTGTACTTGAAATAACTCTGGAACTTTCAAATTCATTTAGAAAGTGCAAACAGTCGTTACAACACATAGAAGGTTTCAAGGCTTCTCGCGTTAGATCGATTTTATACGGACTTTTAAAGACGGTGAAGCCAATGTACACAATTGTGCGTGCACCCTTGGTAATGGCAGATAAGTATGCTCTGGATTGCTGGTGAGCAAAGTGTTAAACACCGTCTGTCTTGTGTTCTTGAAACTTTGAAAGCCGTGAACCTTTAAACGACTGTTTGAACTTTCTGAATACCGCAGAAGACGGATGTGTTGGGCCATTGGCGCAAATAAAACGGCAACACAACGCATTTCCATTTTCTGGACTATATTCAACTGGAAATCTTGTAGGACCACTGTCCTGTTACAAGAGAAATCCAGCGGGAGTTTGAGAATGAACGCTGAAGAAGAACTTACTGAATGGATTTGAAAGCTCCAGAGTTATTTCAAGTACAAAATACTACTTATCATAATGCTAGGCCTAGATTTACATTAATTTCTATATATCATACAATATTCCTTCCAAATATCCAATATTTCATGAAAAAAACTCATCTACGATGTCTATATCTGTATTTCACACATTAGGCAAAAATTGAAACTAATGAAATGTGTTTGAATGAAACAAATAATGAATAGGGTCTATAACATTTTAAATTTACACACACAATTTCAATTAAATGCATTATATATTTGGTGAGATACATGATTTCAAAGCTGGTGAAACGCTCTATAATAGCACATCTTTTTATAACAAACTTTCTGATATAACAACATTTTTCAAAATCCCCAATTATATTTATTCTTTATTTTTTGTATAGTATATATAGTGAAGTTCTGTTATTACATACATATTTCATCGGCCCAGACCAAGTTGTTATAACGGGATTTGATTGTATGCAGATTTGATATAGACACTGTACAAAGGTTGACATTGCTGGAAAAGAACTTGTAGAGACTAGATACAAATTCATGTCATAAAAATGATGCACTCACATTTTAGCGTAGTTCTGCAGTCTAGGATCTATCCCCACGTCTACAATTCCCAAGACAGTCGTGACATTGCGTTCCAGCCAGGCAATAACTTCTGCATCCTTCCAACATGGGACACATCTTTTGACATACATGGTGACGAGGTTTCCCAATTCAGTGCCACTGAAATAAATATCAAGTCACAGACTCAGATATGATGCATCTTATAACTAGAGCAGATAGTTGAAGCTGACGGTTGCTATGACAACATTCACAGACTATCACTTCCATTAACTGTAAGTAAAGGTATGTCCTATTGCAGATAACTCTTTATGTACTCTTTAAGCGGCAGCAACTATTAGATGGTGTGGCCAACTCCCTTCCTTGCTGTGTTTACCTTCTCTATCTCATGCATTAGGTACCCATTTACAGCTGGGTTGACAGGAGGAGCGGTCATTCTAGGTGAGAAATCACGATCCTGATTTTTTTGTCCTGATATGGTTTCCAACCTGGCACACTGTAACCAGGGGATAGTAAGAAAGCTCACTATCAATTAGGCAACCCATGCTTCTCTGTAAGTAAATATTGCAGAAATATTTAAATAAGTTAAAGTAGCAGTTTTACATCGAGCAATATACAGGATGAATATTTCAACTAAAAGGTCTCTAACAAGAAAAGTATGAAGAAAATCTGACATGAAAAGAATAGAACTACAAAATCAAACGGAGACTAACATGCAAGCAATGTAGTGGAAATTAAACTGACAGCTCTGGAAAACACCACCATTCCTAAAAAAAGATGAGAATGATGGAAATGTGATTGCATAATAAGAAAGTCAAGTATTGGGGTGTTACTTTCTAAGAAAGTCAAGTATTGGGGTGTTACTTTCTAAGAAAGTCAAGTATTGGGGTGTTACTTTCTAAGAAAGTCAAGTATTGGGGTGTTACTTTCTAAGAGTGTCAAGTATTGGGGTGTTACTTTCTAAGAGTGTCAAGTGCTGGGGTGTTACTTTCTGGTCAGGTATCGCATTTCTGTTATTCTTGTCCCTTCTCCCCCCCCCCCCCCCAGATCTGTCCCAGTTTCCATGTGGTAGATAACACTTATATGATGTCTAGTTGACAGGACATTTCTATGCAACCATTGCTAAATTATTAGGTACCACTAATTATATTTCATATAATAATATTTCAACTACATTGACATATGCGAAGGGAGCATCCAAAGAAGGGTAGCAACACAGTGGATACATCTCACTGTGGCATACCAGGAAATGAGGAGGAAGATATGCCAGCAGAACATAAAGCAACACAAGAACAAAAAGACCAAGAAATCACCTACCAAGAAAAGAGGACCCTCATCAAAGCTAATAGGAAAGTCGACGACTACCAAAAAGATAACTGTCACTATTTTGACTGAGTTTCATGTTGTTAAGCAGATGTGGCCTATTTTTCACAGAACAAATCTCATACTTTTTTAACGAAACAAATGCATAAATTCACTAAAGGCGCGTACAATGCAGCATCTATCGATTTGCGCATAACGCAATGAGAAGCCCCTCCCTCCATTCCCCCCTCCTGGAACACCCTTTAGGGAGAGGAGGAAGCTCTCAGTGCATTACACAAATTTGGAATTAGCACAAGCAGACGCTTCACATTTGTGGTATCAGCACACAGCAGAACATAATCCTACAAGTCTGCACTACCCTAACCCCTGCACCCCACAGATATGTCTACGGCCCTGGCTGGGATAGGCTTTCCTATTCCATAAAATGTCAAAGTAACCCCAAAATGTCAAACTGAGGTTGGATCAAAAGGAACCGTTATTGCGCCCAAACTGTAAACAAAGACACAACACATTCCGTTCAAGGGCTACATCTGGTTCACTGGCAGGAGTGTGAGAATGAATGCGAGAAGAACAAGTCTATTCTGATTTATTATTTGGTCAAATACTGACCATCTTCTATTATTTGGTCAAATACTGACCATCTTCTTCTATTATTTGGTCAAATACTGACCATCTTCTATTATTTGGTCAAATACTGACCATCTTCTTCTATTATTTGGTCAAATACTGACCATCTTCTTCTATTATTTGGTCAAATACTGACCATCTTCTTCTATTATTTGGTCAAATACTGACCATCTTCTTCAAATTATTTTGTCAAATACTGACCATCTTCTTCTATTATATGGTCAAATACTGACTATCGTGTTGTATTATCTATTGGATTTAGAAAAATGTGCTGACCTGTCATTGAGTTCTGTTGTGTTAAAGAAAGAATGACTGCTGACTCTCCTGTCTGGCTGCACGCTGCACTCCTCCAGCAGTGGCATCAACATCATGGGAAAGAAGATTAGTGCATCTTGTAACTGAAACACAATCCAGGAAACCAACATGACAACACTTTCATCTTACTGGATGGATACAACAACATGACAACACTTTCATCTTACTGGACGGATACAACATGACAACACTTTCATCTTACTGGATGGATACAATACAATGTTGATACTTTTCAAGGTCAACAAATATTATCAAGATAAATAGGGGCCAGGCTATTAATATCCCAACACACAACTTATCGGTGTGGTTAGAACAAATAAAGAGACTTATAAAGTGGTTTTCAGTAACATCAGGAGTTTGGCAACTTACAAACTTTCCCTCCACATCCATGTCAACAACTGTCAACTTTCTCTCCACATCCATGTCAACAACTGTCAACTTTCTCTCCACATCCATGTCAACAACTGTCAAACTACACTGTTTCAGCAAATATTTCACATTCATTACATCAGTGTTACTTTTAGCACAAGTTCATGGAAACATGAGACTAGACTAGTTACATCAGTGTTACTTTTAGCACAAGTTCATGGAAACATGAGACTAGATGATTGAAACAGACTAGTTGATTGAGCGACTAGACAATTGAAACAGACTAGTTTATTGAAAGACTAGATGATTTAACCAGATCGCAATTAGAGTCGCATCGTGTCGCCGTTATTACTTGCCCCTTACAGTCGCCACCGGGCGCTTTTTTTAACTTGTGGCGTTGCGATCGATATTACATTTTTAGTTTGCGCCAGGTCTATTAAAAACCATGCCCATTGCATAAATCCGTGGTTTAGCTTCCTGTTTTAATCGAAGCGATAGGTTGTAAGAGTGATTAATTACAATTTTTTTTAATTAACAAAGTTTTAGACCTAGTTTTGGAAATGGAAGATATTATTCATATGTACACTGATGATAACAGCCATAGTTACGTTGGAAATATGCACGATGTAGGTAATTTGCGTATCAAATATAACGTGGAAAGTTAGTGATGTTCCTTGTTAGATAGGTCTAATGTTTCCGACAATGAGATGAACATTCGTGGCACTAAGTGTGACATCTCAAATTTCGCTGTAGTGATGTAGTTTTTCGAGTAGAAGTTGGGAATTTTGTACAAAACTTTGGGTCTGTACACAATCTTGATGAGATTGCCACACGTTATGAATACTTTAGCATCATTGTCAATGATGAGTTTATCAATTTGCAGCCGATCTGACAAATTTGTATGTAATATAACACAAAGTACAAACAAGGAAAGAAGACACTGCTGAACGTCTGCAACTGCCATTGAAATAAAACGTCATTTTTATATTTATATTATGATGGACCTGTGTATTCTGTTTGAGTATGGCATGTACTGGAGTACAGATGCTGGTTCAACATTTTGGGCATAGCACCCTGTTTGGGGAAAAGAAGATTTGAGAATATATCTCAATATTTTTGTCTCAATATGACTCCACTACTCAGCACCGCTATGGTAAAGAAGAATGTCCCCCACATTATGTCGAGTTTGACAGTTTATTTTTGTAAACATATATGTATTAAATTATCTTTGATATAGGTTTATTCAAGACTATTCATTTTTTCTGTTGATCTGCCAACTCTGAGTGTGATAGGAATGCTTGTTGAATGCGCTATGATAGATCAGAAAAATGGGAATACCCATTGCAATAATGTGCTAAAAATAGTGTTTCCGGGAAAATATGTTCTGTAAAAATGGCGGCACATCAGGAATAACGATATAGACACAGTAGGCGAGTTTTTATTAAGAAATATCGGAGATTTCAAAGGAAATATTGTATGATATATAGAAATTAATGTAAATCTAGGCCTAGCATTATGATAAGTAGCATTTTGTACTTGAAATAACTCTGGAACTTTCAAATTCATTCAGAAAGTGCAAACAGTCATTACAACGCATAGAAAATTTCAAGGCTTTCTCGCGAGATCGATTTTATACAGATTTTTAAAGACGGCGATGACAATGTATACAATTGTGGATGCACCCTCTGTAATGGTGGACAGGTACGCTCTGGATTGCTGGTGAGCAAAGTGTTAAAGAAAATGCATTTTTAAAATCATCATATCAACAATTTGGAGGAGTTGTGCCCCTAATCTTAGGAATCAGGGATTGACAATTGGGAAATCTCATAGGGGTGAAAGGGTTAAACATTAGGCTAGATAATTTAGAGACTAGATGATTGAAACATGAGACTAGATGATTGAAACATGAGGCTAGATGATTGAGAGACTAGATGATTGAAACATGAGACTAGATGATTGAAACATGAGGCTAGATGATTGAGAGACTAGATCATTGAAACATAAGGCTAGATGACTGAAACATGAGGCTAGATGATTGAGAGACTAGATGATTGAAACATGAGACTAGATGATTGAAACATGAGGCTAGATGATTGAGAGACTAGATGATTGAAACATGAGACTAGATGATTGAGAGACTAGATGATTGAAACATGAAACTAGATGATTGAAACATGAGGCTAGATGATTGAGAGACTAGATGATTGAAACATGAGACTAGATGATTGAGAGACTAGATCATTGAAACATGAGACTAGATGATTGAAACATGAGGCTAGATGATTGAGAGACTAGATGATTGAAACATGAGACTAGATGATTGAGAGACTAGATGATTGAAACATGAGACTAGATGATTGAGAGACTAGATGATTGAAACATGAGACTAGATGATTGAGAGACTAGATGATTGAAACATGAGACTAGATGATTGAAACATGAGACTAGATGATTGAGAGACTAGATGATTGAAACATGAGACTAGATGATTGAGAGACTAGATGATTGAAACATGAGACTAGATGATTGAAACATGAGGCTAGATGATTGAGAGACTAGATGATTGAAACATGAGACTAGATGATTGAGAGACTAGATGATTGAAACATGAGACTAGATGATTGAAACATGAGACTAGATGATTGAGAGACTAGATGATTGAAACATGAGACTAGATGATTGAGAGACTAGATGATTGAAACATGAGACTAGATGATTGAAACATGAGGCTAGATGATTGAAACATAAGGCTAGATAATTTAGAGACTAGATGATTGAAACATGAGACTAGATGATTGAAACATAAGGCTAGATAATTTAGAGACTAGATGATTGAAACATAAGGCTAGATGATTGAAACATGAGGCTAGATGATTGAAACATAAGGCTAGATAATTTAGAGACTAGATGATTGAAACATGAGACTAGATGATTGAAACATGAGGCTAGATGATTGAGAGACTAGATGATTGAAACATAAGGCTAGATGATTGAAACATGAGGCTAGATGATTGAACGACGTGAGTGGACAATTCAAAGAAACATGTTGATACAAACTTTCAGGTCAGCAGTGGCAGTGTCTGTTGCATCTCGACAGGCAATCTTGAAGTGAGCTAAAGGGATGGACATGGCATAGTTGGGGACTTGTCTCATGCTGTCAAAACTCTGTTGAGAAAAGGTTGAATATATTTTCTTTTGTACACCTCCACATCTGTACATAAACTGGTCAAACATTTCTTGTACATAAACTGGTCAAACATCTTCTCTTGTACAACTTCACATCTGTACATAAACTTGTCAAACATTTCTTGTACATAAACTGGTCGAACATTTCTTGTACATAAACTAATCAAACGTCTTCTCTTGTACAACTTCACATCTGTACATAAACTGGTCAAACATCTCTCGTACATTTCCACATTTGTACATAAACCAGTCAAACTATTGTATAACTCCACATTTGTACAGAAACTGAACACACATTAGTATCAGGGTGCCCATGATAGGTGACTGCCACTCTTCAGATGATCAAAATTTTTATGCATGTGAGAACCAGTATATGCATCAACTTGGTATCCTTACAACCTTTTTAACTAAACGCCCTTCACTCCTACATACAAATATCCTGTTAATTTGTTGGTACATAACCAGCAGATGTGACCAAATCATGACATAACAGTCCAACTTTTGTAATTTTATGCGCAGCGCCATGCAAATCTGTGTTATAATTTGTGAATCTTCTGTGGCATCACAGAAATGTAACTTGACAAGCAGAACTAGCAGATGAGTCAATGCTAAACCACAATGGACAATGCAATCACAGATGTCTGTCAACATCTTCAAACTGGGCATCGCCATGAAAGTGAATCGGGTTTATAGACTTTTGTTTTATCGTATTTTCAGTAAAATCATTACGGATTATTATTCAGACGATGAATTGCTGAGAGGTAAGTTGTTTACACACTTGAAAATAGGTTAGACCACATTGTTTTCTATAATTTATAGTTAGAAATAAACTATTTTGAATCGATTAAGTTTTGGACTAGATCTAGCTTTAGAGAATGATTTTATGACAAATCTGTAAAGTGTATTAATTTTCCTCAGTGAAATGATGACAATTTGACCATAAATACTTTCAAATTCAGGCTGCATAACAGTGTTACCATTCCAAGAATTTTTTTTCCAAATTTTTTGGTCTACAGTTTTTTTTTGCTGTGAAAAAACGTCTTTATGACTTTCTCACATGTCTAGTATCACACACACACAACTTACACCAATATATGTAGAATTCAATTATTTATTATATGTACAAATATTATTTAAATATCTCTAACAACAAAAATGTTATCACGTTTTAAAAACAACAACCAACTATTACACAATATTTTCAAAAAAAGAATCCAGCTGCAGGAGAGAATATTACATAATTGTAAACTAGCATGCTTAAAGTTAAGAGAAAACCATATTATAGATGCTTTAGATTGACTCTAATATCTATTTACCTTATGTGTGAATGTTCCCAGAATGCACTGCTTGTAGGTGCTTCAGGGACTAGGTTTGTGATTTTGTTCTGGGACTCGTACACCAATAATGAATATCCCTTCCTCACAGTAAAACAGTTCCTACACAGACAACTCACCATAATTTCCTGTTCCAACTGAATCAGGTAGTCATACTGCTCACTACGCAGTGCATAGTAGTCAATCATATTCATACAGTCAAGTGGGTCACCCATAGGGTCAAGGCTGCAACAAACAGTAAATACTTGTCACAATCCATGTCAGTGCAAATGTTGCAGATTTCATGATATTGTTGCTAACAACTTTACATAAATTTAAAAAATATGCCCAAAAACCATACAATCTCAACAGCGTGGGACAAAAACCATACACTCAACAACGTGGGACATAAAATAACATCTCAAGCAAAGACACAATATAATAGAAATGTGTCATTGTAATAATAATAATAAGACCCATAACCCATCAGTGTCATGGAGGTGATACACTGAAGACATCAGTGTCATGGAGGTGATACACTGAAGACATCAGTGTCATGGAGGTGATACACTGAAGACATCAGTGTCATGGAGGTGATACACTGAAGACATCAGTGTCATGGAGGTGATACACTGAAGACATCAGTGTCATGGAGGTGATACACTGAAGACATCAGTGTCATGGAGGTGATACACTGAAGACATCAGCACAAAAATCTCTCCAAACACCTCTATCCTTTGGAGGAGTGTAGAAAAATCACACCCAGACCATTCTTTGATGCTATCAATCTCAGATTTTCTTTGTCCGTCTCTCCTTCCACCTTCGACTGTTCCTTGCAAAATAATTTTAGAAAGTGAGTTGTGTCTTGTTACACGTCCACACCAAATCAAGTTCCACCACTATCGAGTTTATGCATTAGTTTCTTGACCAGTTTGTTATACAGTTCCATCAATAATCTATATTTATCTGTGGAGCAGGAACATGGATACTGTACAAGAAGAGGATAAAAAACATTTTAAAATGTGGGTTTTCTGAAACAGATAAAAAAGTAATTGAGCACAGAAAACTGTGCAATTATCCCACACAATATTTTACTAATCACATACAAATTTGCAACAATCTCACACACTCTTCCCTTGATCACAAACATAATCTTGCCTTGATCACACACAGAATCTTGACTTTATCACACACAGAATCATGACTTGATCACACACAATCTTGCACAAATCGAACACAATCTTGCTGTAATCAAACATAATCTTGATTTAATCATACACAATCTTGCAAAGATGTCACACAAACTTGAATTGATGATATAAAACCTTGCACTGATTACACACACAATCTTGCACAAATCGAACACAATCTTGCTGTAATCAAACATAATCTTGATTTAATCATACACAATCTTGCAAAGATGTCAGACAAACTTGAATTGATGATATAAAACCTTGCAATGATTACACACCTGAGAAGGAGCTTGCAGAACTCAAAAGCTGTCCTGTTACAGCTTCTCCTGCCCAAGTTGAGGATATGTTTGAACAGGCACAAGAAGAAAGCCCTGCAGGGAAAACAAGATTCATGACTCGTTCCACTAGAATCTAGGTTCATGGCATTTCTGAGTTGTGTACAGAACAATGTTCATATGTTGTATGTCAAGTATGTTGTGTATGTCAAGTATGTTGTGTATGTCAAAGTATGCATGTGTCAATTATGTTGTGCCTAATATATTGTGAAGGGTTTAGATTGGTGGATTTAGAGATGTGTTCTGTGGATACTTAGATGTGTTCTGTGGATACTTAGATGTGTCCTGTGGATACTTAGATGTGTTCTGTGGATACTTAGATGTGTTCTGTGGATATTGAAAATTGTTCTGTGGGTGTGGTAATATTGAGATAATTAACAAACAAACAAGTCTCTTATAAGTGTCCAGCAGGCGACACAACTTAGAAGTCTCCAATAGGAAACCAAGCGGCACAGAGAATACTGACCTATTCTCCACTCTCCTGTAGTCGAGATAACAATGACCAGCTGCCAGGTTAAATAACGGATGGAACGCACACTCCAGTCCATACAGCGCTTTCTCTAGAACACAAACACATGATGAATGACAATTGAAAACAAATAAAAAACACATGGATAAATGTCAACAATTTTGAAATCACATGGATAGATGTCAACAATTTTGAAATCACATGGTTATATGTAAACACAGCGTTATATGGGAGCAGCGTTAGAGCAGTGGTTAGCGCACTGGCTTCGCATATGAGTGGTCCTGGGTTCATTCCCCAGCTGAGGCGGAAATGTTTTCAGATCGCAACGGCTCCCAGGTCGACCCAGCCTTAAATGGGTACCGGATTAATCCGGGAAGTAAAGACTGCGAGGTAGAGGAGATGGCTACCGCCCTCATTTGCAGAGCCTGTGAAATGTGAGATCGCTAACATCTCACACCCCTACGGCATTAATAAATGCTATGGGTTACTTTACTTTACGTAAACACAAAAAAATATCAGAAATGAAATGTCTACAAAAAATTATAGACATTATGAGAAAAAAGAACAATCACAAATGAGGAGGAGATATGAGCACACATGGAGAAATATGAGGAGGAGATATGAGCACACATGGAGAAATATGAGGAGGAGATCCGAGCACACACTGAGAAATATGAGGAGATCCGAGCACACACTGAGAAATATGAGGAGATCTGAGCACAGACTGAGAAATATGAGGAGGAGATCTGAGCACAGACTGAGAAATATGAGGAGGAGATCCGAGCACACACTGAGAAATATGAGGAGGAGATCCGAGCACACACTGAGAAATATAAGAAGGAGATCTGAGCACACACTGAGAAATATGAGGAGGAGATCTGAGCACACACTGAGAAATATGAGGAGGAGATATGAGAACACACTGAGAAATATGAGGAGGAGATACGAGAACAAACTGAGAAATATGAGGAGGAGATGAGCACACACTGAGAAATATGAGGAGGAGATCTGAGCACACACTGAGAAATATGAGGAGGAGATACGAGCACACACTGAGAAATATGAGATCTGAGCACACACTGAGAAATATGAGGAGATCTGAGCACACACTGAGAAATATGAGGAGGAGATCTGAGCACACACTGAGAAATACGAGGAGGAGATCTGAGCACACACTGAGAAATATGAGGAGATCCGAGCACACACTGAGAAATATGAGGAGGAGATACGAGCACACATGGAGAAATATGAGGAGGAGATCCGAGCACACACTGCAGGATCTCCTGTGGAGGAGATGCGAGCAGACATGTGACCTATGATTCAACTGGACTATAACACCACTTAACCTTTACCATACTGTCAGCGACAACAGCAGCTAGACTAAATGTATTTTCATCAGCTGTCCGTGACTAGAATCGCCCATTGCTATGTACCTCTTTCAATGAAGAAATTATGGTTATATTCATCTGAGTAATGCAGGAATCAAAAGTAGACATAATTTAGTAGACATTCTTTCCATTGTATTTCAAATTGATAGGTCATGATTTATACATTTAGTTGGTTACTTGTTTAGCCGCCTCAGTAATCTTTCAATTTTTTTTGAAATGGCAGCCTAGCTGGACAATACCAAGTGAAAGTTCAAGACAGCAGCTGGACAATACCAAGTGAAAGTTCAGGACAGCAGCTGGACAATACCAAGTGAAAGTTCAGGACAGCAGCTGGACAATACCAAGTGAAAGTTCAGGACAGCAGCACACTTCATGTTTTAATAATAGAATATACTTGTGCACTCAGCATCTGCGATTATGGTCGGGGCAAAGGTAACTGTCTTCTTCAGGTCAGAGTGGCAGCACCTTAACTATTGCCTTAAATCTGTATCCTCAGGCCAGACCGGACACCTCTGCTCTTTATATGTTGGGCAGTCCTGAAATATGTGTTGATGGGGTTTGGACTCTGGATCCACATGGACATTTACATGTGTATGAGATCCTCATTGAATGAACGTGGCCGAACAGTGTGCAGTGTCCTGTTCTATGGTAAAATAGTGTGGTCTGTTGATATCTTTGAGAGTTGATGTATTGCAACATGTGTCTCTGACTTCTATTTGTTTCTTGCATTTTGACGTTGAATATACTTACCAATACATTCAGCAGAAACTTGAAAGTCTTCATTCATCCGTTGGGAGTCAGCCATCAGAATTAGTGTGTCAATGTGATATGGGTTCTCTCTCAGAATTGGCTGAAATATACAAACAAGTGTACACAAAAATATTTTGTCCAAGAAGATTTGTGGTAATGATGTAGAAGGTGATGATGATTATAGTGAAGGTGTAGATGATTATAGTGAGGGTGATGATGATTATAGTGAAGGTGTAGATGATTATAGTGAGGGTGATGATGATTATAGTGAAGGTGATGATTATAGTGAAGGTGATGATTATAGTGAAGGTGATGATGATTATAGTGAAGGTGATGATTATAGTGAAGGTGATGATTATAGTGAAGGTGATGATTATAGTGAAGGTGATGATTATAGTGAAGGTGATGATTATAGTGAAGGTGATGATGATTATAGTGAAGGTGATGATTATAGTGAAGGTGATGATTATAGTGAAGGTGATGATGATTATAGTGAAGGTGATGATTATAGTGAAGGTGATGATTATAGTGAAGGTGATGATTATAGTGAAGGTGATGATTATAGTGAAGGTGATGATTATAGTGAAGGTGATGATTATAGTGAAGGTGATGATTATAGTGAAGGTGATGATGATTATAGTGAAGGTGATGATGATTATAGTGAAGGTGATGATGATTATAGTGAAGGTGATTAATACAGTGAAGGTGATGATTATAGTGAAAGAGATAATTTGAGTGAAGGTGTTGATGATTATAGTCAAAGCCGTGATGATAATGAAGAGGAAAATGCTAAACATGGCAAAGGTCATGATAAGAAAAATGTTGATGGTAGAAAAAGGATGGTAGGAAAGTCATAAGGAAAATGTTGATAAGGATGGTAGCAATGATGAGGACATTGTTGGAAATGGGTAATAAACATAACCATATAAACATGCAAGCTTCAATCACATATCATGTGCCTACCTACTTTTCTGAAATCTGAAGGAAGCTTGATATTATGCACAGTTTCATTCCAAGTTTGTTATAGTGCACACAGTTTCCATGCCATCAATGAAATTATGTCACTAGCAGACCGTGTTGCCGGGAAATACAAAATAGTAATTTTGTGTAAATATTAAATTATGTCACGATTTAATGCCACTTTGGATATGAAGGTATGATCGTGGATGCTAAGCACAAGATATGTCAACCACACACAAACACCAAACAACGGACAGGAACTGTGAAAAACACTGATCTACTCACAACAATGTTGTCGGCATAAATTGAGTCCACAGCATCAGCAAATTTATGCTGAAGTTTTTGGTATGCCAGTGAATGTTCAAAGTGAAACTCTTGTGTCTGTTCTATGTATTTCATAGACAGCCCTGAACACAGAACAACATCAGGATTAGTGGTAAATTTGATTATCAATTCAATAAATAATGATAAATTAGACACCTCTCTAACAACATCAAGATTAGTGGTAAATGTGATGATCTTGCTCTTCAGCGTTCATTCTCAAACTCCCACTAGATCTCTCTTGTAGCAGGACAATGGTTCTACTAGATTTCCAACAGGATGTAGTCCAGAGAATGGAGAGTCGCCATTTTATTTGCACCAATGGCCTGACACATCTGTCTTCGGTGGGAATTTGATGATCAATTTAATGAAGAATTACATTTTAGACCATACTGTTATTATGTTATTCTATTTGAATACAAATAGAAAATCCTTGCCCCCAACTATACAACTGAGAATGTATGAACAGTCTAAGGTTCACAAGATCCTTGCCTGCCAACTATACAACTGAGAATGTGTGAACAGTCTAGGGTTCACAAGATCCTTGCCTGCCAACTATACAACTGAGAATGTGTGAACAGTCTAGGGTTCACAAGATCCCTGCCTGACAACTATACAACTGAGAATGTGTGAACAGTCTAGGTTCACAAGATCCTTGCCTGCCAACTATACAACTGAGAATGTGTGAACAGTCTAAGGATCACGAGATCCTTGCCTGCCAACTATACAACTAAGAATTTGTGAACAGTCTAGGGTTCACAAGATCCTTGCCTGTCAACTATACAACTGAGAATGTGTGAACAGTCTATGGTTCACAAGATCCTTGCCTGCCAACTATACAACTGAGAATGTGTGAACAGTCTAGGATTCACAAGATCCTTGCCTGCCAACTATACAACTGAGAATGTGTGAACAGTCTAAGGTTCACAAGATCCTTGCCCGCCAACTATACAACTGAGAATGTGTGAACAGTCTAAGGTTCACAAGATCCTTGCCTGCCAACTATACAACTAAGAATTTGTGAACAGTCTAGGGTTCACAAGATCCTTGCCTGTCAACTATACAACTGAGAATGTGTGAACAGTCTATGGTTCACAAGATCCTTGCCTGCCAACTATACAACTGAGAATGTGTGAACAGTCTAAGGTTCACAAGATCCTTGCCTGCCAACTATACAACTGAGAATGTGTGAACAGTCTAGGGTTCACAAGATCCTTGCCTGCCAACTATACAACTGAGAATGTGTGAACAGTCTAGGGTTCACAAGATCCTTGCCTGCCAACTATACAACTGAGAATGTGTGAACAGTCTAGGGTTCACAAGATCCCTGCCTGCCAACTATACAACTGAGAATGTGTGAACAGTCTAGGGTTCACAAGATCCCTGCCTGCCAACTATACAACTGAGAATGTGTGAACAGTCTAGGTTCACAAGATCCTTGCCTGCCAACTATACAACTGAGAATGTGTGAACAGTCTAAGGTTCACGAGATCCTTGCCCGCCAACCATACAACTAAGAATTTGTGAACAGTCTAGGGTTCACAAGATCCTTGCCTGCCAACTATACAACTGAGAATGTGTGAACAGTCTAAGGTTCACAAGGAATTAATTAACTAATTATTCTTTGATTACTCCTCAATTTTGATTATATTATCATGCAGTCACAAATGTGACAGTTACATACAGTCACCCCTGACACTGAAAGGCAACAAAGGCTTTAGGGAATAGATAGATTGATAGACATATTGGTTGGATAGATCATGTAGTAAATATACCAGATGACTGTCTACCAAGATACTGGTCTCTAGTGAGATGAAGAGAGCCACGGTGGTCCATATCTACCAAGATACTGGCCTCTAGTGAGATGAAGAGAGCCACGGTGGTCCATATCTACCAAGATACTGGCCTCTAGTGAGATGAAGAGAGCCACGGTGGTCCATATCTATCAAGATACTGGCCTCTAGTGAGATGAAGAGAGCCACGGTGGTCCATTTCTACCAAAATACTGGCCTCTAGTGAGATGAAGAAAGGCACGGTGGTCCATATCTAGGTGGTCAACCAAGAAACACTATAAGGGCTCATTAAAGATCTGACTGACAGCCTTGGACATCAAATGTGATTCATGAGAAGATGCTGGCATGAAACAGAGCTATGTTGCATTCCATATAAATAAAGGGGCAGCATTTTGTAAAAAAAAAAGGACAGATCCAACAGCAGACAATAGATAGAAGGACACGAACTGATAGAATACCATCTCGCCTGTCTGCTACTGGGGTCTGAGAGGGGAGCAAAGAATAGCAATACTGTTTACCTTCCATGCATGTCGTAAGAACTAAGATCAACTAAGGAGGTTATGGGATGGTGATGGTCGTGTACTGACTGTGAGCCATGTACAGTCTGTCAGTCATGTACAGACTGTGAGCCATGTACAGTCTGTGAGTCATGTAAAGTATGTCAGTCATGTACAGTCTGTCAGTCATGTAAAGTCTGTCAGTCATGTAAAGTCTGTCAGTCATGTAAAGTATGTCAGTCATGTACAGTCAGTCATGTACAGACTGTCAGTCATGTAAAGTCTGTCAGTCATGTACAGTCTGTCAGTCATGTAAAGTCTGTCAGTCATGTACAGCATGTGAGCCATGTAAAGTCTGTCAGTCATGTACAGTCTGTCAGTCACGTACAGCATGTGAGCCATGTACAGCATGTCAGTCATGTACAGTCTGTCAGTCACGTACAGCATGTGAGCCATGTACAGTCTGTCAGTCATGTACAGTCTGTCAGTCATGTACAGTCTGTCAGTCATGTACAGTCTGTCAGTCATGTAGTCAAATGATTGAACAACAACTAAGAAGTCATATAACATTGATGTACCCAATCCTCGAACGCTATGCCAAGTATCTCTAAACTGTACAAGCCTGCTGCCTCGCTGTAAGGGACGATTCCTCTGTCTCCGATTCCTTAAACATATTAATATGCACACTATAATCATAAATAGTGATACATGAAACATTTTGTAACATTCAATATTCACACGTTATCATATTCCTCCCCCAACAATACAATCACACATTCCTACCCCTTTCCCAAACAATGATTTGTACCAGAAATAAAATCACCAATATTGCAAATCAAATTTTTCTGTTAATAAAAATGCAACTGAAATATATGATCTATTTATGTTCCTTCAACACTAAATATGGTGAGGATGGCAGAAACCAACGCTTTCAAATTGTAACTATGTGACGCTGATGTGTGTGCAAGACGCTGCTGTGTGTGCGAGATGCTGCTGTGTGTGCGAGACGCTGCTGTGTGTGCGAGATGCTGCTGTGTGTGCGAGACGCTGCTGTGTGTGCGAGACGCTGCTGTGTGTGCGAGACGCTGCTGTGTGTGCGAGACGCTGCTGTGTGTGCAAGTTCATGCATGTTGCAAGTCTTCCTCTTTCTATTTTGCCATCTGGTACCCATTTTAATGCTTGTAGTAGTACAAGTCACATTTGTATGTGTGTGAAAACGTTAATTTGTCGTGTTGCGTGATACCATGGTTGCTGGTGCGCCTCTCTGCCTGGTATTCAGCACCTGTGCTTGATTGGGCAGGACTGTGGTTCCACCCTCTGTTGGCTGAACTAAGTCCCATCTTCACTCCAAGGTACTGGCCTCGAATGGGCAGTCTATTTTCATTCATAAATTAAATATTACTAGTAAACAGTGTGCCAGCCATATGGCTACCTGGTCCTGGATTTCTAATTCATGAAGCCAAGAATAGAACCACTGTCTTCTTTTCAGACACGTCATTGGAGGCGACTAAAGAAAGTTGGTGGAATAGGTTGACAATGTCACCAGTGAAAAAATTAATGTCACTCTATGTTAATTTCTTACTTTTGTCTTCTGTCGCACTTATTCACCTGCTGGTTAACGTGTTATTGTAGGTGTGGCTAAGGGAGTGAACCCTACAGAAAAACTGGAGGGGAGACTCTAAGGCAGATGATGATGTATGAAAACATCTTCTGGCAACTCCTGCTTGTTGTGATGTCTACAAACATAAAGTTTGTGTGATGTGTGTCTACAAATATAAAGTTTGTGTGATGTGTGTCTACAAATATAAAGTTTGTGTGATGTGTGTCTACAAATATAAAGTTTGTGTGATGTGTGTCTACAAACATAAAGTTTGTGTGATGTGTGTCTACAAACATAAAGTTTATGATGTGTCTACGAACAAAGTTTGTGCTGTGTGTTTTACAGTAAATTCTATAAAATATAACATAGCAAACAAACATATAAATACTGACAAAATTTGCGCACAATAACATAGGATGAGTATCACAGTGGCTACATCACTTTACTATTCACCTGTTTGGCTGTTCTCCACGTACGGCCTCAGAACCAAACACTTTCTTCAGCTCCGCCTCTGGATTCAAATTTCTGCATGAGTGATAGCAGTAATGACCAATTATAAGTAATGTCAAAATACAGTATCGGCAGGTCGACATAGTTTTAGTGTAATGTCAAAATACAGTATCGGCAGGTCGACATAGTTTTAGTGTAATGTCAAAATACAGTATCGGCAGGTCGACATAGTTTTAGTGTAATGTCAAAATACAGTATCGGCACGTCGACATAGTTTTAGTGTCATGGTAATTGAGTTAAATAACAGGGACTAAGTTCACTGAGACAGCGACAGAATTACACATGATAAGAATCGCTGACTAGACAGTACAGATAGTTCATACGCAGTTAATTGGTGACTAGTTTATGAGAAATCTGGAGACAAACTGAACATTAGTAGCTCGCACTAAATACTTGCGTAGAAAAACAATGAGATAGTCAATTTCTTGTTGAGCAATTATCAGTTGGATAGTAGGGAGCATACTGGAAGGAAATTTAGTCCAAAAGTTAGACACAAAACTGTGTGCATGAATAGCCAAAGTCTTTACCGTGAATACTGAGTTGTTTTTCATTTATTATGTATGCGAGGAATTTCTGGAAACAAGACTGAGCCGCTGTATTGTATATTCTGGAGTAAATGTGTACATCTGGTAAGGAATATTAATTGGAGAGCACAGTTGTAATGTGGTCAGTGCTGTATGCATACTGCAGCACAGTTGTAATGTGGTCAGTGCTGTATGCATACTGCAGCACAGTTGTAATGTGGTCAGTGCTGTATGCATACTGCAGCACAATTGTCTTTTAGATGAAATTTATATTCATACGAGGATTTCTTCTAACAACTGCTCATCTAGAGAGCTAGAGTGAAATTTTATTGTTTCATGTATCGCTGAAGCGTGAATTTTTTTAAAAATTAGAATTCGTAACCACACAAAATTCTGCAAATTGTTTATTATTTTGGTCTCTGCTGAGTGCAGGTTGGTAGGAGCATTTTTATTATTATTTGAAGTCTCCTCTGGAGTTATTTGTCAATGCTGGACTTTAATTATTGGCGATTCTGAAGTTATTTATTTTAGATGCTGCAGGAGTATTTATCATTATCTTTGAAGTTGCCGCTGGAGTATTTTGGCCTCTGCTGAGTGTAGGCTAGTGGGAACAATTATTTACTTTTACTTCTGAAGTCACTGTAGACACTTTCCATATCTTTTAATATGGAATCTGAGCACGTATGGACGTGTCCCATGTTTGAGGAGGATAATCAATAAACTAATACCTAATATAGCAAAGTTTGACACTGAAGACTCACCTGAAGTCAATATGTAACAGAGGTTTGACACTGGCAGAAAAGTTGATACTATTGTGTCCGTGCATGATGGCACTACCTGGATCACCAAGGATACGATTGACTTCTTGTACGCTAGCTTCAACATCATCAATTGCCTCCTGCTATCAAAATAATCGCAAACTTGCATTACAAAACATTCACTCTTTCAATACAAAACTCATGCCCCCTTACTTTCACATCTGTATGACAGTTGTTCACAGAACTGATGCCCCCTTACTTTCACATCTGTATGACAGTTGTTCACAGAACTGATGCCCCCTTACTTTCACATCTGTATGACAGTTGTTCACAGAACTGATGCCCCCTTACTTTCACATCTGTATGACAGTTGTTCACAGAACTGATGCCCCCTCACGTTCACATCTGTATGACAGTTGTTCACAGAACTGATGCCCCCTTACTTTCACATCTGTATGACAGTTGTTCACAGAACTGATGCCCCCTTACTTTCACATCTGTATGACAGTTGTTCACAGAACTGATGCCCCCTTACTTTCACATCTGTATGACAGTTGTTTACAGACCTGATGCCCCCTCACGTTCACATCTGTATGACAGTTGTTCACAGAACTGATGCCCCCTTACTTTCACATCTGTATGACAGTTGTTCACAGAACTGATGCCCCCTTACTTTCACATCTGTATGACAGTTGTTCACAGAACTGATGCCCCCTTACTTTCACATCTGTATGACAGTTGTTCACAGAACTGATGCCCCCTCACGTTCACATCTGTATGACAGTTGTTCACAGAACTGATGCCCCCTCACGTTCACATCTGTATGACAGTTGTTCACAGAACTGATGCCCCCTCACGTTCACATCTGTATGACAGTTGTTCACAGAACTGATGCCCCCTCACTTTCACATCTGTATGACAGTTGTTCACAGAACTGATGCCCCCTTACTTTCACATCTGTATGACAGTTGTTCACAGAACTGATGCCCCCTCACTTTCACATCTGTATGACAGTTGTTCACAGAACTGATGCCCCCTTACTTTCACATCTGTATGACAGTTGTTCACAGAACTGATGCCCCCTTACTTTCACATCTGTATGACAGTTGTTCACAGAACTGATGCCCCCTTACTTTCACATCTGTATGACAGTTGTTCACAGAACTGATGCCCCCTCACTTTCACATCTGTATGACAGTTGTTCACAGAACTGATGCCCCTTACTTTCACATCTGTATGACAGTTGTTCACAGAACTGATGCCCCCTTACTTTCACATCTGTATGACAGTTGTTCACAGAACTGATGCCCCCTTACTTTCACATCTGTATGACAGTTGTTCACAGAACTGATGCCCCCTTACTTTCACATCTGTATGACAGTTGTTCACAGAACTGATGCCCCCTTACTTTCACATCTGTATGACAGTTGTTCACAGAACTGATGCCCCCTCACGTTCACATCTGTATGACAGTTTTTAACTCATCTTCATGTGAGAACATATTTCTAAAAAATTTTCTCATGGATGGTCTGAGCATGTCATGGTTCTGACAAGTTGGCGTATAGCGGTCAAGGACATGTTTAAATATTCTGACATGTCTCTGGTCCATCGTCATCATATATCATCACCATAATGTTATCATATGTCATCACCATAATGTTATCATATGTCATCACCATAATGTTATCATATGAGAGTGAACAATGCATGTAGTCAAATATTGACTTTAGGTTGTATTTTGAATATCACGTTAGTTTTACCTGCACAGGTGCATCTTCTCTTTCCTTTCTCTTGATTTTCTTCTTCTTTTTCTTCTTGCTCTTGACTTGCTTTGTGTCTGTCTGATGTGTGTTTTGAATATCCTCGCTAACATCCTCTTCTTTCTCAGAATAATCCTCCTCATCCTTACTGTTGAGCTGCAACATAGCAAATATACCAGACATAAGATTGAACAATGTTTCTCATTTCAAGATCTGCTTTCAGTTAGGTCAATATATCAAGTGCAATCCCTCTATAAGCTTGTCCATTTATAACAAATTTCCCTATTTAACAACACTTTTCAAAATCTACAATTATATTTATTCTTTAATGTTACTGTATATAGAAAATTTCTATTAATACATAAATATTTCCATTTCTGTCCTATGCTATCTGATCTTGCATGCCTTTAAATTTCATACAAATGTTATTAAATTTTCCAACCATGGCATACAAGGACAGACCAATAAAAAATAGTACTTACGTAAAACACAGGTTTTTAGACGACAACATTTTGTTGTTATGTTTCACGCAGTATTACCTTACCTTTAACAAACGTACAGAAAATGTTGGTGTAGTTATTGTATTGCACTTATCTGTGCCTAAAGGAAGGGTTTACATGCTGGGAGTGGTACAAAAAAACAGGAGATCACAGGTCAGTCAATATAAATATATAACAGAACATAATTTTATATCTCATTTCTTTTAAAATAACTCAGATGAGGTGTCCATTTTGTGTGTTTTTTCCTCGGCCACCAACAAGGGGATGGATTGTTGAGGTCAGGGTTCAAAATGTCTCTACTCTCTACTGATCAAGCCAAAATTCAACAACAAAATAATAATTAGAGGATGCATAAAAACGTAAATAAACTAAACTAATAAAATAGTTAATAGGTCTTGGCTTTTACACACACAAAAATAGAACAATTATGAATACATATGCCTACATAGTTTAAGTTAACATAGATAAATTTATTTTATAGTAAGAAGGTCTACTCTACCAAGACACAAGAGTACTATAACCTTCACCGAGCCTATATCAATCGCAGCCGCCGAGAAACAAAATGGCCGCGCGCGCTTTTGGCGGTCCGGCCCACCCAACGATAATATCGTGAGATTTACACGTACCACAGTCCGTGCACATAGCTGGGGACATGCGCAATCGAAGCCGGTACATCCCCCACTTCCGACATGATCATTTTTTATAATGGCTAGCTATTCGTAAAAGTTTAAGAGCAATTAATCTGACCACATCTGTACATCGGTACGATGCCATGATGATGGATCGGTTTTACAGACCTTTATTTCATCGTATTTCGAATAAAATAACATTGAATCGTGGCTTGAATCATGGATTATTAGGTTATTTAGTTTCACAGCAGTGAATATACAGAATGCCGTGCTGGTTTGGGGACTTGTACGTTTGATATCGAATATTTTGAAGTGGCAGAAAAAATAACTCTAGGCCTAAGCTCAAAGAACGATTTTACTGCAAATCTACATGTTTTATACAGTTCCCTCGGCTATATTTTGATAATTTCGCAGTGAAAGAACATAAATACAACAGATTTGCGTGATTTAGTTTACAGTGTTGCCAAGGAATTCGATATGTAAGGTAAGTTATTTTTTTTTCTTATTTTTTCCCTCTTTATCTGTTATAAAATATATGTTTTTTGTGAAAAACGTCTTTACCACTTTCTCATACGTCTGGTATCACACACACACGTACATAAATTACACCAATATATGCATAATTCAATTCTTTATTTATATGTGCAAATATTATTTAAATATCTCTAACAACCAAAAAATTATCACATTTTCAAAACAGTCACCATCAATAATGCAAATTTTCAAAAAAGAATCCGGTGGCAGGAAGACGTTTCGTATTTTTTAATCTGGCTTGCTAAAGGGTCGACTAAGTAACTAACTTAGTAACTCAGTGTACCCTACGTACTGGGTCCTACTTTGCCTCAAATGTTAAAATGTAATTATATATCAGATATTATATCCTATTATAATAATGACAGCCAATACTTTGAAAAGTAATGTAATTGTACAGCTAGCTCAACATATTACTATTTTGTTTACAATAGCAACATTACCAGTTCAAATGGATTCTCTACAACTTTCTGCTCTTTCTTTTGGGGTTTCTTTGACTTTTGTATCGTACTAGTGACATCATCATCGTCTTCATTTTCGACGTCATCATCATTGATATTTCCAACCAGCTCAGTAAGTCTAGAATCTTTTTGTAAACGTTTCAAAGCACGACTAGACATTTTAAGTTTTTTTTCCAACCGAATAAGTTGTATTACGTCCCAGTTCTTTTCTCACAACCCATCTTTCTGACTTTCTCGGCTTGCATCAACTTGACGACACGTACTGAAGAAAAACAATATCCTCGTTTACTTTTTTCTTTATATTATTCAAAATAAGGAGCAGTACATTTTTATGCAACAAATAAATCTATCTCGCCTTTTCTCTGCTTATGCTGTGAGACATTGCAAGATTGAATAACAATCAGTTTTCTGGCTATTGCACGTTTGGTTGCTTGCATGCAGTAATACTGTGCCGTGTCAGAATGTTGGTAACTCCTTCAATCCACCTTCTTCTTGGTCTTCCTCTGTACCTTGATGTTTCCATGTTCATGTTGTATGCTCTTGCCGCTGTCAAATAAGGGTTCATTCTCATTAAGTGTCAGAGCCATTTCAATCTATGTTTTTCAATATATTTGACCACCGATGTTGTTCCAGCAGTTCTTGTAATCTCCTCACTCCTCAATGATTTCTTCTTGTTATATTTGCTTCTTTTCTTAGACATCTCATTTCACACGTAGTAACAAATAAATGAACTCTGAAAATAATTTTCTAGTGAAGCAAGAATTATCGAAGGGCATCAAAGGCATAGAAGGTTGACTTGATTGTGTGTGACTGTCCATCATATACGATGATGACATCAGTTTCCTAGTTGTGTTCTTACATCTCCCTGGTGTGTTCGGAAATGACTGAAAAGTCAAATTCTGGCATAAAATCTCCTGTCACATTTGGGATGCCGTAAGATCAGAAATGAACATTTGTGTGTTTGTCTTTTCTATCAACCCGTTTTCTCTGTGCCTTTGATATGTTCTACTTCCCAGTGATGTGAGCAACTTTGCATGTGTTGCTGCTCCACACTGAGGGATTCTGAGACACCCCATGATATGTAATCGATACTGAAGCTCTTTGGAGACACTTTGAGAAAAAGTCTGTGAAACTTTTATTATGTTTACCGGCCAGTTGTTTTACACCGTACATTAGTTGTTTTACGCCGTACATTAGTTGTTTTACACCGTACATTAGTTGTTTTAGGAGGTGTCTGTTAGGCAAACGCACATGTCCGGCTCATCTCAGTTGAGACATCTTCCAAATCGTACCATAAATTAGTAGGTCCGACTCATCTCAGTTGAGACATCTTCCAAATAGTACCATAAATTAGCAGGTCCGGCTTATCTCAGTTGAGACATCTTCCAAATTGCACCATAAATTAGTAGGTCCGGCTTATCTCAGTTGAGACTTCTTCCGAATTTTACCCTAAATTAGCACAATATATGGTATTTTTTTTTTTAAACAAACCATTTCGACTCATATTTTCATTATTTTTGTTTCACTATTTTAATGGTTACTTCCCTTCAAATACAAATATTTTTTGATATATTCTAGAATCTTTCATGATGATGTATGATTTATATGGTATTCTGCCATGATATATAATCTGTATGTTATTCTGCCATAATATATAATCTGTATGTTATTGTGCCATGATGTGTATGATTATCTGCGTGTATTAACAGTTTTGTAAAAACATATTCCTAATACAAAATATTTGAATATGTAGCACTATATTTTTCTTTTTTAGTTTTACTTTATTCGGTTTTTAAATGAAATATTTAGTATCGATACCACATTAGTTTATTTCAACATTTAAGTTTTGTAAAAAAATATACCCCTTTCCCTCCAAAAAACACATTATAAAGAAAAGGGTACCACGCCCATAGAAACATTAATATAGAACTTCTCCAAATATAATTTTTGTGTGTATATATTATACATACCTGAACCTAATACACATAAAATATTCAGTAATCATAGTTTTATCACGGAACACCTTACACGGTGTAATGGAGAGTTAATGCTTGAGGGCCATGGTTCTACTCGGGACTACAGTGTGTTGTTACTATTTGTTTAGATCTCCAGGATTTACGAAAGGTTATCTATTACTTGCAATGCGTAATGAGGTGGCTCTTACTTGCAATGCGCAATGAGGTGGTTTTTCATACTCATGAGACTTTGACTTAATGCAATGCCTCTTGAAGAAGCAGTCTACTAGGAAGGAGATGAACTATATATTACGAGACGAGCTGGTGTTTTGATTGAATTACCCACTGTGTGCACCGTTCTTCGGCCAAGGTGCCATCGAAACCGACTAATTATTCCCAGTGTAAGACGCAGATCCGTAGATAAAAAGTGGGAAGTTGTGGTTCATTCCTTCCCTCCCCCAACCCCCAGCTAATACGAATATGACATCTAGTATCAGGAACATGTCTAAACCGACATTTTGGTTGATAAAAGCCGATATTTTGGTTGATAGAAACCGATATTTTGGTTGATAAAAACCGACATTTTGGCTGATAAAAACCGACATTTTGGCTGATAAAAACCCATCCATGAGCGATTTTTTAACAAAAGGACTTTAATTTCCTGTACACAAACTGTTCACACAGTAACATTTACACACGAAAACGTACGAATGACTATTTTAAAAATATTTGGTTACATTAAACACCCCCCCTGCTTACGGCAATGATATCTACGGCCCTGGTAAGATGACATCGTTCTCCCGTGTGCCCAGTATCAAGTACTTTATCTTGCCATTTTGTCCCGAATAGTCTGCGGTACAGCATGTATAGATGTGATTTAACACTCCGGCATGTCTGATGTACCCTGTCCTGGTCTCACACGAGTATAACGAGGTAGCGAGCAGAATTAAAAGTCAATGAAGGGTCCATTGGGTTGGGTTTCTATTGGGAATCCACAGTGATCCAGAGACAGATACAGGTATTCGAATACAAGTGTTATATACACATGTTAAGAATTACCTACAGAGAGCACAAGACAAAAGTGTAGGTAGGAAGTAAAATAGAGAATCTAGCATGTTCACAAGAATCATTTACTTTCAATAATAGTACAACTTGTATAGTTTGTACAGGTGTGCCGACATAACTCAATATAGGCCCACAAATCGATCTTGCAAGAAACAGTTACGGGTAGAAGGAGCAAAGGGGTTGCAATAAAATCATGGACAGACGATATCAACGAGTGGACTAGTCATGATATTTCAACGCTTGTCGACACCGAAAATAAACATCGTTGGATGACTGTGTGTGTGTCCATGCATCCAATAATCCTGCCTGACGGGTTATGGATCTACGAACATGGCCCAAGGAGACAACAAACAAAAGACACTGCGGTTATGTTTGAACATATCTATGACCCGCAGAAGGTCAATTTGCCCAGAATAGCTCAAGGCATCGATAACTCAGTCTACGCTAATGAAAGAATGATGTCCCCTGAAGAAAACTAATCGATACTGAGATACAGTTTAGAAGAGGAAAAAACGAATACAAACAGTTCATTAAAATTGCATCTACGCAATAAAATAACGAAAAAATAAAATCAGGCGAAGCAACATGCGAAATCTTAGCGAAAAAAATTTTGCTTTTTTTGGGAGAAAGTTTTGTAGAGAAGACATTTCAAGAAGAAATTTTGTAAATAGACTAACGTTATTCATACAACCATTTTTTGGTCTTCTGTTTGACATTTTCTAAGGAGACGGACGTGACTTGGCTTTTTCCTATCGGCTCAGCATTCACATCGATCGGTGAACACTGCAAACGTGACTAGGGTATGCCTGGTGCTGGGGAAAGGACACTGCACTTAACATCGTCCGCGCATCTCACGTGCTACATTGGGTTATTTCCCTGGTTGTTGTCTTCTCATATTGAATGGAATGTGAGTGCTCTCCCGTGAAGTGAAGGAATCTGCGTTGTTTTCACTGTGCGGTTATCCAATCATTAAAGTAATTAGCCAGACTCGGCCACATTATTGCCACAAGGTAGCTTATACATTGAGTACTTGTTAAATCTAAGTTATAATTTACGATAATTCGGAGGTCGCAATCCAGAACCGCAATCTCCGCTATTTGTTTGTTTGTTATAAAGTCTTGATTTAATCAAATTGAGCTAACGTCAGCGGTTGAAGGAAACGTACCTTACCATCAGAAGTAGATCTCAGTGAACTACTTAACTAACGAATTCGAATTATCAGAATTGTTTACACGTTATTTATGTCCATCATTTGTGGCGAGTTCAAAATCTGAACCAGTGCAAGCAGTGATTTCATTTTCATCAGGTGTTCTTAATGACTTTTCGAAGTGAGGCGCACAAGTTAGGGATAACAGAAGAATAGGTGGAGGAAATCAAAGTGTGTATTTGTTTATAAACAGATTGTTCTATTAGATATAATATGTTTATCACATGAGTGTTCTATTAGATCTAATATGTTTATCACATGAGTGTTCTATTAGATCTAATATGTTTATCACATGAGTGTTCTATTAGATCTAATATGTTTATCATGCGATTAATCTATTTTTATTTAATCTGTTTATGCATTCTTCCTGACGCTACAATGAATGAGAATATAAAGTTATTATACTCAACGTCTGCCTCCGTGGCACTCAACGTCTGCCTCCGTGACACTCAACGTCTGCCTCCGTGACGTAGGGACTAATCAAATCATTCAATTCGCGCAAAATTGGTCGTGATTCAATGTGCATCGATCGTGCCGTTTCATTGTGTTTGTAAATGTTGGCAGTTTCTAAAACGCATAAGTTACTTAGAAGTATTAATGAAGGTAGATCCCATGGCCGCAGCCTGCCGTCGGGTCTGAAGCTAAGTCTTCATGTACTACGCCGCAGCAACTATTAGGTTGGGTTTTGTCTCATGTAAAACGGCCGCTATGGATGAGAAAGAGATGAGGGCCAGCTGACATTGTACATTGTGTCCTCCAGTAGTCGTCCTTCAGGTGGCAGGGATCTCCGGAGGTGCCACCACTGTCAGTGGACCCAAAAATCTGACGTAAGAATGATGGACTGGGGACCCAGACGTAAATGGTTCGCCCCTGGCAGGACGTTATCATCCTGTATCACTGCTACACCGAAACTTCTCTGTTCGGGGACCAGAATCGCATCCATAGAACCCCCATACAAAACCATGCCTTTAAGACAGCGAACGATACACGAGCTTGCGTGTCGCCTCGGTTACCAAGACTTCCGCTGCTGCTCTTCACCTGGGGAGAGCAGTGCCAAGTATGCTACCGGGAGAACTAACCACAACAAAGACACAGTACGCATTCTCCAACTAAACATCGCAGGATTTAGAAACAAACAATTAGAACTGACCAAGCTACTCCGGGATCTGAAATTACAAGTAGCTTTGATACAAGAAACTTTACTACCGAAAAACTCCTCCATTCGTGTCACATGATACACAGCGTATGTGTGTAAATGTTAGAGGTGTCAGAGATTAATGACACTCATCCGGAATGACATACAAGCTGAGGTTTCCAATACAGAAACCGATGACGAGACAGATCTCCAAGATATGACAATATGGAGATATGACAATATGGAGATATGACAATATCTCCAAGATATGACAATATAGAAACCGATGACGAGACAGATCTCCAAGATATGACAATATGGAGATATGACAATATCTCCACGATATGACAATATGGAGATATGACAATATGGAGATATGACAATATGGAGATATGACAATATGGAGATATGACAATATGGAGATATGACAATATAGAGATATGACAATATCTCCACGATATGACAATATAGAGATATGACAATATCTCCACGATATGACAATATAGAGATATGACAATATCTCCACGATATGACAATATAGAGATATGACAATATCTCCACGATATGACAATACAGAAACCGATGACGAGACAGATCTCCAAGATATGACAATATGAAGATATGACAATATCTCCAAGATATAACAATACAGAAACCGATGACGAGACAGATCTCCAAGATATGACAATATGGAGGGACGGAAAACTGCTAAAAATAACTAATATCTAAACCCCCCCCCCCCCCTCCAGACTCACCTTAAACTAAAACTTGCCCAGACGACCGATATGAGAAGGACAATCATCGCATGCGACATAAACGGCCACTCACCTCTATGGGGTTATACAGATAGGAACCCAACAGCAACAGCCATAGAAGAGCTTATAGACACCTCCTCACTCACCCTACTCGAGAACGCTAATACTCTCCCCCCCCCCCTCCCCAACTCTACTGCACCGGGCAAGCAGCGCAAGAACATGACCAGATCTTACTTTAATATCATCTAACAATCACCAACAGTGTTCTATCAGTCCTAGATGATATTGGAAGCGACCACAGACCGATTCTCCTAGAAGTCTCTGGTTCTGGGGAACCAAAATACAACAAAATACAATCCACATGGAGCTATAGAAAGGTAGATTGGGAAACTTTCAGAGGCCTAGTACGGATGCAGTTCCAGAACATCGATACACATGTTCCATACATATGTAACATTGTATACGAAGTTCTGTAATCGTCTCTTCATGTATGTAGTGAAAATGACAACTAGAGTAACAAGAGATAAATCTGTAGTGTTGGAGAGCAACCCAACGTACTAGGGATGTGAGGGCTGGGACAACACAGAGCAATATAAGGAAAACGGAGAAATAAGTAATGAGTGTTGTCAGCATTTAAGTACAGGACATACTAATCAGAAAATAGCAGACGACGTTTCGTTGGAAAGGTCTTCATCAGGACAAAGCCAAACAATAAAAATGAATATTACATAGAGACACATTGCGTGATAGCAAGGGATGAGAAAAAGTTGATAATGAAGGAGAGACGATAAGAAGAAGAGGAATAAGAATGAAGGCAAGTAAACAGAATTATGCGTGGGGTTTCCATTTCTTTTCCATTGGGGCTTCACATTCCGCTCGCTTTTTGGGTTTCCCTGGGGACTTCCCAAACCGCTCGCTTTGTGCTCAAGAAGTCGAGGGTTTAAATCCCACTCGCGTAGTCTTGTTTATAAAATGGATTTTTTCAAAGACCCCTGGGATTATTTCTTGAAGCTACAGAGTTACGTGCTATGAGTGATGCTCTCGGCAGGCGCGTGCTGCTTTGTTGAGAGGGATGGAGTACATATGGGGCAATCCGAGTACAGTGAAGCCAATCCTCATTCAGTCAACATCGACAAGTAGAATTAACGACAAGAATAAGGTTTGTAGCAGAAGAACTAGACGAACTAGAAAAAGCATATGTAGAATATTTGACAGTCACGGAATCATATTTCTTCCAAATGTGATTTATCTACAAGTTGTCTGATTCAACTGAACAAGAAGATTACTTTTTATCAATTATATTTAGAATATTTTAAATATAATCTTTCCATATCACGTGAGAATCGCTTCTGAAATAATCAATAATGGCTGCCATTTTTAATCAACAAAGCTTAGTGTTACCAATTGACGTCATAACTGGAACAAAGAAGAAGAAAAAATACGTTACGGAAATATGTTGTAATATTCTAATCATCATGAGCCGTGTTCAGATGAAGGCATGAACGTGGTGATAACATTTCTCCAACATAAACATTGCAATAATATTTCTTACAATTTGCATGTGTCAATCTTAGGGCATGTACTTAAAATGAATGCGTTCAATACGGGGAGAGGTTCCAACTTTTTAACATAACCCTGATGTCAAAATAGTTAATTTAAGCGGATATTAAAAAGTCTCTATGACTTCTTCCGGATGAACTGAGAGTCTCCATCCCACCAACCCCACCCCACCCTCAGAGCCATTACATCCGAGGGTACGAGGTGCTTCTCAGTGCGTTGCGCGCAGATCTATGTTTCCGGCAGCAGATCATTGCATCTAGCGACTGTAAAATGCGCCTTTATCGATATTTCATTTTTGTTAAATAATTCAATGATTTTTTTGGCTAAAATGTAGATACTTCTCCCCATATTGTAGTAGTGAATGAAAACACACTGCCACTACAAGCATTAAAACGGGTACACGATGGCAAAAGAAAAAAAGGAAGACCAAGAGAGACTCGTCGCAGAACAACCATCAAAAGAGGTATAACTATGGGTCTCAACAACATACAAGAATTACAGAGAGAATTGAACTGGAGAGCTATGGTTTCTGCAGATACACCATATTCGGCGCTAAAGGAATATTCTTTTTTCTTGTGGTCCATGCCGTGTGACACTGGTCACCGTGTCTTTCCACAGTCTTCCATTTCGTGTGTTGTCAATCATTTCTGATGTCGATGTTCTCCCATGCCGCAATGATAGATTGTCAAACATCTTCTCTCTCTTGGTCTTCCCATACATCTCTTGCTCTTCAACTTGCCTGTTGTTACAATGTGTTCTATCTTCTTCTTCTCCCGGTGTGCCCAAAAAATATGGACTGTCTCTTTCTGATGTGGGTAAACAGCTTTCTGATGTGGGTAAGCAGCTTTCTGATGTGGGTAAGCAGCTTTCTGATGTGGGTAAGCAGCTTTCTGATGTGGGTAAGCAGCTTTCTGATGTGGGTAAGCAGCTTTCTGATGTGGGTAAGCAGCTTTCTTTTTGAATAAACTTCTTTCACGATATCTTCATTATGCTTATTGAAGGGAACATAGAATCCATCTTTGTGCATTATTTGTGTCTCTGCAAGTTGGTGCAATGATACTATAAATGTGTCTCTGCAAGTTGGTGCAATGATACTATAAATGTGTCTCTGCAAGTTGGTGCAATGATACTATAAATGTGTCTCTGCAAGTTGGTGCAATGATACTATAAATGCACCGCTTTGATCATGTATATTTTGTGTGCAAGAATAGTAGAAAGTTCGCAGTAAGTTTGATTTTAATTATATATTATTTATCAATTGTAAAATAGTAGATTTATATGATTACAGTCAAAACTTTGGATGTAATTATAGTGCAGGTTTTTGGATGTAATTATAGTGCAGGTTTTTATGTAATTATAGTACAGGTTTTTGATGTAATTATAGTGCAGGTTTTGGATGTAATTATAGTGCAGGTTTTTGATGCAATTATGTAACAAACACTGTCATGTAGGACCTACACATGAAATTATGACGACACTCTTGTCTCGTTACGTATACTTTTCATATACTAGTTCGTTAAATTAGTTAGTAGTCAGATAATCACCATTACATCCCTAGTCCGGATATAGGTCCATATGTGCTCTGACCCACAATTACATCCCTAGTCCGGATATAGGTCCATATGTGCTCTGACCCACAATTACACACGAATGACGGTCCCAGTTAGTTCTTGGATGGTAAACGATCTTCTAAGCCTACAGTAACGTTCATTTCTTGCATCGCCACATTTCAATCCCAAATCTTTTATTCCTGACAATGTAAAAGGAATCTTCGCTCACAATAGTTTCATGTGGTCGTGCTGTTTCTCGTAAAGTGTCATTTGATCGTGCTGTTTCTTGTAAAGTTTAATTTGATCGTGCTGTTTCTCGTAAAGTTTAATTTGATCGTGCTGTTTCTTGTAAAGTTTAATTTGATCGTATTGTTCTCGAAAAAGGTTTAAAATTCCCGCACAACCCATTGCTCTACCTTCTCCTTCTTTCGTTCGCTAATAATGTCTATATCTGCAGTGTTATTTCTTGTATAAATTGGACAGTGTTTTCCATTTCTTGTTTTGTAGCATAAAGTTTAACATTCATCGATGTATCAGAAGGACAGTACGTGCATTTTAATGTGTGATGTGCTTGGTCATGTGTCTGGTCATGTGGTTTTAATTTTGTCCAGCTTCAACACCTTCACTCCAGCTTTGTCCTTCTCTCCTCCTTATTATAACCCTATTTGCCTCCATGTAAGATTTATTTTATTGTGATCGTTTGTTTATCATGATGAAGGCTTTTTAGTTGAAACGTCGTCTGTCCCTGTATCGCGTTGTTAGGTTGTTTTATGTTTTTTTTTGTAACACATCTACCTATTTTTGTTTATCTTGACATTTGCCCTGTGTTACTCCAGCCACCTACTTCCTGTTTAGGGTTGTTACCCTACACTGGAACATTTATCCCTTGATATTCCAGAGCTAACATAACTAGACTCAAAGATTGTCCTCATAAAGAGAACACTGAGAACTCGCCTGTTCCACTATGTTTGTGAACTGTTGTTGTTATATCTCTCCGTGTAAGAATGAGACCGAATCTCAATAATAATAATAATAATAATAATAATAATAATAATAATAATAATAGCAATAAGACCCATAACACGTCAGTGTCGCAGGGGTTCCACACTGGAGACATCAACACACAAAAAATCTCCAACCATCTATATCCTTCGCCATTCTGAGAAGTGTAGAAAAATCCTGCCCAGGCTATTCCTTGATGTCTCCAATCCAGAATTTTCTTGACTCACCTTTTCTCCTTCATCTATCGATTGCTCTTTGCAAATTAATGTTAGAAAGTGACCCTTGTCTGGCTACATGACCGAACCAAACAAGTTTGCGCCGTTTCACTGCTGATGCTATCAGTTTGACTGCAGTGAATACGTATTATCGATATGATGCTATCAAATAGAAGACTGACGATTTAGTTTGATATTGGTGACATTTTTCGTGATGGAAATTGATTAACAAACCAGTAATGTTATGACTAAGGCATAAAGGAGGTTGATTAACAAACCAGTAATGCTTTGATTAAGTCGTGATTGATGTTTTTACAAAACTGAACTTAATACGGTAAGTGCCCCGACTCGGCAGACAGACCAAACTAACATATTATACCCTCTGAAATCAATACTGATTGATCAGAAATAAGCGAAGATGTTTCTAAATAGAATTCTAAAAGATGATAATAGAAATGTTCGATCCACACTATCAAAATTGGTGTGCATGTTGGAAATAATGGATTACGAAATTTTCGACTGAAATAGATTGTAGCCTTTCACAAATAATGACTAATATTGTTTCGTTTTTCACACGCGTAACGTTAGCGGTTAGTGTTTTTGAAACGTAGGTTTTTGATTTCAATATAATAAACTGAACCGTCAACCTGACGGGGAAAAACACGAAACAATTCAGTCACGTAAGTTGGTAACCGATGTTGTTGGCTAGGTCGGTAGAAGATAGATGGGAATTGTATGGGTGGGTCGTCGTGCGCGGGGTGGGTGTCATTAACTTGGATGTTACAACAGAGGCAACCAAAATGTAATAAATCGCTGGAGACACGCAACAACCAAATATGGTGAACACGCTACACAACATCACATGAATACCTTTATGAATAAACACACACTGCGTGTTTGATGTAGAGTTCCGCGCAATACTCTCATCACACATATAGTATTACATCAAACATATAGTTCTACATCACACATATAGTATTACTTCAAACATATAGTATTACATCAAACATATAGTATTGAATCAAACATATAGTATTACATCTAACATATAGTATTGAATCAAACATATAGTATTGAATCAAACATATAGTATCTTCTTCTTCATCGTTCTTCAGTCGGATATCAGGTTACAGCACCAATAGCTTCAATGAATTGTGTGATTCGCTTCAGGCCATCCATGGAACCCCTCTAGTCTGGAAGCAGTGCCGTCTCAGTAGGCCATATTTTCTCCCTCTCTTCTTGGTAGAGTTGACAGGCATGAAGAATGTGTTCTGCAGTCTCTGGGCTCAGTCCACAGTTGCACAGGTCTGTCTCACCAATCTTCAGCTTTCGGAACATGTGACTTCTCAGTCTGTTGTGACCAGTTCGTAGTCTGAAAATGATGGTTTGTTCCTTGCGTGACATTTGGTGGTAGGGGTCATTTGGTTCTGCAGTTGGGTGCATTTGCTTCCACTTCTTATATTCTGCTTTTAACATGGTCTTACTTTCATAGTACGTATTATCATTTTCTATTTGTTCCAGTGATCCCCCTTTCGTTGCCAGGAGATCAGCTTTTTCATTTCCAGGTATGCTACAGTGACCTGGGATCCACTGCAGTACTGTTTCTTTGGTGGTACTGCTGAGGTGTAGTAAGCAGGCCGTAAGTTCATTCATGCTCGTGTTCTTTGGATCTTTCAATGCCTGCAATACTGACTTTGCATCCGTTAGAAAAACTACATTTCTGTTGTGACTCGGCAAGCAATTCATGAGCATTTTGGCTGCCTCTATTATGGCTTCCATTTCTGCTTTGAAATTTGTGGAATGTTTGCCTGTGGGTATGGATTTCTCTATTTCTTTTCCATCTGGTGTTACTATATATATTCCTGATCCTCCATCTAATACTGCCTCTTTCGCTGATCCATATGTATATACATGTGTCCATATATCCTTTAGGTATGCTTTCTGTATGTGATTCTTAGTTGTCTCCTTTAGTACTTGTATAGTAGTTTCTGTTTTCGAAATAATGCTTGGTATATTGTCCATAATTCTTGGGAAATTTTTCCTGTCCCATGTTGGGTATGTGTTAAAGGTGTTTAGTGGTTTTAGGTTTTGTAGGTCTGTATCTGTGAGTGATTTCTGGAGCTGTTTAGCGGAGTGTAGAAAGCTACCTCTTTTGAGTCGCTCTTTTGTAGGTCTGCTTAGTCTTTGGTTCATTTGATGACTCTCCAAACATTTGAACTTTGCATACTGTGTGAGGATTTTTTCATTTCTTCTTTCTTCCATTGATGGCAAACCTGTGCATGTTTCCATTTCTGTGATTGGGGTAGTATTCATATCTCCTGTTATAATTCTGAGATTGCGGTTTTGTATCTTTGAGATCTTTTGAGTGTTACTCTTGGCTGCAGTCCCCCATGCTGACATTCCATATTCCAAAGCTGGTCTTACATAACCTGTATATGCTCTACTTAGAATTTTTCCATTTGCACCCCAATCTGCTCCAGCCAATTTTTTAAGGAGTGATGTTCTCATTGTACCTTTTGTTTGGCACTTGTCTGTGCTGTTTCCATGTAAGTCTTGGATCAAAAGTGACTCCAAAGTATGTGAGTGTCTCATCTTTAGGCAATGTTTGACCATTTATGGTTAGTAGGATTTTCTGTGGTTTGGTGAACATGCTGAAGATGGTATAGGTAGTTTTTTGGACATTGATAGACATGGCCCATTGGTCTGTCCACTTGGCCAAATTGTCCATAGTTTCTTGCAACCTTATTTTTGTTGTGCCTACGCTCTCTTCACTGCACCATATCGCCAGATCGTCTGCATACATTGCAGCATTTACTTTACGCGAGAGAATTTGGTCAATGTCATTCATGAATATAAGGAATAGAGTGGGAGATAGAACACCTCCCTGTGGTACTCCATGCTTAAAGAGTTTCTTTCTGCTATGCTTCATTTCAAGCTTCACTGCTGCTTTTCGGTTGTGCATGTAGTATTTTATCCAGTAATACATGCGCCCTGTCACTTTGTTTTGTTGTAGTTTCAGGAGGAGTCCATCTTTCCATACACAATCAAAGGCTTTTTCCATATCTACCAACAACACTGATGTCTGCTTTTTTTCCTGGAAAGCATCCTCTACTTCCTGTGCAATTAGTGTAATCTGGTCTTCTGTTGATCTACACTTTCTGAAGCCAACTTGCTGATTTAGCAGGATTTTATTTTTTTCTAGGACCACATCATTCTTTTGTTTACCAGGCGCTCCATTAATTTGCAAACACAGCTGGTCAGACTTATTGGGCGATAGCTGTCCACCTTATTTTTTGGCTTGCCTTTCTTGTGGATGGGTATCATTATGGCGGTTTTCCACACCTGTGGCACTAGACCTCTATCCCAACAGTTGTTAAAATTTTTTTATTAATTTCTTTTTTGCTGATGGTCCGATGTGAATTAGCAGTTCATTTGGTATGTCATCAGGGCCAGGTGATTTCCTAAGTTTTAATACTGCTAGTTCTTCATTTAGTTCATTGATCGTGAATGGAAACATATAGTATTACATCAAATATATAGTATTACATCAAATATATAGTATTGCAATAAATTTCACGCTCGTAAATATGGTAGATTGGAAGGGGATTAAACCCGTTCCCTGTGGAAATCGAAATATGGCATTTAATACTAGAGGCCAGAAACAGTGTAATCCCCCCTCCCCAAGTGTTTACCACGGAAAATTACAGTAAAATCTCACGAAACTGTCAGAATTAGCCACGAAAATAAGAAATATGACATTTGTGAAGGTATAAACCCCTTGTTTACTAAAGAAAGGGTCCTGTTTGAGTCCATGCTAAGATCGTTGAACTGAGCAGGAAAATGTTAATTTCATGCCCCCTGATAGAGGGAGGATGATTGGTGAAAACATTCAAAACTATATCTCATTAACATAAACAGGAAACAAATAGATAAAACAGCCGCCCCCCCCCCCAACTCGCAGATCTAGGGACTTTTGCCACTAGAAGCAAGACCTAACACAAACGTGTACTTCAAACTATGTACAATGCTAGTAATATGGCTATCAACAAACAAGTATTATTATCTTAAAAACGATATTCGTAGCGATTGCTGCGATAAATCCGTTCAGTCTAGATAATAATTAATCATAAATAATTAACTTGCTTATGAAATAATACACTCATGCAAAATATGAAGTCTATACGCTTAGTAATTACATAGATAATAGACAATATCCGTGATCAACTATTGATGAACGCACTATAGTACATCTGCTTCAATCGGATCCAATTATTGACAATGATTTTTGAAAGCCCTTGCATGACGTCCACAAATAACTCATTGCTGTTTGCATCTACATATCATTAAACACTTATATTGTTTCATCAGAACTTCTCAACAGAATCCAAGAAAATGTTTTTTAAGTATTTGAAGTTCTCACGCCTCGTGTGCTTATTTTTAACGTCGATTCAAATTCGTGGCTTGATATATCTATTTTTAGCACTGGCGTGTTTATTTATGATGAAGAAAACATTAAAGTGTTTCATTGATTGCTTGTTTCTAAATTTAGCAAATACCAGTGGCCACACAGGTTTTCATTTCGATTCGGAAATTACTTTTATATTTTTAAAGTTCTGAAAAAAGCGTGTCGAGACGATACGATTGGATATGCTTGTCTGTGATTAAAATGAAACTTAGAAAATTTGGACGTACGTAACTTTATTCAGTGGAAAAAAAATAAGGCTAATGAGAGCCACAAATAGTTGAACGTTCCTAAATTTTGTTAAACAATTAAGATTGCTAATAATATCACATAGGTTTTATTAAATCACAATTTAAATTATGACAGTTTTTCATTTGGCATGTTTGGTGTTTACTCTCCTGGCAGTGCAAACAGTGAAGAGTTATTTCTGCAACAGATACATTTTCTCTACGACGAATCTATGTCCCTAGTGTCTGCACTCTAATTTCTAATAGCTAATTCTTATATGCTTGTGGTCTCTTCTCTCTAATTTCTAATCGCCAATTCTTGTCTGTTTGTGGTATGTGGTCTCTAATTTCTAATCGTTAATTTTTGTCTGTTTGTGGTATCTGGTCTCTAATTTCTAATCGCCAATTCTTGTCTGCTTGTGGCCTCTGCTCTCTAATTTCTAATAGCTAATTCTTGCCTGCTTTACTGTATGTTGCTAAACTTCTTGGTCCACCTCTTAAGTCTTCTGTTTTAACTCTTTCTTCTGTCACGACTTGTTTGATAAGTATGTTCTATTTATATGTCCCAACCATCTGTCTGTACACTTTCTACATGTCCCAAACATCTGTCTGTTTACTGTCTACATGTCCTATCCATGTGTAAAGGGCCGGTCTTAGGCCATTGCAACCTATGCGGCCGCAGTGGGCCCCGCACTTCATAGGCCCATAAATTCATATTAGAATTTATTTTATTATCCTCTTCCCTACCCAGATTGGGCCCCGCGAAATCCGTTTCGCATTGGGCCCCCAATTGTTAGGGTCGGCCCTGCATCTGTATGTTTACTTTCTATATGTCCCAACATTCTGAGTCTGTTAACTTTCTACATGTCCCAAACGTGACCCACCACATTCGACTTCAACGTTAAAGAAGACAATTACCTTGTAATATTCTTGCATTGAACTCTTTGACTACATTTTAGTTAGGCTGGAACGTTAGCCAGTCAGAAACCTGGCAATGTTTATAGACTGATCCTTATTTAAAGCTTCCAGCCGGCCCTATAAATATATTTGCACTATCTTCTGGAAATATTTTTTAGATCTGGCTATATAGTTCAGTATGAATGGATGAGTCAATCTCGTGCAGGTGTTGTCTCACATCTCGATACCATCGCTTCATCGTGAGTTCTAGATGTGTAATGTCACTGCCTTCTGTGTACCTCCTAGATGTGTAATGTCACTGCCTTCTGTGTACATCCTAGATGTGTAATGTCTCTGCCTTATGTGTACCTCCTAGATGTGTAATGTCACTGCCCTCTGTGTACATCCTAGATGTGTAATGTCACTGCCTTCTGTGTACATCCTAGATGTGTAATGTCACTGCCTTCTGTGTACATCCTAGATATGTAATGTCTCTGCCTTCTGTGTACCTCCTAGATGTGTAATGTCACTGCCTTCTGTGTACATCCTAGATGTGTAATGTCACTGCCTTCTGTGTACATCCTAGATGTGTAATGTCACTGCCCTCTGTGTACATCCTAGATGTGTAATGTCACTGCCTTCTGTGTACATCCTAGATGTGTAATGTCACTGCCTTCTGTGTACCTCCTAGATGTGTAATGTCACTGCCTTCTGTGTACATCCTAGATGTGTAATGTCACTGCCTTCTGTGTACCTCCTAGATGTGTAATGTCACTGCCTTCTGTGTACATCCTAGATGTGTAATGTCACTGCCCTCTGTGTACATCCTAGATGTGTAATGTCACTGCCCTCTGTGTACATCCTAGATGTGTAATGTCACTGCCTTCTGTGTACCTCCTAGATGTGTAATGTCACTGCCTTCTGTGTACCTCCTAGATGTGTAATGTCACTGCCCTCTGTGTACATCCTAGATTCCAAAATTGTTGTCCATTGACACTTGATGATATTTGGAGATAAAATAATCATTTTGACAATGCATGCACCTTTTAACCGTTGACATCACTCCACTTTGGTGATATTAAGTGTATTACATAATTTCTGCCTTAAGCTTCAATCATTATAGCTTTATTTCTATTAAGCCGTTAAAATGTCACTTAGACACCCCCCCCCCTTTTTTCCACTTGGTGGATAAACAAGAACACTTCAATGTTTATAATGACTCGTAACTTTGTTACTGTAGGACAGGTAAACCATTATGTGGATTCAAAGTTAACACAATGTTACCATTCAAACATCTGGATTTCCTGCTATTGTATTGTTACTGTTTATTGTTGAAACATCTTCTCCCACAGAAATGTCACAATGAACACAATAAAAACTCTTACAGGCCAACAAGAACATCACATGACAGTGGTGAGACATCACAAACTTGCAGGACAACATCACATGACAGTGGTGAGATATCACAAACTTGGAGGACAACATCACATGACAGTGGTGAGACATCACAAACTTGCAGGACAACATCACATGACAGTGGTGAGACATCACAAACGTGCAGGACAACATCACATGACAGTGGTGAGACATCACAAACTTGCAGGACAACATCACATGACAGTGGTGAGAGATCACAAACTTGCAGGACAACATCACATGACAGTGGTGAGACATCACAAACTTGTGTGGTTTAGCCACGTGATGAGGCACAATTCTCTTTTCAAAAATATCTTCCAGGGAACAGTTGAAGGTAGAAGAAGAAGAGGGGTTCAGAGGAAAGTAAGGATTGATAATATTAAAGACTGGACATGATTAAGAATCTCCACACTCAAACAAAGAACTGAGAACAAAGAGACATGGCGAAACTTTTATGCTAAAGTTTCCAAAGTGAAACACCTACAACACTGAAGGATTATGTTTTCAGAGTGACACCCCTACAACACTGAAGGATTATGAGTTTCATGATGATGATGTCACTGAAGCAGACGCTGTTGTTGCTATCGCTGCTGTTATTATAACTTGTATACTTGTGTTGTTATTGCTTCCGTTATTATTGCTGTTTTTATTACTGTTATTTTTGTTGCCGCTATTGTTATTACTGATCCTGTTGTTATTGTTACTATTATTATTGCTGTTGTTATTGCTACTATTATTGAGAGAAATTTTGTAACATGTCATCTATACAATTATAGACCTCCCTCTGAGTTGAAGGCTCCTTCAATAGGCATTGCACTAAGCCGAAAGCTAAAATCTCATAGATATGAAATAAAGCTCAGAAAAAGCACCTCACTGTACATAGGAAGTATCAGCTAATCGCTCGCAAATCCTGGAATTCTCAAACAAAATTACTGCTCTTGTTACAGATGCTGTTATTGTTGCTATTTGTACTGCTGCTTCTGTTATCGTTGCTGTTGTTATTTCTGACATTGTTACCGTTTCTGTTGTTATTTCTGACGTTGTTACCGTTGCTGTTGTTATTTCTGACATTGTTGCCGCTGATGTTATTACCGCTGCTGTTGTTATTGCTGCTGGTGATGCTGATATTGATACGAAGATCATTTTTCCTGATATTTTTTATTGAATATACGAAATTCTCATTCGTCAATACTTCTAATGCAATTTCTCCCGGTGCAAACTAGGTCGAGATTCGTGAGCATTGGTTGAAATGTCGTTTATGCTGCACTGGCTTTGACAATGAACGTACAAATTCTGCCTAAATAATCAGCTTCTTCTTCCTCGTTCCCCAGCCTCGTTCACCAGCCTCGTTCACCAGCCTCGTTCACCAGCCTCGTTCGCCAGTAGAAGTCAGACGCTGATATGGATATCATCAGTGAACTGTACTATGGTCACTCACCAGTCCCGAGACAGTCACTCACCAGTCCCGAGACAGTCACTCACCAGTCCCGAGACAGTCACTCACCAGTCCCGAGACAGGGAGGCAGTACAGTTTGTCTGTCAGAGCTTTTTCAGATGAACATAGTTTCCTTCTTGTGCTGTCATACAGTGGACAGTTCTGTAAAATATGTTCCATGTCTTCTGTAGATTGTCCACAATTGTTCATGTCGATGTCATCAACTCCAAACGTGCGGTACATGTGTTGTTTGAATCTGTTATGGCCTGTTCTCAATCTAAAAAATTATTGTTCCTTTCTTCCGAGCTTGTAAACAACATCGTCTTTTTGGACTGCATGTGTGAGTTCCATGTCCATGTCAATGTTCCTGTGAATTGCATGTGTGATTTCCATGTCCATGTCAATGTTCCTGTGAATTGCATGTGTGGGTTCCATGTCCATGTTCCTGTGGACTGCATGTGTGAGTTCCATGTCCATGTCCATGTTCCTGTGGCCTGCATGTGTGAGTTCCATGTCCATGTCAATGTTCCTGTGGACTGCATGTGTGGGTTCCATGTCCATGTTTCTGTGGACTGCATGTGTTAGTTCCATGTCCATAGTTAGTTAGTCGTCGGATAATCATCACTGCAAACTGGACACATCCATAGTTGCTCCGATCTCTCCTTGAGTTTATCCGCCATCACACTTCTGCTGACAGTACCGGTCCTATGCTGGTTGACCATCATTCTTCTGCGCCCTCCAAAATGTTCACCTCTAGCAACACCGCATTTCAATCCCTGATCTTTAATCCTAGCCATTGAAAAGGAATCATCCTCCACATTAGTCTCACTCTCGAGTGTTATATCTCTTAAGGAGTTCACAACATCAGCGCGATCCATTGCCCCATCGCTTTGTGCCACAATCGCGCACGATGCCAGTTGATCCGCTCTTCCATGTCCATGTTCCTGTGGACTGCATGTGTGAGTTCCATGTCCATGTCAACGGAGCTTGTGGTGATGAATTTCATTTATGAAAGTCTGATACTGAATCTTATATCTGCTGTCGGAAATGACTTTCAGTATTTGCTAGTTGGTCAGTTATCTCATTTCCCTCTGATTTGTGAGTGGCATCCCTGGAAGCCACTGGGGAACTACTTATTTTTCTTGGTTGTTTAGTTGAGATAATACTGACTTTTTTTTAGTCATTCATGTGCGATGTGTTTGGGTTCGGGGGGGGGGGTCTGCAAAGCAGATTTGGCATCAGTCGGGATCACTATTCTTTCTTCCTCCGGATGAGATATGATACCGGCAGCTATTCCTTTAGCTATTAGTTAATAGCAATTTAACAGAAATTCGCTTTATACAGCTAAATCCAAGTATAACAACTTTGTCCGGACCAACGAAATATGTACGTAATAACAGAAATTCGCTATATGCAACCAAATCCCATTATAGCAACTTGGTCCGGACCACGAAATATGTATGTAATAACAGAAATCGCTATACAAATTATAGACAATAAATAATAAATATAATTGCAGATTAGGAAATGTTAGAGAGAACTTGTTATAAACTGGGGGCGCTATAGAGGCATTCCCCAATTATTATTATTATTATTATTATTATTATTATTATTATTATTATTGCAGGAAATAACGCAGACCAGGCACAAATGTGTACTCGTGTGAACATTGATACAGTGTATGTAGTTCTTAAATGATTCTACTAAGTTGGAAGAAAAACAGGCAGACAAACACGGGGAAACATGCAGAGAAGCTGTTTGTGACGGCGAAACAAATCAATTTTAAATGCAGTTGTATTAAAACTGGATTCTAGAAGTAGTGAATCAGAATTGTGATGTATTTGCAGTTGTATTAAAAGTTGATTATAAAAACATCGTGATGGATCTGCAAGACACATCAGGGCAAGCCAGTTCTGCAGATGCAGTTCTTTCACCGAACTCGCAAAATGACGACAGCAAAATGTCCATAGAGTTGAACAGTTTAGACCGGCTTGCCAGTCAGTTGTCGCCGGCTGAAAGCCACGTTATACCACGAGCAGCCACTTCTTACGGAAGTACGATGAGTATCGGAGCAGACACCAGTACGGTCAACTTGCTCAGGATAGATTTGGAAAGGAAAATCAGCAGACACACAGGTCAGTGAACTAACTCTTTATGCGTGTTATTTGATCGTATTTATCACGTGTATACACTTTTTGTGATGTGTTTGTTTTACAATCAAGTGTATACTCCTTTTGTGATGATTGCAAGTCTCAGCTTTACAATAAAGATATTATTATCTACTACCCCCATGTTGCTTATTGCAGAAATACAAATATACAAAATCTCTCTGTCCTTGTCTATGTAATACAATCCCCCCCTTTCTCTCTATATCCTTGTCTATGACGGTATTATGACTGACGTTTCGGCGCATCTCATTTAGAAATTGTTTTAGAAAATGTTCTAGAGTATCCTGCTTTTCTTGCTTGTCCAACCAGTGGCGTATCCAATAGAGGGTGACGTATCCAATAGAGGGTGACGTATCCAATAGAGAATGACGTATCCACTAGAGGGTGACATATCCAATAGAGAATGACGTATCCAATAGAATATGACGTATCCAATAGAGAATGACCTATCCAATAGAGAGTGACGTATCCAATAGAGGGTGACGTATACAATAGAGGGTGACATGGAATGAGTTCGGCCCAGATCCCTCGTTTAGGCGCCTTATTTCAAAATCGTACACACTCCTCCGGCTGCGGAGCAGGGGGTTTGGCCACGGGTGCCATATACACTAGCTACGCCACTGTGTCCAAGATAATCCATGTCAGACATATATGATCAAGCATCATGTCTCTTCTCCCCCCATGGTTCTACACATGTGGTTGAGTCTGTGGGTCTCACCAATGGCCCACTAGACATACCATCCATGCAACAGAAAACCTTCGTGGATGACATGCCGTTATATTGAGGTTATCTTCTTATAGAAGCTTCATGGCACATCATATATACAGTTATGATTTTGTTTTGTTGTTGAAATGTTTTTCATGTTTTCCTGAATATATATGTATGCACCCTCTGTGGTTGGGAGGGAGCCAGAGATATACTGTGCAGCACTGAGGAGGAGGAAACTGACATCACCTTTTTTCCTATGGCTGAGGCCCATCATAGAGGCACAGTGACTCAGGACGTGACAATCCTTTTGACTTGAACATTTGGTTGCATGCCTGGAGCTATAGAGAAGTTCGGCATAACCAATAGTCAATTGGTGGCGGGGAATGAGCACAGTGAACCCTATCTTGGCTACAGTGGCTAGGCGCGGTGCATAGGTTGAAACCTACCTTCCTGGAGGTGTGATAGTTAAACTCTGGCTCTGTCCCGGGGTGGGCCTAAAATCCACAGACATCCCAGCAATATAATGCCATCTAATGGCATTAGGTCAAGGGGCATGAGCCCATGGACCTCTGGATCAGCAACCAACCAACCAACCAACCAACCCCCATGGTTCTCAGTGTAGCACATCCCTCCCTACCTTGTGTGTTCCTGCACATCTGTCATGTCCTGATTAGGTTTCGTGTCATTCATCCGTCCATCTGCGTGTCAGAAATTGTTCAAGGCATATTCATCTGGTAGCCACTAGACCTTTAGTGACCTATCCACAACAGAGCTACAATACAACCCGTAGAGAGGTTACAACTGCGAGGGGTTACTCCGTTCTTATACTTGATTAGCGACACGTAAGTTGTCTCTCGAAGTGACTCCCAATAGAGTGGTGTTGCGCCGTGGCCAGCGACGGTACTATAAGACCTAACTGCAATAAAAAAAAATAGGCTTTCATTCGGTACGGTTTGATTATTGTGACGTTACCATTCGTTAGTATTTATACACTTGGAGTAGCCGTGGCTATTTTTAACATACGATTCCAAGTATATAAATATTAATCAGCGGAAAACATGGGATTAATTTAGGGAAAACATAGGAGTAACTGAGGGAAAACATGGGAGTAATTGAGGACAAAAAAACGAATGAAGGCCTTATTAATTTAGAGATCAGATCTTCTAGAACGATCGGTCGCGTTTGTGCGATGTTTGGCGACAAGCGACTAATCTCTCCAAGTGACACCCAACAGGTAGATCCAGGAAAAGGGTAATAAAGTTTTGCTAATACTTGATAACACACATAATTACACACACAAATCGACGTTTCGACCAAAAGGCCTTTATCAAGACAGACAATTGAAACAAAATTAAAACATATTAACAGAAAGCGAACAGTAATAACATCGACGGTCACATTGATATGAGTAGTATGGATTTACTGGAAGAGGCAAAATGACACCGAACAAGGAAAATACAAAAATGACAACAAACATGTGACACGAAACAAACAGAAACCATGGATCGACTAAAGTCATACATGAGACAGGCGCTCATTAATGCCACCGGGTTTAAGAGTGCCATATTGATGAATGTAGCGGTTATTTTTGTTTCAATTGTCTGTCTTGATAAAGGCCTTTTGGTCGATACGTCGATTTGTGTGTGTCATTATGTGTGTTATCAAGTATTAGCAAAACTTTATTACCCTTTTCCTGGATCTACCTGCTGGATTTCAGTTTTGCACAGTAAGTACAATTTTTCGACACCCAATAGGGTTGTGTTGTGCCGTGTTTCTGTTGATATGTCAACAAACGGCCTCCGATGAGCGGATGTTCGTTTAGTTGTATCGCCTTCTCTATAATTTGCTGTCTTCTTCTGTATCGTTCATTCTCCAACTCCAGCTGTATCCCTCTGTAGCAGGGCAAAGGTCATACTAGATTTCCAGCAGAAATATTGTCTAGACAATGGAAATGTGTGTGTCGCCGTTATTTGCGCCAATGGCCCGACACATCCTTCTTCAGTGGTCAATACACATGAAAGGAATGGGAAGGAGAAACTTGACTTAATATAAAATCATGTACAAATTGCAATCACCTGTTGCAGGTGAAGAACGTGAAACCTGGGACAACCAAGCACAGTTTGTTCTCTCATTGATTGGTTACGCTGTCGGCCTCGGAAACGTCTGGAGATTTCCTTACCTGACACAGAAAAATGGAGGAGGTGAGTCACGTGATATGTTCAGTCAAACATACCTGCACACAAAAAACGCACCTGCACACCCAAACACACCTGCACACGTAAACACACCTGCACACGCAAACACATCTACACACCCAAACACACTTGCACAGCCACACACATGTAAACATACCTGCACACGTTAACACACTTGCACACAAACACACCTGCCCACACACAAACTCATATTTGCCTTCTGGTATGTGCGCTTGATGAAAACTCCTGCTGATGTTTTACATGAACAGGTAGCAAGCTGAGCCATGTTTCTGGTAATCGATAGCGAATAAGCGTGCTATATGTTGAAAGTCACAGCTTGGTCACAGTCTGATCAAGTTGTGCTAATCACTGTCCGGCTCTGTGACGGAGTGGTATACATAACGTCTGTGATGGCCAATGTACCCGGTTCGAATACCACCGCAGGCATCCGGTCCATTCAGACAGCAATGACAAACTACTGAACAGATTTATATTGCTTAGAAAATCACTACAGCCAAAATGATGGGTTTGTTGCTAAGTCATGAATAGGATATTCTAGCAATCACTGTAAACACATAGCAAAAACACACTAATGGACGTTTCGACCAAATGTCCTTTACCCATCCGAGGTGAGTGGAGACAAATATGAGTTAGAGAGAAATAAAGAAAGTTAAATGTGTTGAGGAGATGGATATAGCTGAATCGAGGTAGAAGTTAGAGTGATATGTAGAGTTTAATGGAGATAGACGTGAGTTAGAGAGATGGGTAGAGTTTAATAGAGCTAGATGTGAGAGAGATGAGTAGAGTTTAATAGAGCTAGATGTGAGAGAGATGAGTAGAGTTTAATAGAGCTAGATGTGAGAGAGATGAGTAGAGTTTAATAGAGCTAGATGTGAGAGAGATGGAGAGAAATGAAGATGGTGATAAAGAACAAATAAAGCAGATTGAAGAACGTATGGGAATAGATTGGATAAAATCGAATGGCTATTGAAACTGCAGACAGGAGGAGCTAACTATGATTGATTGTAAGAGATGTCTTTTATTCCAGTGAATGAACTCTGGACATGTTAAGTCCAAGCGATTTCTGCAACCATCGATGGTCGTCGTGATCGATACAAACAATCAGCAGCGGTTGTAGAAAAGTGAATCAACTCACCGCATAATTACAAATTCACTTATAACGTGAAGTGACAGAGACAGAAACGATCGATCTGATTACAAAATACTCTGAGATAACTCTTGTTGGGGAAAATGGAATTTTATATCACGATAACATTGACAGTCAGTTATCTCCCTTCAATTCTTAGAACACTTGTATCGTCCTCTGTATATTTTTCATTCTCGAACTCCCGCTGTATCTCTCTTGTAGCAGAACCAAAGTACTGCTAGATTTCCAGCAGGATGTAGTTCAGAGAATGTAAATGTTCTATGTTGCTATTTTATTTGCGACAGTGGCCCGACACACCCGTCTTCGGTTGATAAAGTACTTGAATAATAGCTGAAGAAGAAATGTCAATGAAATAAACGGACATGACAGTTGATGACGACGATAACTGTATGATATACGGATGACATTGGAAGATAACTGTATGATATACGGATGACATTGGAAGATAACTGTATGATATACGGATGACATTGGAAGATAACTGTATGATATACGGATGACATTGGAAGATAACTGTATGATATACGGATGACATTGGAAGATAACTGTATGATATACGGATGACATTGGAAGATAACTGTATGATATACGGATGACATTGGAAGATAACTGTATGATATACGGATGACATTGGAAGATAACTGTATGATATACGGATGACATTGCAAGCAATGGATCTGACGGATGTACAGTTGTAACATATGTATCTTCAACAAGATACTGTCAATACTGCAATGTTTCCCGTTAGGGATGTGCAGGAAGGCTGTCCCATTAGGGATGTGCAGGAAGGCTGTCCCATTAGGGATGTGCAGGAAGGTTGTCCCGTTAGGGATGTGCAGGAAGGCTGTCCCATTAGGGATGTGCAGGAAGGTTGTCCCGTTAGGGATGTTCAGGAAGGATGTCCCGTTATTGATGTACAGGAAGGCTGTCCCATTAAGGATGTGCAGGAAGGTTGTCCCGTTAGGGATGTGCAGGAAGGTTGTCCCGTTAGGGATGTGCAGGAAGGTTGTCCCGTTAGGAATGTGCAGGAAGGCTGTCCCGTTAGGTATGTGCAGGAAGACTGTCCCGTTAGGGATGTGCAGGAAGGCTGTCCCGTTATGGATGAGCAGGAAGGCTGTCCCATTAGGGATGTGCAGGAAGGCTGCCTGTAGTTTGTGATAAACGCCTCACGCCTTTGCTATCGCAACGCCAAATACAGGGTGAGCTTTTCAATTTACCTTCAAACAGAAAAAAGCAAGTTCTTACTGGGAGTCGAGCCCTGGACATCACAGTTGTAAAACCAACGCTCTAACAGTGGTTCTCAAAATTCCTAATGCCGCGATCCCTTAATACACTTTCTCATGTTTTGGTGAACTCCCAACCATAAAGTTATTTTCGTTGTTATTTCATAATGTGATCTTACGCGACCCCTGTGAAAGGATCGTTGAGACCCACAGGTTGAGAACCGCTGCACTCACATCTAATGCCATGCATCACACATACACATATCTAGTCAGTAGAATCTACTGAAGGTGAAGAGTAGACAAACATTTCACTGACATGACTCATGTTGATGCCCGTAACATATAACTTATTGACATTAAGTCGCTCTCCACTTATTATAGGGCCCGACACGCTTTTGAGAATTGTTACATAGCGCCGTATATACGCTAACACTTGATGCTAGCAGGGAATTCTATACCTACTTTTGCGTTCTTTCTCAATAGCAAATAGCAGGATGCAATCCAGAGAACGGAGTGCATTATATTATGGTTCACAGATTTGCTGCAATTTTCTCTGCGCTTTCTTTCAACCTACCACTATCCATCTTTCTCACATGTATCTCCACTCAACTCTCAATAACTCCAACATCTATCTCCACTCAACTCTCAATAACTCCCACATCTATCTCCACTCAACTCTCAATAACTCCCACATCTATCTCCACTCAACTCTCAATAACTCCCACATCTATCTCCACTCAACTCTCAATAACTCCCACATCTATCTCCACTCGGCTATTCTCTATCTTTATTACATTCAATTCATTCATTCAAGTATATCCATTCAACTCTCTCCATCTCACATCTATCTCCTCTAGGTATAGAATATCGCACCATTAACCATGACACACCCGTGCCCAGGTTGCGGTTAAAATCTTCAAGAAAACTGTGCAGGTTTATCAAAAAGTAAACTCCAATAAATCACCATAAATTGCTGTCGTTAATCATTTATGAACCATTTCATCTGGCATATTCAAGGCTGTGTCTGTTTTATGTCAGACTTAATCTGGAGAACAAAAGACGTTTTTCTACTATAAAACAGATATTTATCCACGAAATCATTTAGCGATGGAAAAATGCATTTTTTTTCTAATGGGTTATTTTTCTTTTAAATAATGAGAAGCAATGTTTTTACTTGGAAAATATTTGTGTATAATCACTGACTGACATTTTTTCTAATAGGAAATGTCATATTTCGTACGCAATATTCAATTTGAGCTTAACCAAAGATTACTGTTTACAATTTGAATTTAACCAAAGATTACTGTTTGTAAGTCTGAAATATTTGAATATACAAGAATTATCTACAGCATTGAAATGAGGTTTTTTTTCTGTGAAATGTCTGACTCGGGAACACACTTATATAAACACACATGTATGTTGTGACACCCACTTATATAAACACATGTATGTTGTGACACCCACTTATATAAACACATGTATGTTGTGGCATCCATGGGAAATGCTTTTGGCGCTTCCATCCGAGATGCTCGGTTGATCGTTTCTATTGTTGCTTGTCTGTGGCGGGAGAGTCTGTCTATTGTCTTCTCTCTGCTTTTGTTGTAAGGCGTCGTAGGATTGAATGACGATCGTTCTTCAGGCTATGGTATATTTGGCCACTTGATGTGCAGTAATATTGTGAAGTCTCAGAATGGTGGTAACTCCCTCAATCCACTTTCTCCCTGGTCTTTATCTTGCTGTTCCCATTTTCATGTTGTTTGCTCTTGCCACTGGTCAATAAGCATGCATTTTTATTAAGTGCCGGAATTATTTCAGTCTACGTTTTTCATTATATTTGACCAATGATGTTGTTCCAACAGTTCTTGTAATCCATTCCTCACATTATCTCTTCTTGTTCTGTTTGCTGCTTTTCTTAAACATCTCATTTCACACAGATTAAGCTTTCTCTCTTGTTCTATAGAAAGTGTCTATGTGGGACATTGATAACACAATGTTGGGGTGAATATTGAATTTATGATAGGTGGGTAGTTAATGAGTTTACCTCTCCTTTGGAGGGGCGCACTCTTTTCCACCAGCGGGCAACAAAGTCCAGTTACGTTATATCAGGACGCACTATTATAAAATAGTATAAATATCATAGACCCCAGGCTAGTTGAAATTATGATTTGTCGTACGGTTTCAATTGAGATAAATGTGTGTATCACAACTGGTGTTAGTTTAAAAGTGACATAGTTATCTGTGATAGTGCTTGTTGCAATGTTCAGACGTGCTACTTCAAGGTGTGATCAATTCTCACAATCCTCTTTACAAATGCATCAACACTTTCCTAGTCACACTCTAGAATCCTTGAAATTGTTGCAGGCGCAACTGTCTCACATTAGGAAAGGAAGCCATCCATTTTTAATAAGGGAAGCAATTTCTGCTAAGATAAGCTTCTCATCCTACTCGTCTCCCTTCTGTCAATCACAAAACTATTGTGTCAAATAACTGTTTTTCATTTTCTTCAAGTCTTAGGAGGTGTCTCACGTCCCTCATACTTAAAGAGACAGAACGTCTGTCACCTGGTTCTTTGGTATTTTCTGTACAACTTCCAGTTATATCATAATCACCTACAACTTCCAGTTATATCATAATCACCATCTCTGTATGTATGAGTTCTCTATTTTCGTTATCTCAAACATTGCAACTTCAACAACCATTCAACAATCGATGATTACACAGCAACCACATTCAACAATCGTTGATTACACAGCAACCACATTCAACAATCGTTGATTACACAGCAACCACATTCAACAATTGTTGATGTTACAGCAACTACATTCAACAATTGTTGATGTTACAGCAACTACATTCAACAATTGTTGATGTTACAGCAACTACATTCAACAATTGTTGATGTTACAGCAACCACATTCAACAATTGTTGATGTTACAGCAACTACATTCAACAATCTTTGACGTTACAGCAACTACATTCAACAATCGTTGACGTTACAGCAACTACATTCAACAATCGTTGAATCTGGGTAGTGTAGGGTGTGGAAGGGTAGTGTAGTGTAGTGTAAGGTAGTGTAGGGTAGTGTAGTGTACTGTAGTGTAGTGTAGTGTTTTATAGTATAGTGTAGTATTATGTTTTACATCATCTTGAGATATTCTCCATCAGACATTATTTTTCTTCTTCAGCGTTCATTCTCAAACTCCCACTGGATCTCTCTTGTAGCAGGACAATAGTCATACTTGACATTCAGTAGGATGTAGTCCAGAGAATGGAATTCCGTTTTGTCTTCGTTTTATTTGCGCCAATTGTCCAACACAACCGTTTTCTGTGGTTATCAGACATTTAATTGTATTATGTACTGTTGCCTTGTTTCTATCGAATATACATTTTCTCTTCTCCCGATATAACATCTAATTCTCTTGTCTCTATTACTGGCGATGTAACAATTGATTCTTGTCTCTATTACTGGCGATGTAACAATTAATTCTTGTCTCTATTACTGGCGATGTAACAATTAATTCTTGTCTCTATTACTGGCGATGTAACAATTAATTCTTGTCTCTATTACTGGCGATGTAACAATTAATTCTTGTCTCTATTACTGGCGATGTAACAATTAATTCTTGTCTCTATTACTTAGCTATAAGATACATCTATATTCATCAACCAACAGATCCATGTACTAGCATCTACTAACAGATCCCTGTATAACTCTAGCACATAACAGATCCCTGTATAACTCTATCACATAACAGATCCCTGTATAACTCTATCACATAAGAGATCCCTGTATAACTGTATCGACTAACCCCCCCCCTCATCTGCCCCTACCCCCACTAACCACAGATAGCTCTCTACATGACGTCCAGTGTTTCAGACCGGACAAGTAGAATCAAAAACTAGGATGTCGTAAATAAATTAAAATAAAAAAATCCACGTTTCAACCGATGATTTTCATCAAATTATGGATTACTAGATCACGCCCAACGTAATCTAATTCCCTGTCGACTGGACATCATTCGCATGGGTCATGACCCTGGGTCAGTTTCGTCACTACCACATGGAATTCTGGGAAATCATTGAGTCTGGTTTTGTTTGGGTTATATTCAATTTTGTTGTATCCGTTCTGATCTATTATATTATATACATGATTGTGTGAGGGGTACTCACTGCTGACTACATGCACATGCACGATTGTGTGAGGGGTACTCACTGCTGACTACATGCAGATACACGATTGTGTGAGGGGTACTCACTGCTGACTACATGCACATGCATGATTGTGTGAGGGGTACTCACTGCTGACTACATGCACATGCACGATTGTGTGAGGGGTACTCACTGCTGACTACATGCACATGCACGATTGTGTGAGGGGTACTCACTGCTGACTACATGCACATGCACGATTGTGTGAGGGGTACTCACTGCTGACTACATGCACATGCATGATTGTGTGAGGGGAACTCACTGCTGACTACATGCACATGCATGATTGTGTGAGGGGTACTCACTGCTGACTACATGCACATGCACGATTGTGTGAGGGGTACTCACTGCTGACTACATGCACATGCACGATTACATGGAGACACGGCTTTATGGAGAGACACGACTACATAGAGAGACGATTACATGGAGCCATGGAGAGACACGACTACATAGAGAGACGATTACATGGAGTCATGGAGAGACACGACTACATAGAGAGACGATTACATGGAGTCATGGAGAGACACGACTACATAGAGAGACGATTACATGGAGTCATGGAGAGACACGACTACATAGAGAGACGATTACATGGAGACATGGAGAGACACTACTACATAGAGTGGCGATTACATGGAGACATGGAGAGACACGACTACATAGAGAGGCGATTACATGCAGACATGGAGAGACACGACTACATGTTACAGATAAATTCTGCCAATCTCCTATAGAGAGGTAGACAAATGTATACGTAAGAAATAAAATAGAAGATGTATGCAGTCCACAAGTACCTTCATTCTTTCTTTTCCTTTTATACCCATGCCTTGCAGCGTCAGGGGTAGAAGAGTTCACTGGATAAGGCTCTGTGCCTTGTCGCGTCAGGGGTAGAAGAGTTATCTAGAAAAGGCATTTTTATGTCTTCATATATTTTTGAAGAACTGTACAGATGCCACTTTTACACTCAGATAACTGGCAGAAAAAAATAACTGTAAACAACCAAGAATTGGATATCGCATTTATCGACAATGAAAAAGCCTTCGACAGAGTAGACAGGCCACAACTATAGAAAATACTATCAAAATATGAAATTCCACATCTAATCAACTTGTGTAAGAGTAGTTACACAGGTAGTCAGTTTACACCTAGAGCGAGTGTATGGCTTTCAAATTCAACAAGAATCATTGCATTAAATAGTGAAACCACGAAACCTTGCATAGTTTGGACAAGTATGCAGACATGATTCCTTGTCATAAACATTACTGCAGGGAACCGTTGAAGGTAGAAGAAGCAGAGATGGTCAAATAAAAGCATAGACAGACAACATCAAGGACTGAACAAGACCAGATTTTTCCTTACTCGTTCGCATCGTTGAATAAACGATGTTTATTATCGGTTGTTTTGTCGCCTTATTGATTCGCTGAGTGTTTAAGCAGCGGTTGAGTTGCTATGTTACAGCGTTTACTTTTTAGCATCTCATCAAAATTACTCTATCAATTTTGCCGTTTTCTGTAAAAAAAATACTTCCTAGATATTTTAAAAAAAAATATACATGTTTTAGTTGTGTGCCTCTGACATGCACACTTAGCTGTTATGTTATTCAGCATATTTTCATAGTTTCTGTTTTTGATGTGCTTAATCTCATTTTGCATTCTTCACACTCTGTCTGTCAGGAATTTGTGTCTTTGTAGTTCGTCTACAGTTTCATGTATTAGACCTTGGTCATCTGAGAAGAGTAGATCGTGCAGAGAGCTACCTAGGTTTCTTGTTGTTTCTGAGATGTGTTCGCTTCTTGCTTTTACCTCTTTCGCAATCCTGTCCATGTATGTAACAAACATCAGTGGTGGTAGTACACATCCCTGTCTTACTCCCGTTGTTGTTTCCAATGGTTCTGTAATTTCCTTTATTTATTCTGATTATACTTTGTCAGTTATTATATAGTGATCTCTGATGTTGTCTAGTTGTTGACCATGTATTCCGTAATCTTCTAGGATCTGCCACAATTTGTTCTTGTTATGTCTTTCAAAAGTCTTCTCTAGGTCTACAAAGATGATGTTTAGCTGTTGGTCATATTCACTTGTCTTTTCGCTTAATTGTCTCCGTACAAAGATGGCGCGTCTGTGCGCCCTACAACTTTTCTGAAAGCTTAACTGAGTGTTACTTTGACACCTGATACTGAGGGGGGGGGGGGAGATGGCGTCTGTGCGCCCTACAACTTTTATGAAAGCTTAACTGAGAGTTACTCTTACACCTGATACTGAGGGGGGGGGAGAGATGGCGTCTGTGCGCCCTACAACTTTTCTGAAAGCTTAACTGAGTGTTACTTTGACACCTGATACTGAGGGGGGGGGGGGAGATGGCGTCTGTGCGACCTACAACTTTTCTGAAAGCTTAACTGTGTGTTACTTTGACACCTGATACTGAGGGGGGGGGGAGATGGCGTCTGTGCGCCCTACAACTTTTCTGAAAGCTTAACTGAGTGTTACTTTGACACCTGATACTGAGGGGGAATGAAGATGTTGATGTTGAAATAATCCCTTTCTCTGTGATCAGGTAGATCTTGACAGCTCTTAGACTTTCTAACAAAAGCACGGATTATTCTCAGTTGTGTAACTTCTCAGTTGTTGTGTAACTTCTCAGTTGTGTAACTTCTTAGTTGTGTAACTTCTCAGTTGTGTAACTTCTCAGTTGTTGTGTAACTTCTCAGTTGTGTAACTTCTTAGTTGTGTAACTTCTCAGTTGTGTAACTTCTCAGTTGTTGTGTAACTTCTCAGTTGTGTAACTTCTTAGTTGTGTAACTTCTCAGTTGTTGTGTAACTTCTCAGTTGTGTAACTTCTCAGTTGTTGTGTAACTTCTCAGTTGTGTAACTTCTCAGTTGTTGTGTAACTTCTCAGTTGTGTAACTTCTCAGTTGTGTAACTTCTCAGTTGTTGTGTAACTTCTCAGTTGTATAACTTCTCAGTTGTGTAACTTCTCAGTTGTATAACTTCTCAGTTGTGTAACTTCTCAGTTGTGTAACTTCTCAGTTGTGTAACTTCTCAGTTGTGTAACTTCTCAGTTGTGTAACTTCTCAGTTGTGTAACTTCTCAGTTGTTGTGTAACTTCTCAGTTGTGTAACTTCTCAGTTGTTGTGTAACTTCTCAGTTGTTGTGTAACTTCTCAGTTGTTGTGTAACTTCTCAGTTGTGTAACTTCTCAGTTGTGTAACTTCTCAGTTGTTGTGTAACTTCTCAGTTGTTGTGTAACTTCTCAGTTGTTGTGTAACTTCTCAGTTGTGTAACTTCTCAGTTGTGTAACTTCTCAGTTGTGTAACTTCTCAGTTGTGTAACTTCTCAGTTGTGTAACTTCTCAGTTGTGTAACTTCTCAGTTGTGTAACTTCTCAGTTGTTGTGTAACTTCTCAGTTGTGTAACTTCTCAGTTGTTGTGTAACTTCTCAGTTGTGTAACTTCTCAGTTGTGTAACTTCTCAGTTGTTGTGTAACTTCTCAGTTGTGTAACTTCTCAGTTGTGTAACTTCTCAGTTGTGTAACTTCTCAGTTGTGTAACTTCTCAGTTGTGTATCTTCTCAGTTGTTGTGTAACTTCTCAGTTGTGTAACTTCTTAGTTGTGTAACTTCTCAGTTGTGTAACTTCTCAGTTGTGTATCTTCTCAGTTGTTGTGTAACTTCTCAGTTGTGTAACTTCTCAGTTGTGTAACTTCTCAGTTGTGTAACTTCTCAGTTGTGTAACTTCTCAGTTGTTGTGTAACTTCTCAGTTGTGTAACTTTTCAGTCAGTTGTGTAACTTCTCAGTTGTGTAACTTCTCAGCTGTGTAACTGAGATGACACTCAGACTCACATAAGGTGTGAAGGAAGTTTATGGATGCATGTTTAGTGCCCGTAGGAAGGTTTATGGGTGCATGTTTAGTCCCCGAAGGGAGGTTTCTTCTTCTTCTTCGTACGTTCTCAAACTCCTGCAGATTAGCAGGATGTAGTCTGGAGAACGGAATGCGTTTTGTTATGGTTTACAGCATTGCTGTGATATCTGCGCCTTTCGACCTGACACATCCGACTTCAGCATGGCTTTGGGTCACTGCCCCTATATGGGATGGGACAGCCAACTCCATCCCATAACCTCCTTAGTCGCCTTTTACGACATGCGTGGAAGATAAACAGTGTTGCTATTCTTTGCTCCCTTTCGGGCCCCGGCAACACACGGGCGGGAAGGGAGGTTTATGGATGCATGTTTAGTACCCGAAGGGAGGTTTATGGATGCATGTTTAGTCCCCGAAGGGAGGTTTATGGATGCATGTTTAGTCCCCGAAGGGAGGCTTATGGATGCATGTTTAGTCCCCGTAGGGAGGTTTATGGGAGCATGCTTAGTCTCCATATGGAGGTTTATGGATGCGTGTTTAGTCCCCGTAGGGAGGTTTATGGATGCATATTTAGTCCCCGTATGGAGGTTTATGGGAGCATGTTTAGTCCCCGAAGGGAGGTTTATGGGAGCATGTTTAGTCCCCGAAGGGAGGTGTCCGAGTGCACTAGTATGCCAGAATTAACCAAGTCCTGTCAGGAGTACAGTACATACACATCTGGGTCAACTATATCATCACTCTCCACTGTCCTGCATCTCTTATGTCATCCATGGAGATTATTTGATAAAAGAGAACAGGAAGAAATTGGGACAAGATGTCACAATGATGATTTCTTTCACAATTAACAAGTTGTCAGCCTATCTCACAACGTTCCTTAGTCGTTTTCCTGCGACGTGTCTGGAAGGGAAATAGTAGTCCTATTCTTTTCACCATTAACTGGAAGTCCAGGTCAAGGTTACTTTGTGGGAGAAAGTGAAAATATAGAAATACGTTAGTTATGATACAAATCGATTATCTGTCCGTTTACGCGTGTTATGAAAAAATTACTGTTTTCTTTGTCCGTTGTGCAGCCACGTCGAATCTGTTTCTTTTGTCCACAATTGTAAAGTCTAGTTAGCAAAACTAGTTCTTTTACTTCAGTTATAGCAAGCAAAAATGTCTCAAAAACAGTTCATCGATCTGCGATAAATTGTCAGTTTTAATGCCTGCCTTGGTACTAGGTTGGAAGTAATCAGGTCTGTTCAGGGACTAGGTGTCTGGGTTGGAAGAAAGGAGATCTGTTCAGAGACTAGGTGTCTGCGTTGGAAGCAAGGAGATCTGTTCAGAGACTGGAAATAAGGAGATCTGTTCAGGGACTAGGTTGGACGTAAGGAGGACTAGGTTGGACGTAAGGAGATCTGTTCAGGGGCTAGGTTGGACGTAAGGAGTTCTAGTCATGGACTAGGGTGTAAGTAAGGAGATATATTCATGGACTAGGTTGGAAGTAAGGAGATCTGTTCAGAGACTAGGTTGTAAATAAGGAGATCTGTTCAGAGACTAGGTGACTAGGCTGGAGGTAAGGAGATCTGTTCAGGAACTAGGTTGGACGTAAGGAGGACTAGGTTGGAAGTAAGGAGATCTGTTCAGAGAGTAGGTTGTAAGTAAGGAGATCTGTTCAGAGACTAGGTAGGAGTGCGAAGATATGCACTTGTATCAGTGTTTTATTCCATGTGCTCGTATGTTAGTATTTTATCGCATGTCAACTTATGGCAGTGTTTTATTCCATGTGAAACCTGTGTCGGTGTTTTAATTTATGTGAACCTGTGTCGGTGTTTTATTCCATATGTACTTGTGTCAGTGCACTGTCTTAACTCTTGTTGCATAGAGGTCGCTCCCATTGGGTGTAAGAAATTCGCCACCAGAGAACATTCTAATTGTATTTGTTCTTACGTCCGTTGCAATGTATGTCCCGGGAAATAAAGCACTTAACACAGCAGGGGAAGTAAGCCTGTCTCTAAACCAAGCACTTTGGTATAAAAGGGAAGCCATCCACGAGATCACTTCACAAGCTGGATTAAATAGAACAGACTTTCTCTGTAGTCTCAACCGAATGAAGATCGATTTCCATCTATGTGGAAGCTCTTCACGCATGCGCTGTCACAGACTATTGTACGGTCAAATCTCATTATAACGACATGAGTTATGACATATGTATGTAATAACCGAAATTCGCTGTAAACAGGAAAACAGGAAAGATAAATACAATTGGGGAATTTGAGAAGTGTTGTTGTTAGTTATACTGGCAAGATCTTTGTTGCTACTATTTTTTTATAGTAATTTTTGAACCCAATGGCTTGGTTTGTTCTTTTAGGGACTGGTGGTTTGAACTGGGGTCTGGTCTGCGTGTCCTGATAAGGGCAACAATTTTGGGGGGTTAGGATGTAGCCCTAAGAAGGAGTGTGTGGTTGTTTAATTTGTGCTTTTGGTCTTGAACTTGTGGTCTTCGTTCTCCTCCTGGAAATGAATGGTTGTGGATCTTTTGTTGTGTCTTTGGCATCCTAAGGTTTGGATGGTCTCGTAGTATCTGTGGAGGAAAATTTTTGTTTTCCTTTTTATCTTAAATTTAAAAAAAATATTAAATAATATTTTTTTTTAAATTTTATTATTACTATTATTTTTTAATTTAATAAATGTAAATTATAAAAATATATATTCTGACTTTATAATGTTTATAAAATGTTTATATACATATATAGAGTTTATCATACATTAAGCACTGTGTTCTTACGTACATTCATAATCATATATATATATATATATATACATGCACCCGTATGTTTAAAACACATGTATCCATTTACTTTACATATCCTAAATACACATGTACCCAAATGTTGTACCTATGGTTGAAAAGCGCGCCTCTCCAAAGGGGAGGTAAACTCATCACCTACCTACCAAAGTGTTGATCAATAAGCAAGTTTGTTATAAAAGTATGCGCTATAGACGGATTCCACTATAACACTTTCAAACAACGTTCTCAAGTTTTATCCGTGCCCTGTGGGGTCCTGATATGGGAGCACAGATTAGAGATAGCGTTTAGATTCAAATCTATATATTATATTAGTTGATCTAGTATTAACTCTTTCGTTACCACGAGCCTCAACTGTGAAATCATATTTCTAGTTACACCTCACTGTAACAGCTACGATAAACCCAGTGAAGTTTCCTACATGTTCAGCAGTAGTTGCCGATATATATATTTCAGATTATCATAGTTTCTACAGTTAAATTTGCCTACACATCCTCACAGTAATTTATACATGTAAACTGCATATTAAACACTACATATACCTCAGTGATCCTGATGACAGGAGTTATCTCTCTTAATTTTTTATGATTAAAAGTTCTGATATAACAAATTGGACTAAAATCGGCGATTGAAAGAAGTCAACATCAGCGGAAATAGGTTACAGATGCTACTAATATTAGTCAATAAAACAAACTAGCAACGAGACACGTCGACAGACCATGTTTCGACTAAACGCCTTCATCAGGATGAAAGACAACAAACGAAATAAACAATATATTGAAAGTAAAAAAAGCACATATGAGGATGGTAGGAGGAAGAGATTACAGCAGTGTGAGAAACATGGCATTTGGAAATTAAAGATCACAGATGGAAGGGTCTAGAAAAGTAGGAGACAGACATAGCATGACGAGAAGAAATGGATGAGCTAGTGGCTATGAGATAGTGACTATGAGATAGTGACGATGAGATAAGATTAAAAATAATTCATAATACAAAAAAATCAAACGAGTTACTTATCTCAGTGTAGTCCAGATAGAAAAACACAAGATCACGATCACATGATGAACCTGGTGAACCGGAGACGATCGAATGTGGATAAAGAACAGAACCCGAAGTCAGACTATAAAAAGACCGAAAGGTTTGTAGCTCACCATAAGTGGTACATGCTACTTAACCAAATTGTAATCAATTCACACAACTTCTCTCACACAACTTCTCTCACACAACTTCTATCAGACAACTCCTCTCACATCAAGACAATGCAAATACAGATATATAATTATTAAAAAGCCAGAAAAGATCCAACAACCATGTGTGGGTCGCATATCACAAGTAGCAAAGTAATGATATGAAACATGCAAACTGCGTGCTACAAATATCTACCTCTACCCAAACAAACATTAAGAAAACAGCTAGAATAAAAAGAAGAATAAACGAGAAAAATGTACATTTCGATCATAATTTATTCGTCTGAACAGACATAATACTATGACATTTGGCATACAGATGTGACATTTGACATACAGATGTAACATTCCTTGACGTTGTCAAGATTTAAATGGTATAGCTATTTCTATCGCGAAAATGATTACAAACAGTGACAATAATTGATATTCTTACACAAACTTGAGATAATCAATCATTGATTTTGTGCTGTTTGAGAAACACGTCAGCGAGAATATTCCATGATTGATTCGTTTAATAATTTATGTACGCGCGATTCTCTTGTGTGTACGCGTGTGTTTATGACGGTACCTGTGTGTGGGAATATGTATGCATGAAGTAATTATGACAGTACGTATGTGGTTATACGAATTTACGCGTATGAGGCACGATAGTTTATCGGTCCACCGGGTGTGTAGAACTCCAGCAACCTGGTGTGGACCGCATCGAACATGGTGAGACACGTAAAAATTAATGATTATCCATAGTATCGAACCTTATTTCGAGTCGTCTCGATTCAACTTGGCGGTTTCTGCCATCAAAAACTTTGTGAGTAACGTCAAGACATGATGGTTCCATCATCAACCTAGCACGTCGTGTTTCTGTAGAAAACATATTTCACCTTTTTGTATGAAGACGTCAAAATTACAGTTGCGATATTCATCAAGGTACGGTAGAGGGGGCAGAAGAAGATGAAGCGGTAAGAAGAAGATATGGCTTGATATTATCAAGTCAAGAACTAGACAAGGTGAACATGGTGTGAAGTTTGCAAACTCATCAGAAGGACAGAGGATAGAAATGTCTGGCATCTTACTGCATCAAATGCCTCAATGTAACGCCTCTACGACACTGACGGGTTATGTGTTTTATTATTATTATTATTATTATTATTATTATTATTATTATTATTATTATTAAGACGCGCAGTCATATCAAAGTCTGTAACCATCTGAAGTAGATGTTCCTAAACTGGGAAGGTGGAGCTTGGAGAGATCTCGATTGGGGGGGGGGGGCCGAAGCATATTTGAAATTTAGCCCATTTAAGTATCACTGTTGTTAGGTTTAAAATAGAAACATGTTGCTTACAATATATATTTTTAAAATTTCATTCTCCAAAATACAAATTAATTGTATAACCACACGGTTATTTTGACTAAGTCTTTATATACATCTAGCACTGACAAAAATATAGCATCATTTGATGTTGAAGTATCCATGTTGTCCTACCTTTGTGCCCTCATCGGTGACCAACGACAATAGAAGTCCTACGAGCAGGAAAAAAACCAGACCTTTTACGTCATGTTTTGGAATATTTCCTTGCTTTTCGTTGGTCGGCTCTGGCAGACATCACAAAATATATAACTAGTGACCAATGAAAATCACGGAAATAATCATCGTAACCGTTACATGTGGAGGCTTATTTAGATTATTCCGGAAGGTATGTCTTCTATTGTTGAGGGTCACATTTCGGCCATGTAAGTCTTACGATAGACAAATGCAAGTTACATGAATCACCTGACCATGTTTTGTTCACAGGAGCTTTCTTGATACCCTACGCAATCATGCTAGCTATTGAGGGAATTCCCCTGTTTTTCCTGGAACTAGCTGTCGGGCAACGATTAAGAAAAGGAGCGATCGGAGCATGGAATCAGGTCAGATAAATTATGTAGTCGGAATATTGACCTGCATTGTTTTGTATGGTAGTAATGACAAAAAACACACGTTTTGTATGGTAGTACTGACGTAGAACACACGTTTTGTATGGTACTAATGACGTAGAACACAAGTTTTGTATGGTGGTACTTACGTAGAGTACATGTTTTGTTGAGGTTCTACGATGACTCACATAATATCCGACTATGGGATAACACTCCATAAACCGACACTCTGTGTATTATCGTAAAACTCCGACAAAATGTGTGCTCTACGTCAGTAATATTGTTATTCAGTTTTATAGCAGACTTGCCTATTATCGATTTTTCTTTTACACACCAGGAGGCTACGGTCGAACAAATGCCCCCCCCCCCAAAGGCTACTCTACAAAAAGGTTGAGACCCACTCGTTTTTAGACAGTACCAATTTGACAATTAAAGTTCTATTTTCTCAGGTAAATCATCCTTCTTTATTGAAAGTTGTCATATGGGGTAATGGAGGTTTACTTACCACTGGGAACACACATAAAGTGACGCTATTTAACTTTTTACGGTGATTTTCATTGGTCACTTTTGGTATACTTTTTGTGGACAAGCAATGAAAATCTCCAGAACATTCAAATAAAAGAAGATTATTGAGGTGAGACACGGTTTAAACCTACAGGTAATGATATTTATGTGTGCACGTGTATGTGTGAGTGTGTATGTGTGTGTGTGCGTGCGTGCGAGTGTAATGTGGCAACGATTATGTTCAAACCTGAAACCGGGACAAATCAGGAACGCTGATACCGGGACCAACCGGGAGAGCATATTGTTGACATTTTTGATGATTGACATCTAGTCCTATATCTAGATATTTTCAGTAGATATGTTTGTGATCAAAGGATAATCTAGTTCTAGTCCGTAGATGGCGTATGGGATTTGGGGCGAGGGGGGGGGGGGGGGTAAGGGACTTGAGCGCCCTGTCATTTCTGTACAAACAGATGTTATAACATGATAATTTTACACCCAGGACCGTGCTATAGATGTTCTCAGTACGATGCAGGACCGTGCTATAGATGTTCTCAGTACGATGCAGGACCGTGCTATAGATGTTCTCAGTACGATGCAGGACCGTGCTATAGATGTTCTCAGTACGATGCAGGACCGTGCTATAGATGTTCTCAGTACGATGCAGGACCGTGCTATAGATGTTCTCAGTACGATGCAGGACCGTGCTATAGATCTTCTCAGTACGATGCAGGAACGTGCTATAGATGTTCTCAGTACGATGCAGGACCGTGCTATAGATGTTCTCAGTACGATGCAGGACCGTGCTATAGATGTTCTCAGTACGATGCAGGACCGTGCTATAGATGTTCTCAGTACGATGCAGGACCGTGCTATAGATCTTCTCAGTACGATGCAGGACCGTGCTATAGATCTTCTCAGTACGATGCAGGAACGTGCTATAGATGTTCTCAGTACGATGCAAGACCGTGCTATAGATGTTCTCAGTACGATGCAGGAACGTGCTATAGATGTTCTCAGTACGATGCAGGACCGTGCTATAGATGTTCTCAGTACGATGCAAGACCGTGCTATAGATGTTCTCAGTACGATGCAGGACCGTGCTATAGATGTTCTCAGTACGATGCAGGACCGTGCTATAGATGTTCTCAGTACGATGCAGGACCGTGCTATAGATGTTCTCAGTACGATGCAGGACCGTGCTATAGATGTTCTCAGTACGATGCAGGACCGTGCTATAGATGTTCTCAGTACGATGCAGGACCGTGCTATAGATGTTCTCAGTTCGATGCAGGACCGTGCTATAGATGTTCTCAGTACGATGCAGGACCGTGCTATAGATGTTCTCAGTACGATGCAGGACCGTGCTATAGATGTTCTCAGTACGATGCAGGACCGTGCTATAGATGTTCTCAGTACGATGCAGGACCGTGCTATAGATGTTCTCAGTACGATGCAGGACCGTGCTATAGATGTTCTCAGTACGATGCAGGACCGTGCTATAGATGTTCTCAGTACGATGCAGGACCGTGCTATAGATGTTCTCAGTACGATGCAGGATCGTGCTATAGATGTTCTCAGTACGATGCAGGACCGTGCTATAGATGTTCTCAGTACGATGCAGGACCGTGCTATAGATGTTCTCAGTACGATGCAGGACCGTGCTATAGATGTTCTCAGTACGATGCAGGACCGTGCTATAGATGTTCTCAGTACGATGCAGGACCGTGCTATAGATGTTCTCAGTACGATGCAGGACCGTGCTATAGATGTTCTCAGTACGATGCAGGACCGTGCTATAGATGTTCTCAGTACGATGCAGGACCGTGCTATAGATGTTCTCAGTACGATGCAGGACCGTGCTATAGATGTTCTCAGTACGATGCAGGACCGTGCTATAGATGTTCTCAGTACGATGCAGGACCGTGCTATAGATGTTCTCAGTACGATGCAGGACCGTGCTATAGATGTTCTCAGTACGATGCAGGACCGTGCTATAGATGTTCTCAGTACGATGCAGGACCGTGCTATAGATGTTCTCAGTACGATGCAGGACCGTGCTATAGATGTTCTCAGTACGATGCAGGACCGTGCTATAGATGTTCTCAGTACGATGCAGGACCGTGCTATAGATGTTCTCAGTACGATGCAGGACCGTGCTATAGATGTTCTCAGTACGATGCAGGACCGTGCTATAGATGTTCTCAGTACGATGCAGGACCGTGCTATAGATGTTCTCAGTACGATGCAGGACCGTGCTATAGATGTTCTCAGTACGATGCAGGACCGTGCTATAGATGTTCTCAGTACGATGCAGGACCGTGCTATAGATGTTCTCAGTACGATGCAGGACCGTGCTATAGATGTTCTCAGTACGATGCAGGACCGTGCTATAGATGTTCTCAGTACGATACAAGTCTTGGAAATGCTGCCACCGACAATGTATTTTTAATGGTCCCGCCTGATGCGGCCGCCTCTTTACATCATAGCACGTCACGGTCCTGCCAATGGGATTGTTTGAATTTGAAACATTTCACTAAAAATTTGAAACACATCAGTGAGTTTGCGCGTACTTTTCTGTTAATTGTATTTTAGAAAATAGGTTTTTTGGGGGGAGGGTGTTGACATAATTAAGCAGGGGAGGGTCCCTAATTTCTTGACAGTTGTCGACAGGGAGTGAAAAATGGATAAACAATTGTGGAATTAATTCATGGATAGCTCATAGGACACACTGATAGCAGGATTTGAACCATCCGACGTTTAGTGTTTCAATAGAGTACAGTACTAACCAAGCCTCACGAGGCAAGAAGCTTTCACAGTTTTGTGATCACATTGTATTTTCATCTACCTGTACCAGGTGTCACCGTACCTAGCTGGAATGGGTATCTGTTCGGGCATCGTATCTTTCTACCTGTCCCTGTACTACAATACTATCATGAGCTGGTGCATCGTGTATCTATTTCAGGTAATCAATCATCTACTCTCTCTCTCTCTCTCTCTCTCTCTTTCCTTATCTCACTCTTAATTTCAGTTTTCTACCTCATTTTTCTATTTCCTCCTCTTTCAATGCATCTCCTTTGCTAATAGTTTCACTCATTCTCTCTCTCACTCTCTCTTTTTCGTACTTTATCTTCTACTCTCCTTCTTTATCTTCATCCCTGTCCTCCTACCTCCTCTATCCTACTCACCCTCCCTCTATCTCTCTCCTTATCTATCCCCTCCCTCCCTTTATCTTTCCCCTAACCCCCTTCTTATGTACTTCTCTTACTCTCTCTACCAACCTCACGATTTCTCCCCCCTCCAACTCTTTTCATCTCTTTCTCCTTCTATTCTATTCCCTCTCTCCATACCTCTTTTGCTTCATATGCCCCTCTCTTTCCTTCCCTCCCCTCTATCTCTCGTCCTCCTTAAATCCGTCCCTCTCTCTATATCTGTCTTCCTCCTTATTTTTCTCTGTCTCCCTATCCTTCCATTCCTCTCTATTTCCGTTTCTCTAGCCATCCTCCCATTCTCTGTTCCTTCCATCTCTTCCTCCCTCCCCCCTTCCATTGTTCAGTCAAATATTATCACATTCAACTTTCTTGTACAACACACTCTTTCTCTAACTACCATTATATTCACATACACGCACACTCAAACACACGCATACACGCACACTCAAACGCACACATACACGCACACTCAAACGCACACATACACGCACGCTCAAACACACACATACACGCACACTCAAACACACACACATGCACAGCACACACTCAAACACACACATGCACAGCACACACTCAAACACACACATACACGCACACTCAAACACACACATACACGCACACTCAAACACACACATACACAGCACACTCAAACACACACACATGCACAGCACACACTCAAACACACACACGCACAGCACACACTCAAACACAAACACACACGCACACTCAAACACACACATACACGCACACTCATAAACGCACACTCAAACACACACATACACGCACACTCAAACACACACACATGCACAGCACACACTCAAACACACACATGCAAGCACACACTCAAACACACACATGCACAGCACACACTCAAACACACACATACACGCACACTCAAACACACATATGCACAGCACACACTCAAACACACACATGCACAGCACACACTCAAACACACACATGCACAGCACACACTCAAACACACACATACACGCACACTCAAACACACACATACACAGCACACTCAAACACACACATACACGCACACTCAAACACACACACATACACGCACACTCAAATACACACATACACGCACACTCAAACACACACATACACGCACACTCAAACACACACATACACGAACACTCAAACACACACATACACGCACACTCAAATACACACATACACGCACACTCAAACACACACATACACGCACACTCAAACACACACATACACACACACTCAAACACACACATACACGCACACTCAAACACACACATACACAGCACACTCAAACACACACACATACACGCACACTCAAATACACACATACACGCACACTCAAACACACACACATACACGCACACTCAAATACACACATACACGCACACTCAAACACACACATACACGCACACTCAAACACACACATACACGAACACTCAAACACACACATACACGCACACTCAAATACACACATACACGCACACTCAAACACACACATACACGCACACGCAAACACACACATACACACACACTCAAACACACACATACACGCACACTCAAACACACACATGCACAGCACACACTCAAGCACACACATGCACAGCGCACACTCAAACACACACATGCACAGCACACACTCAAACACACACATGCACAGCGCACACTCAAACACACACATGCACAGCAAACGCAAACACACACATACATGCACACTCAAACACACACATGCACAGCGCACACAAACACACCCCCATATATTCCAAGGCTCCCGAGAATGACAGGTGACACATCTCCTTCACCTGCGCTGGTTCCACGAAAAGGTTCAAAGTTTCCTGTTAATTTTAGTAATCTCGTGTCCTGGCAAAAAAACGATGGTTATTAAGATCGAGCCCAGAAAAGAAACCGATGGTTGTTACTGACAGTGTTAACTCTAATCTGAAGTGATGCCTTGGAAATGAGATGACACAAACATTAATGAGAGAAAACCGGGCAGAGTCAAATCGGTTGGGGGTTTGTTGCTTACAGAAACGTCTTCAGGATATTCTACTGTCACATCGAGCATGAGGATGGAGGTAGAGGGAGTTACAGCAGCACTTAATTAGTTGATACATCAACACACTCGGTAACACTCACAGACTCTCAAAGCATGCTGAACAAGGTAGAAAATTTCATGCTGAGAAAAGAATGGCGGGACTTATTGAACAACTCAATTATCCAATGCATTACATGGATATACTGCCCTGGTCATGCTGGGGTCAGAGGAAACGAGAGAGCCGATTTACTAGCAGGCAATTGTTGAGAAGAGATAAAGCAGACTTAATTAATGAAGGCAGTAATAAATTCATTTCAAGATGCAGATGTTGTCAATGAGGTTGAGAACGTACACAAACAGAGAATGTTAGAAATGGGAGTATTCAGAGGTGAGGGGAGGAAATGTAAATTTTTTGGAAAGTCGCAAAATCACACAATCAACACCTGACCGGAACTCTGAGTCTACATACACTTTGATGGCTGCTGGAACGGAGAGCGGAGCACTTATGGGAATGTCCCACGTGCTATGAGGCTAGTCTCTAAATCAAGAATATATGTCTCTTGTGCTATTAATAAGTTCAGTTAGTGACATCATTTTGTGCCACAGTGACAACCCATCCCGAAATGTCTCTCTTTGTCTTCTCCCCTTGATATTTCCAGCGGTTATAACATTACTAAACAAATACTAGATGATCAAGTGTTACTTTCCTCATCGCATGCCTTACAATTCCTTGTCTAATTCTAATTTTTGATTTAATTTGTCTTTTTACTCCTGTATCATTTTCGTGTAATTTTTATCATTCTTCACAAAAATCGCATCTCTATTGCCTCCCGCTTATCTTGAGCTCTTTTGTTTGCTGTCCATGCTTCACATCCACAAAGAAGGATTGCACAATATAGCATCCTAGCACTTGAACATAGCAGATTTGCAAACCTTTATAACTTTAGGCAGAAATACAAGCGGAGATGGCACTTAATGATGATGAACAACTTCAAGTAATTCCGGAAGCGTCTAGTTATGTGGTGAAGTGATATAGGGCGCATCTATGACGGCCATGGTAGCTAGTTCAATCCCACCACAAGCAATTTTATATTGCTTAGAAAATCACTACAGCCAACAAATTCTGGGTTGATGGCTACGTGCTGAATAAGATACGCTACCAAATACTTATTTTGTTTATTGGTAGTTCAACTACCTGAATCGTGACCTCCACTGTTTGTAAAAGTTAACAACTATGACATAACCAAATTAGACTGACATATGTGGTTGACAGACGCGTACGTCACTATAAGAGATCATTTCTAGTTCTACTTCTTGTTCACAGTTTAGCGTCTCTACACAGTAAGCCCTTCTTCTTGTTCACAGTTTAGCGTCTCTACACAGTAAGCCCTACTTCTTGTTCACAGTTTAGCTTGTCTACACAAGTACTTTTTAGTTTTTAAAAAGTTCAGGACAGTGGAGATAACCAATGTTTTGTTTCTCTCTCAACAGTGCTTTCAGAGTCCTCTCCCTTGGGCAACTTGCCCTCATCATTTCTTGGAAAATGGCAGCTACGTTATCAATGCTGAATGTGAGGTGAGTGTGAAGTGAGTGTAAGGTGTGTGTGAAGTGAGTGCGAGGTACGTGTGAGGTGAGTGTGAGGTACGTATGAGATGAGTGTGAAGTGAGTGTGAGGTCGATGTGAGGTGAGTGTGAGGTCGATGATAGGTGAGTGTGAGGTGAGTGTGAAGTGAGTGTAAGGTGTGTGTGAAGTGAGTGCGAAGTACGTATGAGGTGAGTGTGAGGTACGTGTGAGATGAGTGTGAGGTGAGTGCGAAGTGAATGTGAGGTCACTGTGAAGTGAATGTGAGGTGAGTGTGAAGTGAATGTGAGGTGAGTGTGAAGTGAATGTGAGGAGCGTGAAGTGAATGTGAAGTGAGTGTGAGATGAGTGTGAGGTGAGTGTGAAGTGAATGTGAGGTCACTGTGAAGTGAATGTGAAGTGCGCGTGAAGTGAATGTGAAGTGAATGTGAAGTGAGAGTGATGTGAATGTGAAGTGAGTGTGAAGTGAGTGTGAAGTGAGTTGAAGTGAGTGTGAGATGGCCTACAGAATTTTCAACTTCACCCTTTCAATCTTTCTATTTATGTGGCGTGTCCATTACAGAACGTTGTCCACACTGACACTCTGTAAGGGTCTCGGTTCTGTGCAAGCTGCCCAGCTTCTTCCAGTGTCACGTACAGAAGGTTTTCCCTGGGACTTTTCCCTCCATAAGTAAACTGTGTAAACCATTGTGTCACTTTATATGTACACAATATGCCACTTGCAATATGTACACAATATGCCACTTGCAATATGTACACAATATGCCACTTGTAATTTTGGATAGTTTTAAGAAGCCAGTCTTCCTCGGTGTTCGGGTCTTTGCAGACATTTGCGTTAGTTCGTCTTTCTGTCCATGATATTCTTAGGATCTTGCCGTAGAATTTCACGTCGAATGCTGCTAACTTTGTATTTCCACAGCACGTCTCACAATCATATTCTATCGTTATGAAAATGCAGCTTCTTCAAAGTTGTAACTTTATATTTCTATTTACCCTTCTTCAAAGTTGTAACTTTATATTTCTAATTGTCCTTTGCCATAGATTTTTCATCTGTGATGTTTTTTTTTGTAAGGTCATTTCTAATCTCTTTCTGATCTCTGCTGATCGATATCCTGTAGTGTTGATGGTTGACAGAGATATTCAAAGTTGATGATATGTTCTAGTTGCTTTCTGTCAGTGGCTATCGTATGTGTGCGTTCATACCTGTGTATATGCAATAATTTTATTTGCCTTGAGGAAATGAATTTGTGCCTGGCTATGATGTTTGACTGACATAATCATTTGTTCTAAACCTGTGGGGGCTCGGTGATATTAGTGTGGTGTCATCTGCATACCTGATTTCTGGGATCTCATGTCCTTCGATATTAAGTGGTTGAAACTGTTCCAAACGTGTGTCTTCTAGTACATTTTGTTTGATCTTTTCTGCGTCTGTGTGAACAAGAGTCGTGAGAAGATGCATCGAGGTTTGAGATGTGTCGACTGTCAGGTGAGAAGATGCATCGAGGTGTGACATTGAGATGTGTCGACTGTCAGGTGAGAAGATGCATCGACGTGTGACATTGAGATGTGTCGACTGTCAGGTGAGAAGATGCATCGAGGTGTGACATTGAGATGTGTCGACTGTCAGGTGAGAAGATGCATCGAGGTGTGACATTGAGATGTGTCGACTGTCAGGTGAGAAGATGCATCGAGGTGTGACATTGAGATGTGTCGACTGTCAGGTGAGAAGATGCATCGAGGTGTGACATTGAGATGTGTCGACTGTCAGGTGAGAAGATGCATCGAGGTGTGACATTGAGATGTGTCGACTGTCAGGTGAGAAGATGCATCGAGGTGTGACATTGAGATGTGTTGACTGTCAGGTGAGAAGATGCATCAAGGTGTGACATTGAGATGTGTTGACTGAGATGGTTGGTTGGTTGGTTGCTGATCCAGCATTCCATGGGCTCATGCCCTTTGACCTAATGCCATTAAATGGCATTATATTGCTGGGAAGACAGACTGTGACATGAGCCACAATAATGTCAACATCACCATCTCAATCAGAAAGTCTTAAATTGTAGATGTTTGAACTCTTTATTTTCCGCCGAAGTCGGAAGTGTCGGAAACGCCATTGGCGCACATTAAAAAAAAACAGCAACACACAGCATTTCCGTTCTCCGGACTATATCCTGCTGGAAATCTAGTAGAAATATCCTGCTACATCAGATCTGATGGGAGTTTGAGAACGAACGCAAAAAAACAACTGTTTTGTATGTTTAAATCTTTAGAAAGACGGAACTATTGTTTCCTATGCCCAATTTGTGTGTGTGGGGGCAAGGGAGCTTCTTCGGATCTTTCTTTCATGTCCACAACTTCAAGTCTCATCGATGTGTATATACTGTTTCAGAAGCTTGTGTGTGGTTTGTAGTTTGTATATAATCACACTAAAGCGTATACTCATTTTCTTCTGCTGCAATCGTTCTCAAACTCCTGCAGATCAGCAGGAGATAATCATGAGAACGGAATGCGTTGTATCTGTAGGCTGCGATATTTGTGCCTTTCGTCCTAAAACATCTGACTTCAGCATGGCTTGTGGGTCACTTTGACCCTCTCTGTGATGAGACAGACAACTCCACCACAAATCTTCTTAGTCTCCTCGCACGACATGCATGGCAGGTAACAGTGTCGCTATTCTTCGCTCCCCTGTCCGACCCGGGCAACAGAGGTAGTAATGTTAACTTACCATGTTGCCAAGGTAGCTCAGTAGTTAGTGTACTGGCTTACTAGTCAGGTGGTGCGAGGTTCAATTTCTGGTTCAGTTGAAAAATACTATTAAACCCCCATTGGCAACACTGTCATGTGTAGATATGGATACATGTACCATTGGCAACACTGTCATGTGTACATGTGGACAGACACATCAGATAGCGGAGCACAATCTTCAGGAATGCCCGGAATATGAAATGCTGAGGCAAATACACTGGTCCAGAGAAATAATAGTGGAAGAAAATATATATGGACCGACCTCTGTACGAGTTACACAACACAGTCAAGTTTATACAAGAGACAAAACTTCAGATATCAGCATGTTCCAGGCCGACGGGAGAAGAAATCACCAGCAACCCATAGACTCAGTATACGAAAATGGGTACCAGATTTTGTGTTAAAGTAAAGTGAGATATCGTGATGATGGTCAGATCATCCCTAGGTATACCGTTGGTCAATGAAAAATATGGACAAGACAGCATGTCCCGGATACTTCTCAGTGGCGTGGAAAAGAAAAACTTTACTTTGAAAACTTTTGATCACATCACCTCTATGACTGCATATCTTCAATGCTGCCACTTGTTTTGTAGTGACCTGAGGGCATGACCTGTAGCTTGAGTACCCGCGGACATGACAAAAGTTGGTGATCTTTACATAGTACACCAGCCACATCCCCCCTTCCCAACAAAAAAAGACGTGATCTCTTCAAGACATTCAAACAGTGTACTCAAGTCACTGAGAACGGAGTAATCGAGACAAGGACTATTACAACATCAACGAACACCCCGTACAAGTGTTGAACCATCCTCGGTAACACAAACATGTAACATCCGTATTCGTACTACAAGGACCAAAAGACCTTCTTGTAAAAATAAATAACAATGTTAGCACAATGATAGCACAATGTTGCTTCAAATAATATCTTATTCAAGTAAATTCAAGTAGGAAGCATGAAGATACATGAGAATAATTCTTACAGCTGACGGGAATTGAACCAGGTCCGTTCTAGCGGCATCGAATTATGTAGATTTGTTCAGTAATGTAGGTGGGATGTTGTTTACTTGACAAATGACGGTAAATGAGACGAAAATAGAGAAAAGTCAACTGACTTATGGGGGAAAGTCAGCGCAGATGTTCAAATACCGATGTGTACAAGAATGAAAAATTTCACATTTAGTGTTACAGGGAAATAGTCAAATCAAAGACTGGTATTGAAACCAGCTGGTTTGAGAGTTCCCACAAATATGGTGTGGATGTGGTTTTACTAATAAACTCAAATTATCAAGCTCTTATTCACGTAGAACTTCTAATTCTGTAAAAATTCTTTCACTGTAATATCATTGATTCCATCTGACATATCATTGATTCCATCTGACATATCATTGATTCCATCTGACATATCATTGATTCCATCTGACATATCATTGATTACATTTAACATATCATTGATTCCATCTGACATATCATTAATTCCATCTGACATATCATTGATTCCATCTGACATATCATTGATTCCAATTAACATAACATTTATTCCATCTGACATATCATTGATTCCAATTAACATATCAATAATTCCATCTGACATATCATTGATTCCATCTGACATAAACGTATGTTATATGTGTCATATATTATATCATTGGTGACACTATCCAAATTGACTTCTACCTGTAAGAAAAGCAGCCCACCCAGCTATTTCTGGTACAGGTCGACTCTCAACCAAGCTCGGTCAGTGGACTCAGACCCCGAGTTCAACTGGAAGATTGCTATAGGACTTGTAGCTGCCTGGTTTTTGGTTTTCCTCTGTATTCTCAAGGGCATCAAGACGACGGGAAAGGTCAGACCTCTATCTATCGTTTACAGATGTTTGTGTGTGTTCTTTTACTTAATAGTTGTTATGACAAATATCGGTAGCATTTTCAAATAATTTTATACAAACTTTGGAACATTTTAAATATATTTACACAAACATTTGGACATTTTAAATAGATTTACACAAACATTGAACATTTTAAATATATTTATACAAACATTTGGACATTTTAAATAGATTAATACAAACATTCGGACATTTTAAATAGATGTATACAAACATTGGGACATTTTATAAAAGTTGGTTCACGTTTGGTAATGGGACTACCTTTGTTGCAGAAAACGAAACGAAATAAATTACAAGTTGCAGAGAAGTCTGTGTTCTTGGTTTTTTTTTATTATACTATTTTCCTTGGCTACAATATCCATCAGTGGTTGTAGGTCGAGATATTTCATTTAGGAGGGTTGTATGGGTGGGGACTCTCAGTAGGAGTCGCGCAGATGGGGGAGGTGGTAGGGGGTCTCAGTGTTTGTCGTGCACATCTTTGCATGCGGCAGTAGTCTTCACAACTGTAACAGACATTACCACACCTCTACTACAGATAGTAGTAGGTACTAGCATACTACAGATAGTAGTAGGTACTAGCATACTACAGATAGTAGTAGGTACTAGCATACTACAGATAGTAGTAGGTACTAGCATACTACAGATAGTAGTAGGTACTAGCATACTACAGATGGTCAGATCGTATTTGATTTGATCAGAACTAGAAAACATTATAGAAATGTTCAGATACGATCAATTTTAGATTTGAAAATATGACATTTGATATGATATATATGTGTATATCCTGGCATATGACATTTGATATGATATATATGTGTATATCCTGGCATATGACATTTGATATGATATATATGTGTATATCCTGGCATATGACATTTTATATGATATATATGTGTATATCCTGGCATATGACATTTGATATGATATATATGTGTATATCCTGGCATATGACATCACTTGATCTGGTATCTATTTGTATATCCTGTTATATGACAAATGAAGCTCCTGACTGATGTAACTGCTCCTGTGTTCCAGGTGGTGTATGTGACAGCAACGTTTCCATATCTGGTTCTCGTTATATTCTTCTTCCGGGGAATAACTCTGGAAGGATTTGAGAGAGGGTTGCAATTACTGTTCGTGCCAGAGGTAGGCTCTAACTGCGTGTATGTGCTGTGGTGTGTGTGTGTGCGTGTGCGTGTGTGCGTGTATGTGAATGGAGGGTGTGTTTGTGCAGGCATGTGTGGTGTACTGTCTGTCATTATTTCAGTTATTTTCGGCCGCAGCCACGTTCCAGTAAAGGCTTTGACATGCCGGCCAATCCATATGAGGGTAACAAAGGGACTTCGGCCAGGAGATAAATACAGGGCATGTCTGCACTACCATATGAAGCTTAGATATGGGGGGACAGCGTAGATGAAACATATGGTGTTCAAGGGGCTGGAAGGCGCATGCCAGCAGAGTGTTGGGGAACACAAAGGGCTTTGTGAGACACGTAGAACACTGGCCATCCACTGCATCCTGGTACATCTCCAGTCGTCTTGATTTATCTAGCCACTAGAACACGGTTAGATCAGGAATGTGATGGACAAATGCTGCATCATCTTCCACGATTTATGCTCAATTCAACGCTAGGGATAACTCAACTATAATCTTACCATCATCATCATCATCACCATCATCATTGGTATAAACCGACACAGAAGAAAACTTTACACAGTCAATAGTTTCACGTACCTGGGCAGCACTCTCTCACAAGATGTAAACATCGACACTATGGTAAACAACAGAATAGCGATAACTAGTTCCACGTTTGGAAGACTACACAAAAATGTATGGAACATAAGGGGAATAATAACTACCACCAAACTCATAGTTTACCATGCAACAGTAATTTCAACACCTCTTTATTGCTATGAAAAATGGACAGTATATGCCAGACACTCTAGAAGACTCAACCATTTCCACCTAACTTGCTTTCGTGAGATAGGCAACATTCATTGGTGGGATAAAATACCAGACAGTGAAGTACTGATGAAATCCAAGTCTGTAGGTATTCACAAATTGATGATGAAAGCGCAGACACGCTGAGTAGGACATGTGGTCTGCATTAAGAACACGGGCGTGGTCACGGCTAATACATAAACTCACATTGTAAGTACACCGTGGGCGGTGGATGTTCGAACCTCCAGGTGAGATCGACTTGCTTTCGTGCATTCTCCGGGTTAACAAGATAACACAGATCTTAAAACATCTCTTCGCTGTGCATCCTCGAAACAGATTGCTTCGAAATTCTTTAGCAGGAATCTGGCTAACACTTTTGATCGTGCCAGGGAAGTGAAAAATTATTCTGTGTCGGGGCAGTGAAGAATTGTTCTGTGTCGGGACAATGAAGAATTGTTCTGTGTATTTACTGTGTGTTCACAGGTTCGCCGAACACTTGCGTGATATTTGTAACCACGACTCCTCTATGGTAACCATGACTCCTCTCTGGTGATCATGACTCCTTTCCGGTGACTCTCCACTTTAACAGTAACTGTCACCGTGGTGCACAGGACATTCAAATGTCACGCTCATGGTCTCCTGCCTTTCTGATGACTGGCAGCGTTTCTCGTTAGAGAATGGACTGATTCTTAGTCTTGGCACTCTTAAACCACATGTCATCAACGATAAGCTATATTTCCAATAATCCCCTGATGTTATTCTTCTCTGTTGCTCCTCCCTACCCTATCACTCCCCTTTCCCGTTCCATCTTTTTCGTCGTCTATAGTTGCACTCCATTGTGGCCGTTCGGCCCTGTGCGGTCATTAAGGGGTTAGGGTTACTGCGACTCGCTACTTTGAGTTGGTGCTTCGGTAGGTGGTCACGTCCATCACTGTGTCTCACTTGTAGGTTGCTTTATCGACTTATTTTGGTAACACGAATGCCCATTTCTGTTCATTTTGATTGTGCCCTGTTTTACTCCAGACACCATTTCTGTTCATGTTGATTGTGCCCTGTTTTACTCCAGACACCATTTCTGTTCATGTTGATTGTGCCCTGTTTTACTCCAGACACCATTTCTGTTCATGTTGATTGTGCCCTGTTTTACTCCAGACACCATTTCTGTTCATGTTGATTGTGCCCTGTTTTACTCCAGACACCATTTCTGTTCATGTTGATTGTGCCCTGTTTTACTCCAGACACCATTTCTGTTCATGTTGATTGTGCCCTGTTTTACTCCAGACACCATTTCTGTTCATGTTGATTGTGCCCTGTTTTACTCCAGACACCATTTCTGTTCATGTTGATTGTGCCCTGTTTTACTCCAGACACCATTTCTGTTCATGTTGATTGTGCCCTGTTTTACTCCAGACACCATTTCTGTTCATGTTGATTGTGCCCTGTTTTACTCCAGACACCATTTCTGTTCATGTTGATTGTGCCCTGTTTTACTCCAGACACCATTTCTGTTCATGTTGATTGTGCCCTGTTTTACTCCAGACACCATTTCTGTTCATGTTGATTGTGCCCTGTTTTACTCCAGACACCATTTCTGTTCATGTTGATTGTGCCCTGTTTTACTCCAGACACCATTTCTGTTCATGTTGATTGTGCCCTGTTTTACTCCAGACACCATTTCCAGTTCTGGGTTTTTACACTAGAACTAATTATCTCTGGAAGAAATCGCACCAACTTTCGGGTTAGTTATCAGAGTGAACGCAGAAGAAGAAGAAAATCGCATAGAATACCACCACCCCAATACACACCTCTCCGTCTCTCTTGTACTGACATGATGGACCTCATCTTCTCCCTCCCCCAGCCCTCCAGCCAGTCGTACATTCGGCTCTGTTGCTGTGCTCATTGTATTCCAACAGTAGACATAACCTCATCAACATATTGTAGGAACATTCACCAACAACAGAATATAACAGTTTTGCCAATGACAACATCCTATGCTTTCTTGTTCATATAGTGGAGCCGTCTATGGGATCCAGAAGTGTGGTTGGACGCCGCCACCCAGATCTTCTATTCTTTCGGGCTGGCCTTCGGAAGTTTGATTGCACTAGCTTCTTACAACCCAGTCAGAGGTGACTTCCTCAGGGATACGCTCCTGGTGACCGTCTGTGATTTTTTTACCTCCATCTTCACCGCTGTTGTTGTGTTTTCAATTCTGGGTGAGTAAACTGTCTCAACTATAGAACTGTCTCAACTATAGAACTATCTCAACTATAGAACTGTCTCAACTATAGAACTGTAACTATAGAAATTTCTCAACTGTAGAACTGTCTCAACTATAGAATGTCTCAACTATAGAACTGTCTCAACTATAGAACTGTCTCAACTATAGAACTGTCTCAACTATAGAACTGTCTCAACTATAGAACTGTCTCAACTATAGAACTGTCTCAACTATAGAACTGTCTCAACTAGAAATTTCTCAACTATAGAACTGTCTCAACTATACATATATTAGTTGTGTTAAGTCTGGTAATTGATAAATGAGTACACGTTTAGAAGAACATTTACATTACGAATTTACTGGAATTTTTCATGTATTTACTAGTAGATCTTAGACGTGAGGAATTGTTCTATTTACTAGTACATCTTAGACTGAGGAATTGTTCTATGTATTTACTAGTAGATCTTAGACATGAGGAATTGTTCTATGTATTTACTAGTACATCTTAGACTGAGGAATTGTTCTATGTATTTACTAGTAGATCTTAGACTGAGGAATTGTTCTATGTATTTACTAGTAGATCTTAGACTGAGGAATTGTTCTATGTATTTACTAGTAGATCTTAGACTGAGGAATTGTTCTATGTATTTAATTGTAGATCTTAGACTGAGGAATTGTTCTATGTATTTACTAGTAGATCTTAGACTGAGGAATTGTTCTATGTATTTACTAGTAGATCTTAGACGTGAGGAATTGTTCTATGTATTTACTAGTAGATCTTAGATATGAGGAATTGTTCTATGTATTTACTAGTAGATCTTAGATATGAGGAATTGTTCTATGTATTTACTAGTAGATCTTAGACTGAGGAATTGTTCTATGTATTTACTAGTAGATCTTAGACGTGAGGAATTGTTCTATGTATTTACTAGTAGATCTTAGATATGAGGAATTGTTCTATGTATTTACTAGTAGATCTTAGATATGAGGAATTGTTCTATGTATTTACTAGTAGATCTTAGACTGAGGAATTGTTCTATGTATTTACTAGTAGATCTTAGACTGAGGAATTGTTCTATGTATTTACTAGTAGATCTTAGACTGAGGAATTGTTCTATGTATTTACTAGTAGATCTTAGACTGAGGAATTGTTCTATGTATTTACTAGTAGATCTTAGACTGAGGAATTGTTCTATGTATTTACTAGTAGATCTTAGACTTGAGAAATTGTTGCCTGGTTATTTGTTATAGGTTTTATAATCGAAGAATTGTTCTATGTGTTTACTTGTTGTAGGTTTAGAAGTGAAATTGTTCTGTCCAATTACTTGCTGCAGGTTTTAGAAGTGAAAAATTGTTCTTTCCGGTTACTTGCAGCAAGTTATATAAGTGAAGAATTGTTCTATGTGTTTACTTGTTGTAGGTTTTAAAAGTGAAGAATTGTTCTGTCCGGTTACTTCTTGCAAGTTTTAGAGAAAAAAAAATAGTTCTGTCAGATTACTTCTTGCAAAATTTAGAGGTAAAAATTGTTCTGTCAGATTACTTCTTGCACAATTTAGAGGTAAAAATTGTTCTATCCAGTTACTTCTTGCAGGTTTTAGAAGTGAAGAACTGTTCTATCTGGTTACTTCTTGCAAGTTTTAGAGGTGAAGAATTGTTCTATCCGGTTACTTGTTGTAGGTTTTAGAAATGAAGAATTCTTCTGTCCTTTTCGTTATAGACTTGAAAAATCGTTCTGTCCAGTTACTTGTTGTAGATTTTTGAAGTGAAAAATTGTTCTGTCCGGTTACGTGTTTCGTGTTTTAGAAGTAAAAAAATGGTTCTATCTGGTTACTTGTAGGTTTTCGAGCAACTATGCAGTACAACGCTTGCCTTGATCAACATGGCACACGCAACATTACTGCAACTTTAATGCAACATATGAATCACACATGCAACTTCCAGGAAATCATTGAAAAGGTACTTGCTTTTTTCCAATCTAAATCAAGATTTAATATGATTTTTTTACTAGTATCTTGTCACAATCTGTCTATTTGTTTTATCTCTCTCGGTTAGTTAGTTAATTGGTTGGTTGATTGGTTAGTTGGCTGGTTGTGTGTTATTTGATTGGTTGTTTGTTTGGCTGGCTATCTGTCTAACTGACTGGCTGGTTGGTTAGTTAGTTGGTTGTTTGATTAGTTGTTTGATTGGCTGGTTGATTAGTTGGTTGGTTGTTTTATTTAGTTTGTTGGTTGGCTTACTGTTTGGTTGGTTGTTTGGTTGGCTGGTAGATCTGTTGGTTGGTTGTTTGGTTGGCTGGTACATCTGTTGGTTGGTTGAATGGCTGTTTGATCGATTGATTGCTTCTTTGGTTGGTTGGTTGGATAGATGGATGGCATGCTGGTCGGTTGGTTTGTTAGTTCATATAATACCAAATATATCACACGAGGCAGTATAAATGTCTTTCCAAGTTGACTGCCTCGTTGCATGTTGATGTAGGTTATGTGTATTGTTTATGTTCAAAATTTAGCTATCCCTGGTTTTTTTGTTCTAACTTGAAATTGTATAATCAAGCAAAAGTGGATATGTCAAACTTGCTGTGATTAATTTTCCAAAGTGTGCGTGTGGCACTTAGTGTGATAGCTTCTCCAAGTGTATGTGTCACACTTAGCGTGATAGCTTCTCCAAGTGTATGTGTCACACTTAGCGTGATAACTTCTCCATGTGTCACACTTAGAGTGATTATGTTATGGAATATTGGGAGAAATATTTTGATGCATATTTAGTGAATTCAAAATGTCCCCTTTGTCCATTGTCATGTGTCCTGGCACCTGTTCTCTTGGCGTTAGTCTGTTAGCTCTCTCATGACCCTGAACTCTATCATCACCCTGAACTCTCTCGAGACCCTGACCTCTATCATGACCCTTAACTATCTCGTGACACTGAACTGGCAAAATACCCGCGTAAGTACCTGCAGGTGTTCAGCCACACAATGTACTCCATCCACTCATCGCTCAGCCATCCCTTCTGAATCTCTCGGATTATGGGTTGACAATCCGACACAAGAACAACCCTGACTGCCACAGTTTCAGATCATGGGTTGACAATCCGACACAAGAACAACCCTGACTGCCACTGTTTCAGATCATGGGTTGACAATCCGACACAAGAACAACCCTGACTGCCACTGGTTCAGATCCCAATTTCATGAGTCTTCATCTCATTGCCTATGCCGTGAGACGTTGGTTTTCATGACTTTCCACGGCCTTTAATTTTGTCCGCTGTCGGTCATTTCCGATACCGATGTTCTCCCATGCCAGAATGCTAGGTTGTCAAACATCGTGTCTCTTGGACTTTCCCTACTCCTCAACAATTTTCCCCTACCTCTCTTACTGTTCAACTTGCCTGTTGTTATTCTAGGGTGTCAATAATGAATGACTGGCTCACAGCATGAGCAGTTCGAGTGGTTCGATGTCTCTAGAAATGAAGCCGTTACACAACTTTCAAACATCAACAGTTTATGCAAATATTATAGTTCATTTATTCATTCAATTGGCTAATCAAATATCAACACTGACGTCATACAACCTTGGCCTACTTTAAAACAACCTTCAATTTTCTCAGTCAGGATCAGGGACGGGACTGGCCTTCATTACCTTCACTGAAGCCATTAACCAGTTCCCACTAGCACCCTTGTGGGCAGTACTCTTCTTTCTAATGCTGCTGACACTCGGTCTTGACTCCATGTTTGGAACTCTTGAAGGTGCCATCACTTCCCTCCATGATTTGATGCTGGTTCCCAGAATCAGGAAAGAGATTGTCTGTGGTAAGTGTTTGACAAATAATTATAATTTTGTAATATTTCTTCTTCACCGATCGTTCTCAGACTCCTACATTTGATCAGCATGCAGACCGGAGAACGGAATGTGTTGTGTTATGAATACTGAGTTCTTGCGTGAGTAAACTTAGCGGCCTACATATTCATGAGAAGAAAATTGTCATGTCTGAGTTGCATTACAAGTGATTGTCCATACATTACATCAACAATAGGGGAGTGGATGTCTGAAATAGTTTGACAGTTGTTGGTAACGAGGAGGGGTGGGGGGTGGCAAAAGTTAAATTGAACAAAAGTGTTTTTATATACCAATGAAACTTTGATTTGGAAAAACAAAACAAACAAAAATCTTGCAGATTTAAGGGAAGATTTTTACAGCTTACTCTCTGAGCTGGACAAAGTTGTATTATGTAACCAGCTTACTCTCTGAGGTGGACAAAGTTGTATTATGTAACCAGCTTACTCTCTGAGCTGGACAAAGTTGTATTATGTAACCAGCTTACTCTCTGAGCTGGACAAAGTTGTATTATGTAACCAGCTTACTCTCTGAGCTGGACAAAGTTGTATTATGTAACCAGCTTACTCTCTGAGCTGGACAAAGTTGTATTGTGTAACCAGCTTACTCTCTGAGATGGACAAAGTTGTATTATGGAGCCAGCTTACTCTGAGCTGGAGAAAGTTGTATTATCTAGTCAGCTTACTCTCTGAGCTGGACAAAGTTGTATTATCTAGCCAGCTTACTCTCTGGGCCGGAAAATAGTTGAAAAACTAATAATTGTTATAGCTCTGGTAATGTCAGATATTGTGAAATGATTATGTAAGTTTAAAATGTCACGAATGGAGTAGTTATGACATGTTTGAGATAGGAAAATGAGTACAATAAGGAAATATGTTTACCCCCTTATTTGATTATTTCCCTTCCCTATTTTCATCAGACACCGGAAACATTTTAAATTTACATATTTATGTATTCAGTATGTGTCTAAATCATATTTATGTATTCAGTATGTGTCTAAATCATATTTATGTATTCAGTATGTGTCTAAATCATATTTATGTATTCAGTATGTGTCTAAATCATATTTATGTATTCAGTATGAGTCTAAATCATATTTATGTATTCGGTGTGTCTAAATCATATATAAGACTTATAGTCATTACGTTTCAAACATGTGACTGTTTGTCCGAACATGTTTTTAATGGAGAAAGTGTCTATATGAACTATCATCCTCTCGGCTCTGTTGATCACTTTCAATGGAAAAGCAATGTCAACAGCTTGGAAACAAGCAGAACTACAGGAAATGCAAGGAGATAATTTAATACACTATACATTGAATTATGGTCTCAATTCCGGATTTCTGTAGGGGTTTACTCCCTTAGCCTAAGGTACTTACGTGTTAACCGGTTAGAAGCGGGTGAATAAAGTATATGCCTACAGAAGACAAAAGTAGGAAATTGAGACATACAGTGACAATAATTTTTATCGCGGGTTCTAGGTTGACAGAATACCCCCCCCCCCTTTCCAACTTTCCAGAGTCGCCTCCTACAACCTATCTAAGAAGAAGACAGTGGTCCTATTATTTCTATCATGAACTAGAAGTCTGTGCACCCTGAGCTAGAGGTGCGGGCCTTTGCTGTGCCTTACTAACGTTAATCGAAGCCCATAGTTATCAAGACACCGTTTCATCTATATAGAAAATAGGTAACTCGTAAATCGGAGCAGAATATAATCATGCACATTCTTCCAACATACTTAGGTTTGTTTTTTTGTTGTTTTATTTTGAGGAGGAGAAATAACCTTTGAACTTTGTGTTGGCCAGGTGCTGTCTGCCTGGGCTGTTTAATCATATCTATGTGCTTCGCAACGTCTACGGGACCGTATGTGTTTGCACTGTTTGATTCATACTGTGCCAATATTCCCTTACTCATTGTCGGCTTCTGTGAGTGCATTGCCGTGTCTTATGTATACGGACTCAAACAGTGAGTATTCAACAACCTATCAATGTGTGTGTGTGTGTGCGTGCTTGAGTGTGTCTGATATAATGATTACTCACCGTAGTTTCTGTGTGTGTGTGTTTGTCTGAAACAATGATTACTTAACGTATTATCCGTGTGTGTGTGTGTGTGTGTGTCTCTTCTTCGTTCTGAAACTCCTACTCGCTGACATAGTCTACTCCACAGACGTAATGCGTTGACATGGTTTAAAGCTTGACTGCAATGTCTGCTCCTTCTAGCATGACATATCTAACTTCAGCGTAGCTTTATGGTCAATTTAACCCTCCATGAAATGAATACCATATTCACAACCTCAGAACTTCCTTAGTCACCTCTTGCGACATTCATATCATATCACAGTGTTTCTATACAATGCTCCTCTGTACCACACATACAGCATGACCATCTACTCTATACGAGCTACTGGATACTGGAAATAGTCTTCTTAATGGCTTATTTTATTATCCCCGTGAAGTCCATTAGTCGCTATGACTGAACTATTCATTGTGATAGGAACAGTCGAGGGTGAAAGGTGAAGAGACAGTCTATGAAAATCCTGGATTGATAACATCAAGGAATGGTTTGGTCATGATTATTCTATACTCCATCACATGGCGTAGGACAGATATGTTGGGATAAGCGACTTATTTGTGCTGTCTTCAGTGTGGCAACCCTGGCGTGTTTTTGTGTTTCTATCGTCAATGTGGCAACCCTGGCGTATTTTTGTGCATGTCTTCAGTGTGGCAACCCTGACGTGCTATGGATATTATTTTTTTTTAATTGCGCTTTATATGACAGCCAATGAAAATCAAGAGAATAGTCCAAGGAGTAATTTTAGTAGGATTGATTTACCATTAGCCAATAGGTAGGCTTATTGTGTTGGGTTTTTTCTTAGATAATGTTTTCCTGACAAACGATTTTAAAAGCGGCCTATGTGTTTTTCAATATAATGTTTAAATAATAGTCTGAACACGCGATGACAACTACGATTTCTCTTATCATCTACTAGAATAAGTGAAGATATTGAGCTGATGTTGGGCCGTCGACCATCCTACTTCTGGCTCATCTGTTGGCGTTACCTCATGCCCGTGGCTGTCTGTACCATCTTTGTGTCCAGTATCATCGAAATTATAACAGAGGGCGTCGTCTATGAGGCATGGGACCCAGACAAGGTCAGGTTTGATACACATCTCAAGTAAATAAAATATGTATTCATATGGCGTTATATTTCCAGAACTTCGCTCTAGACTGGTTAATGGTCACTGTAATCTTCACAATTCTGGTCGAGTTGACTTACTTAATGGTCACTGTAATCTTCACAATTCTGGTCGAGTTGACTTACTTAATGGTCACTGTAATCTTCACAATTCTGGGCGAGTTGACTTACTTAATGGTCACTGTAATCTTCACAATTCTAGTCGAGTTGACTTACTTAATGGTCACTGGAATCTTCACAATTCTAGTCGAGTTGACTTACTTAATGGTCACTGTAATCTTCACAATTCTGGTCGAGTTGACTTACTTTAATGGTCACTGTAATCTTCACAATTCTGGTCGAGTTGACTTACTGTAACCAAATTCATTTCTAAACACTATGAAATGTCTCTTGTCCATCGTCAACTTGGGCGGACCTTACCCTTGTTACCAGTAAGAAAGCTGTCCACTATGAATGTTCTCATGATATATTTATTTAGGAGATACCCAGTGTCCTGATATGTTTATTTAGGAGATACCCAGTGCCCTGATATGTTTATTTAGGAGATGCCAGTGCCCTGATAGGATCTCGATGATGTGATCTCCTTAAAGGAAGTGGGTTTACCTAAATAAAAACCTATCGCTATCGTCTGTTAGATTGTATAAGAAAAGTTTGATGACTTCTTTGTGAGAAACCGCGAAGGGAAGGGTTTTTGGACTACGTGCTAAAGGAACTTTTGACCAAATTGCTAGTAACTAAACGTCATGCTCCGATTTGCTAAAGGTGTGTTGGGGTTTGCATTCCCCCCCCCCCCCCCCCCCGCCAACCTAAGGAGTTTACAGAATCTAGTTTACTATAAACAATGCAAAAAAGATAATCGCAGGGTCATTCTTGCTGTGAGTGCTATCTGTCCTTGACGCCAAAACTATTCAGCTTAGAATTTCGTTTACATAAGCAACGGTCATTCACTATCGAGGATGTGATCTGTGATCTTTCAATAACGATTCACTTGTCCGTGAAGACACTAGCTTCATACAAATCATGCGCTTAAAAATAATTTATAATGACTAGTCTCAGAACCGGAAATTCACTGTTACAATTTTACGTCATCACGACAACAGTGCTCGGAGTTTTGTGTGTGGTGCAGGGAACTGGGTTATTTAGTGACTAATAGTGTGTTAGTCAATAAACCAATGCATTCTGGATAATATCCTGAAGGTTTTCTGTGGACGGAGTCTTCTTTTTCTTCTTCTTCACCGATCATTCTCAAAATCCCGCTGGATCTCTCTTGCAGTGGGACCATGGTCAATTTTCAACAAAATTTCCAACAAGATGTAGTCTATAGAATGGAAATACGTTGCACCAATGGCCTGACATCTCCATCTTTTGCGGAGAATGGATTCGACTATATTACAAGATTATATAAGGTGTGTTTTTTTTAAATAATTAATATTTTATATAGGGCCGTAAATAAGTGTTTCTGGTGTGGGGAAAGGGGTGGGGGTAAACCTATCCACTAAAAAAGGGGTTACTCGACGTACCCACTCTAAAAAATCACCCTTTCTTCTATTGCTCCTCTTTTGTACGGATGTGAGAGTTGGACAGTTACAGTGGAAATGGAGAGAAGAATACAGCCTTATGAACTCAATTTTACAGACGAATATTGCACATCCATTATATAGACGATAAAACTAACACACAAGTGAGAGGCACAATAAATATTCTTGCAGCCAACAAGAACATCTCATGGCAAGAGTTGAAACGTTGCTAACTTGTGTAGTTTAGCTAGGTCATGAGGCATAATTTGCTTTCCAAAGCTATCTTACAGTAAATAGTTGAAGATGGTAGAACAAGAAGGGGGACAAACAACATATGGATTGATAATATAAAATACTGGACGGCATTACGATTCTCCACACTTTAAGGAACTGAGAACACGGAAGTATGGCAGGATTTTATGTTGATGTTTCTAGACTGCCACCCCTACGACCCTGAAGTGGTATGTGTTTGATGGTAGTAATGTGAAACACACTAACCCACTCTTGCTATTCTGCTAGTTAGATTATAGTGTTAACTTTCAACTATAGATGCTATACCCTCACAGGCTGTGCATGTTTTCCTGCCCTGGCCGTGGTGGTGCAAGACACTAGCAGCTCTGCTAGTCATCTCATCGCTTATATGGATACCTGGCGTTGCGATATCTCGTTTTCTGGGCTTCACGCTTCTCAAAGAGGAGGAACCAGCGTTCTTTCCAACTGAAGAACTCAGGGAGGAATATGGTATCGATTCACACAAAACAACTCGATTTGAGAGGATTGTTCTAGGATTTTAGGATTATGATTAATATAGGTCTAGGATTATGATAGTTCGAGATAGATTGTAGAGAGAGAGACAATGTAGAAATAATGTAAAATGACTGAGTGAAAGTTTTCACACATTGATTGTAAGTTGCCACACAATGATTGTAAGTTGTTGCATTGTGATTGTAAGTTATCATACAATGATTGTAAATTGTCACATAATGGTTGAAAGTTGGCACATAATGATTGTGAGTTGTCACATAATGATTGCAAGTTGGAACATAATGATTGTAAATTGTCACATAATGATTGATAGTTGGCACATAATGATTGTGATTTGACACAGAAAGATTGTAAGTTGTCACACAAGTATTGTAAGTTATCACACAGTGATTGTTAATTCTCACAGAATGATTGCAAGATTGTAAGTTTTCATAGTATATATATATATATATATATATATATATATATATATATCTTAGAAATAATTATAGTTGCGACAGAATTAGTAAAAATTGGCACAGAAAAAAAAAAAGAAATACTGAAATCGGATGGGTTGGGCCACAAGGAGTAGATTATCACAAACAAGAGATAAACCAAGATAAAGAGTACAGTGTCTCCCGACTACACCCTGAAAACCAGCAGGAGTTTGAGAAGGAATACATGAGACAATAGGACACTGCAGTGTACACTTGATAAATAGGATACTGCATTCTACACTTGACAAATAGGACACTAAGCTGTACACTTGAGAAACAAACTATGGTGCCTGCTACACTCCTCCACCTATTATCTACGGGTCTGGTACCTGTCCACTGAAGACACACAAATCTGCACTAAATACTCACAAGTTATATGACTTGGTGTCACCAGCAGTGTCAATGACAGCCCAGTGACAGGGCATACACCCGTTATAACCAAATTGATGTAGATGTCACTGCACGCTTTATTTGTGACAAATATTTCAAATAATATACAAGATATGGTTATAGTTAGCATCTAGGAATATCTGTACATGGTGTTTCGTACTGGCAACAACCGGGATGTATTTCTGCGACGTCAGTGATGTTCCTGTCGGTTGCTATATATTCAGTTCATCATGTGAACGTGGACTGCACACCGAATATTTCTGGTTGCTATATGTTAAATGTTGCGTGTTCAGTTATATGTCAGCCACTGTGTATCATACACGTCTGTGACACTGACACGGTAATACTACAACTTTTGAACATGACATGGCACTAGTCCGTTTGAAATGTGTACACAACCATTTTTTTCTGGCTTTTGTTTTAGCAGAACAATTCTTGTATATGTGGAGAATAGGCATATAGACATACAATAATTAAAATATGGTAAAATATGAACTGTGCATGTCTATATGTCAGAGGATATCCGACAAGGTGGGCAGTGCCGCAGTAAAAAACTCTCTAGCGTTAACAACTATGATAGTTGTTACTGGTAGCTACTATAATTAACATATGGTAAAACTAATGAATTCATTTGACTATTTCTTAGTTACATTAGTTACAAGTAACAATAATAAGAAAAATCCTATAAATGGGGGTGGCTGCATTAAAGATAAAAATGGTAAAATAATATTTGATGATCCAGCGGTCCATGGGCTCATGCCCTTTGACCCAAATAATATTTGATAAAACAGAAGCACTCACAAGATGGGCAGATTATGTAACAGAACTGTTTGACGACCAACGGAACAAAAAACCAACAATACACAACAATGATGGACCAGCAATACTGAAATCAGAAGTAGAACATGCAATAAATTCAATAAAATGTGGAAAACCTGCAGGCTCTGACAACATAACAACAGACATAATAAAAACTCTAAATGAATTTGGTGTAGATACTATCACAGAAATTTGCAATGACATATACGAAACAGGCCATATACCTAAATACCTAACATCATCAATATTCATACCACTACCTAAGAAGCCCAGGGCTGTGGACTGTACAGAATATAGAACAATAAGTCTAATGAGCCATCTAACTAAAATACTTCTCAAGATAATACATGAAAGAATTAAGAACAAGATAGACATGGAGGTCGGTGAAGAACAATTCGGTTTAATGAAAAACAAAGGAACCAGAGAAGCTATACTGAGTATCCGGCTAGTGATAGATAAATATATAGAAGTCCAAAAAAGTATCTATATTTGCTTCATAGACTACAGCAAGGCCTTTGACAGAGTCCAACATGAAAAATTAATCAAATGTCTTCAAGAAATAGGCATAGATGGAAAAGACATCAGGCTGATTAGAAATATATATTGGGAACAAACTGCATCAAGAAGGTGTGAAAACAGCTACTCTCCATACATAGAAATAAGAAGAGGGGTAAGACAAGGATGCATTTTATCACCAAGTCTATTTAATATCTACACAGAGAATATCTTTAAAAATATAGAAGAAACACCAGGACTCAAGATCAATCGGAAAATAATAAACAACATTAGATATGCAGATGACACTGTTCTTTTAGCAGAAAGTGAACATGAACTACAAAGACTAATAGATCAAGTCAATAAATCAAGTAATGAATATGGACTGGATATAAACATTCAAAAAACAAAAACCATGATAATCAGCAAAGACACAGAAGAACAGGGGGTAAACATAAACATACAGGGAGAGAAACTACAACAAGTAAAACAGTATCAATATCTTGGACACATAGTCACAAATGAGGGCAGATGTGAAACAGAAGTTAAAAGGAGAATAGGAATGGCTAAAAGTACCTTCAATGACATGAGGAAATTATTAATATCTAAACAAATTACAAACAAGTTAAAAATGAGAATTATAAAATGCTACATCTATTCCATATTAATGTATGGCTCAGAAACATGGACACTAAATAAACAATTAGAAGACAAAATTTATGCGGCAAAATTATACCTTTGAGATGTGGGTATATAGAAGAATAGGGAGAACATCATGGAAAGAGAAGAAAACATATAAAGAGGTGCTAAAGACACTTAATATGAAGAAAGAACTACTAAGAGAAATAAAGATCAGGCAAATAAAATACTTTGGACACATTAAAAGACATGACACCCTATTGAAGACCTTACTTGAGGGTAAAGTCAAAGGGAAGCGAGCAAGAGGTAGGCAGAGATACAAGTGGGAGAGTAACATTACACGATGGACAGGTTACAGTCTAGCAGAGTGCACCACCAAGACAAGAGACAGGAGATGTTGGAGATACGTTGCAGCCAACCTTCGTTGTGGAGACGGCACTTAATGATGATGATGAACAATAATAGATTATGTCTATTGAGTCTGTGTTGTCTAGCAGTAACAATATGTCTATTGAACCTGCGTTTTGTCTAGCATTAACAATGTCTATTGAACCTGCATTTTGTCTAGCAGTAACAATATATCTATTGGACTTGGGTTTTGTCTAGCAGTGACGTTTTGGCAGCATATCCTATCTCAGATGCAGCTATCAATAGCCGGTATGCCATGAGAGACTTACTAAAACGGAGATCTGAGCACCTACGGACATAACCGGATGTGCGAAGAGGATAATCAACATGCCTAACATTAGCCATCGACTTAGCATTTTGTGGCTGTAGTAATTTATTTTCTAGGCAATATAAATACGTCAGCAGTTTGTCATTGCTTTCTAAACAAATTGAATGCACAATTGCCTGCCACAAGATTTGAACTCGGTACCTTGGCCATCATAAATGCGCTCTGTACCTCGCCGACACACAGCTGGTCGTGTTTTAAGAGTTGGAAAAACAGAAGTGATTTTCATGAGAGATCAGTAAAAGAAATGGAAAGAAAAAATTCAGTCAATGTACGTGTCACAAGAACAGGTCCAAAAATCTGTTATGTACAACAGTGGGGTTGTTTTCGCTGAAGTCAGATGTATCGGGACATTGTCGGCATAAATTTATTATGTAAAACAGTGATTCTAAACTGATTGTTGCTTTGGACCGGCAATGTGTTTCAAAATCTACTAGGTACAGGAATTGACGGTCAAATGCATTATAGGTAAAGGTAAAGGTAGGTCCCATGGCATCTGCCGTCGGGGATGAAGATAACTCTTCATGTAGCCGCAGCAACTATTAGGTGGGGTGGCCAGTTCCCTTCCTTGCTGTTTTTTACCTTCCCTAACTCATGCGTCAGGTACTCATTTACAGCTGAGTCGACTGGAGGAGTGGTCGTGTCAAGTGAGAAATCACAACCCGGATTTTTTTTTTTAATGTCCGGACGTGGTTTCGAACCTGGCACGCTGTAACCAGATGATAGCAAGCAAGCTCACTATCCACTAGGCTACCGCGCTCCTCAAGAAACTACAAGTAAAACATTATCAATATCTTGGACACATAGTCACAAATGATGGCAGATGCATTATATGACGTATAAAAGGACTTGCATGTCCTTTTATTGATTGATTGGTGAATTGAGTGTGTTGTTGATAAAGGTGTTTCATCGAAACGTCGATGTGTGTGGGTTATTATGTGTGTTACCACTGATTAGCACAACTTCATTATCCTGTTCCAAGTTTGCTTGATGGATTACAGTTTTGTTGCAGTTACTACCTAGTACACTGTATCAATGACATGACTTGCAGGTCGGTCACTTATGGCTCGTGGATCCGCCCACCCCACTTTGAGAAATAAACATACAAAAAGATAAACATGGAGGTGGTCAGGAAGCACTTGTAAAACGGACTGGGTCATCTCGTGAGGGTGGGTAACATTTCCAAGTTTTTCACATATACATTAAAACCTAGTGGATGCAAAGAAAACATACCTGCCAACTTCCAGAAGAATCATGCTATACTTCAGCACATAATAATCCCTATATTCTGATACTAAAACCCGTATAAAGTTGTAATTTACTCCACGAAAATTCTAAAGATCGGTATGAACCTATTCAATTAAACTTTAATATTTTCTGTTCTTCTTCTTCAGCGTTCATTCTCAAATTCCCACCGGATTTCTCTTGTAACAGGACAATGGTCCTACAAGATTTCCAGTTGGATGTAGTCCAGAGAATGGAAATGCGTCATGGTGCAGTATTATTTGCGCTTATGGCCCAATACATCCATCTTCGGTGGGATTTTCTGTTCATTCTCAAATTCCCACTGGATTCCTCTTGTAACAGGACAATGGTCCTACAAGATTTCCAGTTGGATGTAGTCCAGAGAAGGGAAATGCATCGTGTTGCCGTATTATTTGCGCTTATGGCCCAATACATCCGTCTTCTGTGGGATTTTCTGTTAAAAATATGTACTACTTGGTAGGGATGATTCAAATGTCATAGAAAATACCAGCAGAGGTCAGAGTGAATGTCTCCAAATCATTGACTTCCAGTAACACAATATAACATTATGGTTATTATGTGTTCCCCTTTTAGGCCCGGCAACACACAGGCGATTCACAATTTTAAAGCATAAAGTCTCTCGATGCACTGACTATGTCAGAATGATCCATTGACGTACCTCTCAACTCTGTGACCATGCTCGCCTGTGTATCATTTCGTTCATTGTTCTTAACACCCAAATGTCCAGATACAAAAATAAAGGTAATCTTTCTGGTCACAGATTGCACTAGCAACTCCACCCATTGACGACGGGCAACACTTGCTTCATCCTTGCCGAGCATGCCCATTGAGTTAGTGTGCATGCATGTGAATAATCATATGACACTAGTCATCCATCACTGCTTTTACCTCCATGTGGTTGCGGTGAATGCATCATTGAATTATATTAGATCTAGGCTAGTCCCAAACACTTTATTACCAGTATGTTAGATCAGTTATTTGGAGTTAGAATTTACACAGAACATGAAATCATAGAATAAAATATTTTAAAAAAAAAACATTACTAGTATTCATCAGTCTCTTGTTTTTCTGTGTTTCATCTCAAATTCCTACATATTAGCAGGATGTAGTCCGGATTACGCAATGCATTGTGTTAGTAAGTTAATTTAGTTAGTATAGTTAGTCAGTTTAGTCTATGGTCTAGTCTAGTTAGTTAGTCAGCTATTTAGACAGTCATTTAGTTAGTTAGATAGTCGTGGCACACTAGGAGAATGGAAGGTGGCATTCCTTCAATGAAAGGTGAGAATTTGTCGCCTCTTTTATTTCGGTGGTCCATCGTTTTCGTGGTCGGCCTCTAGGTCTGCCTTCACTGTATCTGTGTAGCATAGCTTGCTGCGGTATGCCGTCTGCTGATTTGTGCAATCCATTTGATCTGTTGTCTCTTAATATATTCCAAGATTGGAATGGTACCGGTTCTTTGTCTAATGTCTTCATTCCTTACTGTCTCTTAGCGATAATCCTAGGATTCTGCGTAAGCATGTCATTTCAGCTGTCACAAGTTTACGTTTATCTTGTGCTGTCCATGTTTGGCTTAGTAACACAGCGTTAACATAATAAGTGTTTTGAATAGTGTTATTTTGGTGTTTAAATCTAAATTTTTGTTTCTGAAGATTGATGTCATTTGTCCTAGGGCTTGGTATGCTTTACTACATCTATTGTGTATTTCTATGCTGCTCCTGCTGTCTGTTGTTATATTGCTTCCTAGGTATGTGAATTCTGTCACTTAGGTCTGTTGTTTCCAAGATATATGTTGGTGTTTCTTTCTGTTCTTCCTATCTTCATTACTTCGGTCTTCTCTATATTTTTCTTCATGTTAAAGGTTTGGCATGTTTGGTGTAATCTGTCTATTTGTCTTTGCTCTTCTGATGATTCTACTAGTACTTGGTCGTCTGCAAATATCAAATCGTTTAAGCTATTCAGGTTAATCTAGGTCATTTCTAAAACCTAACCTGCATATCTTTGAGATATGTTTCTTGAAGACTTCACTCATGTGTCGCTGGACCAGAAGAAAAGCACAGAATATCAACACTATTTACATTCCATGCATGTCGTAGGAAGCGACTAAGGAGGTAATGAGCTGGAATATGCTGTTTCATCTCATATATGGTAAAAGTTGGTAATATGGTAAATATATTTGTTATACGGGGATATTTGTTTAAAATTTTGTTATACATGGATATTTGTTTAAATGTTTGTTATACATGGATATTTGTTTAAATGTTTGTTATACATGGATATTTGTTTAAATGTTTGTTATACATGGATATTTGTTTAAATGTTTGTTATACATGGATATTTGTTTAAATGCATTTAAATAAATTATTTCTTTAAATGAACTTTTTTTTTTTAAATTAAGAGAGAGTTCAAATAATCTGGGTTTTTTTCAAGTGTCCTAAAAGAGGGAAATTCCTTAAAACTAAAGTCATTGTAATGAGATTCCACTGTTATCTTGTGAAAATCATCTTTCATTCAAAAACTAGTTGACTAGCCTGGGAACCTGCTGAAGATACCTCATATATTGTTACCTCGTATATTGTTAGAGTAGATTACAGCTTCTCCCATCCTCAAACGTTGAACAATGACAACAGTCTGTGTGTTGTCTGGTCCCAAAAAGGAGCAAAGAATAGTAAGACTATTTACCTGCCTTGCATGTCGTAAGAGGGGACTAAAGATTGGATGTTGGGACAGGACAGCCAGACCCACCTCATAATGTCCTTAGTCGCTTCTTGTGACACCTTTTTATTGTTAAAGTGAACTTAGAAGCCATGCTGAAGTCAGATGTACCAGGCCAAAAGGCACAGATATTGCAGCATAGCAGTAAACCATGACATAACGCATTTCATTTTAATCTGACTCCGGACTACATCCTTTTAATTTGCAGGAGTTTGAGAACAATTGCAGAACCAGAACAATGACCACACATTCTTGCATCTAAAATATGAAATAGAACAATGACCACACATTCTTGCATCTAAAATATGAAACAGTTACTGACATTATGTGATCTGACATATGAAATTATATATGTATGAAATATGATTTAAAATATGAATCAGTTAGCAGTATACAATCTACAATATAAATCAGATTACATACAATTGTGTCTTCCGAATTCTCTTTCCGGTCATCCAACATTGATGTTATTTATTTTTAAAAATCAGTCACGTCAAATAATTCCACACCTCCAGATTTTTCATAAATAACAGTTCTTGAATCAATCAGTCTCATTCAATGTGTCAGACCTTATTTCATGAATGTGTTATGTTATGTGGCCTATGGCCCAGTGTATATGTCTTGAGCAGACATGATTTTTGGAGGCATTGCTTCCCTTTTTTCCACATCAACTTCTAAAACTCCCATCAGATCTCTCTTATAGCAGGACAATGGTTCTACAAGATTTCCTGCAGGATGTAGTCCAGATAATGAAAGTCCACTATCAGTGATTGTGAAGTCCACTATCAGTTATTGTGAAAAAGGAGTAAAGAATAGCTACTGTTACCTGCCATGTATGTCATAAGAAGTTTAGTGGGTGGAGTTGGCTGTTCTATATCACAGGTCAAAGTGAACCAAAAACCACGCTGAAGTTGGATGTGTCAGCCTATGAGGCAGAGATAGTTAGTTAGTCATCGGATCATCATCACTGCAAACTGGACACGTCCATAGTTGCTCTGATCTCTCCCTGAATGTATCCGCCATTACACTTCTACTGAGAGTACCGGTCCTATGCTAGTTGACCATCATTCTTCTGCGCCCTCCAAAATGTTCACTTCTAGCAACACCACATTTCAAACCCTGATCTTTAATCCTGGCCATTGAAAAGGAATCACCATCCACATAAGTCTTAATCTCACGTGCTATATCTCTCAAGGAGTTCAGAACGTCAGATCGATCCATTGCCCTGTGCCACAATCGCGCATGACGTCAGTTGATCTGCTCTTTCATTTCCTCGAAGACCCACATACCCCTGCATGAAAATAAATGTAACCACTTTCAGCCTCACCTTTCTCAAGGCCTCAATCCACTGTTCGTGAACGAGACCCACTTGTACCTTATTAATCATACTCATAGAGTCACTCAAGATGCAGACCTGCGTTACTTTCTGTGCGCATACCCACTCAAATGCTCTGGTTACCGCAATAGTCTCCATGGTCATGCTACTCGTAGTAACCGCAAAGTTACAAAGACAGACATATTGCAGCCATACTGTAAAACATGACACACAGCTTTCTATTCACTGGACTCAAAAAGTTAAAAAGTCGTAGAGGGTTGACTTCACTGTACTCGGTTTCCCAAATGTACTCCGTCACTCTCAACGAAGCGACACGCCACCTGCCGAGAGTATCACTCATAGCATGTAACTCTGTAGCTTCTAGTGATAATCCACAGGGATCTCCGGAAAATAATCCACCTTATAAACAAGACGTGACGAGTTGGATTTGAACTCATGACCTCTTGAACACAAGTTGAACAGTTTAACCACTACGCTAGGTAGATCCCCTATCTCCCTGAACTACACCCTGATAACCAGGAGGATTTTGAAAATAATCACAGAAGACATAGAAGAACTGTAGAGAGTCCAACAATTTATGTAATATCACAACACAACAAAGGTTGAGACAGCAATCCTTTCACCAACAGAAACTGAAACTTTGACAAGATCAGAAAACAAGTTCAGTCTCAGGTCTACAGAGAATAATTTGCACACATCTCAACTAAACTTCAACTGGGAGTCAGCAAATGTCAATCTGATTCCTCATAAAAAATACAAGATAATCAACATCATAGTTCTCATTCAGCATATTATTTGCGTTTATTTACAACTTCAAACAAACATCGGTCCATTTGTCCATATTTCTTGGAATATAAATTTACTATTGACAAAAGGAAGATTAACAGATAAAAAACTGGAGTTACAAACTATCATAAGAAATGTATAGAGAACCGCATACTCATCCACGATCTCACAGCCAGAAGACGGGGGACAGCATTCTTCATTGCAAACACTTCACTCTTCTCATGCTCACTGACCACACAAACATGTAAAAAACTTTAATCTCCACCCAGCTGGTTACCCCTACCCCAGTCATGTCTACCCCATATACCACCACCCCCGTTTCCTCCATCATCTGGCCTCCTTCTGCTAGCCGGTGCCTGTCCAAACCCTGAAACACCCCCTTGACGTCTGGGAAACAAGCGGTATCTGAAACAAACAAAAAACATTCTCTCAGGATTTTCATCAGACATTTTATAACAAACAGCAGAAACTTAAATAACTTCACAACAAACATCAGACATTTCATAACAAACATTAGAAACTTAATAACTTCACAACAAACATCAGAAACTTAATAACTTCACAACAAACATCAGACATTTCATAACAAATATCAGAAACTTAATAGCTTCACAACAAACATCAGAAACTTAATAACTTCACAACAAACATCAGACATTTCATAACAAATATCAGAAACTTAATAGCTTCACAACAAACATCAGAAACTTAATAACTTCACAACAAACATCAGACATTTCATAACAAACAGCAGTAATTTCATAACAAAAATCAAACATTTCTTCTTATTTTTCAGTTTTCAAACTCCTGTAGATTAGTTCCTTTCTCAAACTCCTTTCTTTCAGGACCAGTGGACACGTAATCTTTCATGTCATGTTATTTTATTCTGCCGAAGATGGATGTGTCGGGCCATTGGCGCAAATAATACAGTGACACAACGCATTTCCATTCTCTGGGCTACATCCTGCTGGAAATCTAGAATAGATCATGGTCCTGCTACAAGAGAGATCCAGCAGGAGTTTGAGAATGAACGCTAAAGAAGAAGAAGAATGTGATATTATCAGACTCTCAGAGCACGCTGTGCAAGACAGGAAAATGTATAAGGAAAGAGTGGGACACACGCTCGTGTGTTGCCGGGCCCGAAAGGGAAGCAAAGAATAGCAACACTGTTTACCTTCCATGCATGTCGTAAAAGGCGACTAAGGAGGTTATGGGATGGAGTTGGCTTTCCCATCCCATATAGGGTCAGAGACCCAAAGCCATGCTGAAGTCGGATGTGTCAGGCCAAAAGGCGCAGATATCGGAGCAATGCTGTAAACCATGACACAACGCATTCCGTTCTCCAGACTACATCCTGCTAATCTGCAGGAGTTTGAGAATGAACACACAAGAAGAAGAAGAAGTGGGACACTCTTCTCAACAATGTCTGGATCATGCTGAAGTCTGGGGCAAAGAAAGATCTGACACATTGTCCGGTAAAGCTATTGTGGATGGCAAAATGATGAGAAGAGACCAAGTGAATTAATTAGGGCAATATACACTAGAAAACAATGAAAAGGATGCTGAAACAAAACAATGACGAGGATGCTGAAACAAAACAATGAAGAGGATGCTGAAACAAAACAATGAAGAGGATGCTGAAACAAAACAATGAAGAGGATGCTGAAACAAGACAATGAAGAGGATGCTGAAACAAAACAATGAAGAGGATGCTGAAACAAAACAATGAAGAGGATGCTGAAACAAAACAATGAAGAGGATGCTGAAACAAAACAATGAAGAGGATGCTGAAACAAGACAATGAAGAGGATGCTGTACAAGACAATGAAGAGGATGCTGAAACAAGACAATGAAGAGGATGCTGAAACAAGACAATGAAGAGGATGCTGAAACAAAACAATGTACATTTTCTGAGACTGATACAAATGGGAGTGACCAGAGAGGAGAAACTGCGTCCTCACTGGAAAGACAAGAAGAACCCATAACCAACAATTGACTGGGCACACTGAGATCATATACTTTTAGATGGCTGATGGAATGACAATTGGAGTATTTATGGAACTTCCTATTGTGCAGTCTTCTTCTTCTGTATTCCACATCATGTTATATTGTCAGGGCGAAGTCCACTGTCTTCTCCAGGTCAGAACGGCTGCCCTATAGCTTTTGTCTCAAGTCTGTATCCTCTGCTGTCTTTGCTCTTTGTATGTTGGGTAATGCTGAAGTATGTGCATTGTACATTGTGCTGCGTTTCACAGTGAAGCTGCGTTATTTTGTGGTTTTTGGCCCAGCACATATGTTTTATGCATTTATAAAAAATAGTAAATGATAGTTCATGACAAAACATTTAAAAATATGGACGTTCTAACACAGAGAGAAAGAAAATGTATAACTTACAGTAGACTTCGGACACAGAGAGAAAGAAAACGTATAACTTACAGTAGACTTGGGACACAGAGAGAAAGAAAACGTATAACTTACAGTAGACTTGGGACACAGAGAGAAAGAAAATGTATAACTTACAGTAGACTTGGGACACTCAGCAGCTGGGTACCACCAAAATCTTGTGGGTACTTAAACATGAGGAAGAAGTATAAGTGTCCCACAACAATGCCAAACAGTTCCACCATGCCCCTGGGGATGAAGAAAATCAACTGGGCTAGGTATGGGTGAATCAAGTGAGTTCACACTCAGTCATGGGTGAATCAAGTGATTTCACACTCAGTCATGGGTGAATCAAGTGAGTTCACACTCAGTCATGGGTGAATCAAGTGATTTCACACTCAGTCATGGGTGAATCAAGTGATTTCACACTCAGTCATGGGTGAATCAAGTGATTTCACACTCAGTCATGGGTGAATCAAGTCAGTTCACACTCAGTCATGGGTGAATCAAGTCAGTTCACACTCAGTCATGGGTGAATCAAGTGATTTCACACTCAGTCATGGGTGAATCAAGTGAGTTCACACTCAGTCATGGGTGAATCAAGTGATTTCACACTCAGTCATGGGTGAATCAAGTGATTTCACACTCAGTCATGGGTGAATCAAGTGAGTTCACACTCGTCATGGGTGAATCAAGTGATTTCACACTAAGTCATATGTGAATCAAGTGATTTCACACTCAGTCATGGGTGAATCAAGTCAGTTCACACTCAGTCATGGGTGAATCAAGTCAGTTCACACTCAGTCATGGGTGAATCAAGTGATTTCACACTCAGTCATGGGTGAATCAAGTCAGTTCACACTCAGTCATGGGTGAATCAAGTCAGTTCACACTCAGTCATGGGTGAATCAAGTGATTTCACACTCAGTCATGGGTGAATCAAGTTAGTTCACACTCTGTCATGGGTGAATCAAGTCAGTTCACACTCTGTCATAGATGAATCAAGTCAGTTCACACTATGTCATGGGTGAATCAGAAAAGTTCACTCTCAGCTGTGGATGAACAAAATTGTTTCACATCCAGACATGTATGAATATCTGCTGTAATGTCAAGTATATATGAAAGAATGAATATGAATAGATGCTGTAATGATTAAGAATTCATAACAAAAAAAATTCCTAATAATAAAGAATTCAGTGTGTAACTCTAAAATCGAAGAGATGATAGGCTTCTTCTTCTTTAGCGTGTGTGGTTGTTTGTTTCTCAAACTTCCGCTGGATCTTTCTTGTAACAGCACCATGATATGACAGCCTGTCTCTGGGTCACTTTGGCCCTATATGAGATAGAACAGGCAACTCCACCCTACAACCTCCTTAGTTGAGTTGTTGTTACATCTTACAATATGAATGGAAGTTGAACAGTGTTGCTTTGCTCCCCTTTTAGGCTCTGACAACACACCGATGACATAGAACGAGAGCAGCCAATTACCACATGCTGAAGGACATCCCGAATCACAGATCGGAGTGTCTATGGACATATTCAGAGATTGCAGTGAAGATCTGACAAATTACTAACTAGCATGCAAGAAATGCATCCCTTCTATCAAAATATAATCAACAAAGTAGACACACACACACAATGAGCTTACCCGCTGCCAATAATCAGATTGAATGCAAACAATATCCAGGGCAAGTACATGGCCTGAATGAAGAAAACAATTTTCAGCTCATGTATTAGGCCACACAAACATATCATAAAACATATTAATACTTGTAATTGAAAGCATTTATTAGTTATTGGTTTAAACCGATATCATTTCACTCTGGGCAAACCCACAATAGTACTTCCACACACACAACCACAATAGTACTCACACGCACAATCACAATAGTACTTACCGGTACACACACCCATAATAGTACTTACACACAATCACAATAGTACTTACACACACAATCACAATAGTACTTACACACACACAACCACAATAGTACTCACAGGCACAATCACAATAGTACTTACACACACAATCACAATAGTACTTACCCACACAATCAAAATAATACTTACACACACAATCACAATAGTACTTACACACACAACCACAATAGTACTTACACACACAACCACAAGGTAGTTCAGTCTTACAATAAACGCACAGACTATATATGACTATTGAGCACGGGTATGAACGAATGCTGATAACAGTGCACAAATTAGACTAAACCGATGCTTCAACCTTAAGATTTGTATAAAAAATAATACAAGACAAACAATAAAAGCGATAACACAAACGGACTAGACGGCAAACATTTAACACAAGTGACATCCGGGGTCAATGGTGGCATATGTGCACATTGTAGAGATGACCATTTAAAAAATATGAGAAATGAGAATGAAATAAAAACAACTATGACAGAACAAATGGAATGACAAAACAACAAATGTCCAACCACCCAAATCGAAATAAATTAATGATATGTATTAAGACCAAATGGTTTAAGGATACATATTGCAATATATAATGATTTTCAAGGCTGTACCTAGCTGTAGATTTTATTGCAGTGACCTGAATATCACAGGCACCATGATGATGAAAGCCATAGCAACAGGCAGCAGCACAGCAAAAGGAGTAAAAGATCTATGGTTAATAGCATGAAAATGTTGGCAGAAACGCTCGCTTAGTTTTTCCTATGAGAACACCCATAGAAGCTCAGTTTCTCCAGCAGATGTATGAAGGGTATGCATTCTGATGGTTCCTGTGGCTCACTGATTAAGCACACTCCTCATTGTGCCCCACAGGTTCCAAACCCTACTCGCAGAACACCTAATGCCGAATTTGTATCAATAACAGCCAGGACATCTCATCTACTGCAGTGTTGACATCCAGCAGAGACACAGCAAGTAACTTCAGTATGTTTCCTTTATCCATCTTCAATTAGATGCAAGTCTGTTCTCTCATTTCCACAAACGTCTGCAAGTCCAGGGCAGCAGTACTCATAATAAATAACAAATAGAATATTCTTCTTCTTCTACATCGTTCATTCTCAAACTCCTGCTGGATCTCCTTTGTAGCAAGACCATTGTCCTACTAGATTTCTAGCAGGATGTAGTCCAGAGAATGGAAATGCGTTGTGCCGCCGTTTTATTTGCGCCAATGGCCCGGCACATCCGTCTTCTGCGGAAATAGAATATTCATACACAAGAAATTACCATATATAAGAAATACTGCCAATTTGAACAATCAGAGAATGTAGATGCATGCCGAAAATGGATGTGCTGGAGGGAAAAGGGGGGAGGTGTGCAAAATAATGCTGCTCTTCTATGGAAATGGCAGCACAACATACTTTACCCTCCACAGCAGAAATCACACAAACTGATATCCCCACTGAAATACCCCATGTGTCCATTGACTGGCAGCATCAAAGCGAGTATGAGCCATTATAAGCTCAGGTTACTGGAGTGGGGTCACTGATCAAGATAACTGTCTTGTGATTGGTGACTTCAATAGCCACTCACAGAGTTGGGGATATACAGAACAAGATACTAGAGGAGAAGAAGTGGAAGACTGGCAGTGCGAGGTGAAACTTCAACTGCTTAATGAACCTGAAGACCACCCAACTTTCTACTCTAGAAGATGGCCCACCACCTCAACCCCTGACCTAGCCTTTGCAACAGATGCTTTAGCGAAAATAACATACAGGGAAGTGCTGGAGCAGCTTGGTGGAAGTGACCATCGCCCCATCAAACTCACCATTGACATTAACCATACCCCTGCTGGCCCTACAACCACATACAGATGGAACTTCAAGAAAGCAAACTGGAGTAAGTATGCTGACCTGACAGACAAATTCACAAAAACCATAAATCCAAGGATTAAAAATGTGAACAAAACTGCACAACTCCTGGATTCTGCACTTCTTCAAGCAGCCAAGCAAACCATACCAAGAGATGCTAGGAAAAATTACAAACCGTACTGGTCTGACGAACTCGATGAGTTGGAGAAAGAAGTGTCAAAGGCCAGAGACACAGCAGAAAAAAGCCCATCCACAGAAAACAACATATCACTAAAAGCTGCTGTAGCCAAACTAAGAAAAACGACAATTACAAACACAAGGAAAAGCTGGCATGAAAAAACCGAAAATTTAAACTTTGACAAAGAGGGAAGAAAACTATGAAAAATAACAAAAATGCTCAACAACGAAGATAACAAAACAGCACCAGTAGCTATAGAGAATGGTGGAGATGTACTCACAGGAAAGAAGGCTGCAAATCACTTTATACAGCATTACCAAAGTACTGCCTGCCACAAAGTCGATGAAAATAGGAGAAGAGAAGTAAGAAAAGAACTACGGAAGATCGAAAAAGAGATCAGCAAAGATGTCATGAATATTCCATTCACGATCAATAAACTAAATGAAAAACTAACAGTATTAAAACTTAGGAAATCACCTGGCCCAGACGACATACCAAATGAACTGATAATTCACATCGGACCATCAGCAAAAAAGAAATTAATAAAATTTTAACTGTTGGGATAGAGGTCTAGTGCCACAGGTGTGGAAAACCACCATAATGATACCCATCCACAAGAAAGGCAAGCCAAAAAATAAGGTGGACAGCTTTCGCCCAATAAGTCTGACCAGCTGTGTTTGCAAACTAATGGAGCGCCTGGTAAACAAGAGAATGATGTGGTTCCTAGAAAAAAATAAAATCCTGCTAAATCAGCAAGCTGGCTTCAGAAAGTGTAGATCAACTGAAGACCAGATTACACTAATTGCCCAGGAAGTAGAGGATGCTTTCCAGGAAAAAAAGCAGACATCAGTGGTGTGGGTAGATATGGAAAAAGCCTTTGATTGTGCATGGAAAGATGGACTCCTCCTTAAACTACAACAAAACAAAGTGACAGGGCGCATGTATTACTGGATAAAACACTACCTGCACAACCAAAAACCAGCAGTGAAGCTTGAAATGAAGCATAGCAGAAAGAAACTCTTTAAGCATGGAGTACCACAGGGAGGTGTTCTATCCCCCACTCTATTCCTTATATTAATGAATGACATTGACCAAATTCTCTCGCGTAAAGTAAATGCTGCAATGTATGCAGACGATCTGGCGATATGGTGCAGTGAAGAGAGTGTAGGCACAACAAAAATAAGGTTACAAGAAACTATGGACAATTTGGCCAAGTGGACAGACCAATGGGCCATGTCTATCAATGCCCAAAAATCTACCTATACCATCTTCACCATGTCCACCAAACCACAGAAAATCCTACTAACCATAAATGGTCAAACATTGCCTAAAGATGAGACACCCACATACCTTGGAGTCACTTTTGATCCAAGACTTACATGGAAACAGCACATAGACAAGTGCCAAACAAAAGGTACAATGAGGACAGCACTCCTTAAAAAATTGGCTGGAACAGATTGGGGTGCAAATGGAAAAATTCTAAGTAGAGCGTATACAGGTTACGTAAGACCAGCTTTGGAATATGGAATGTCAGCTTGGGGGACTACAGCCAAGATTAACACTCAAAAGATCTCAAAGATACAAAACCGCAATCTCAGAATTATAACAGGAGGTATGAATACTACCCCAATCACAGAAATGGAAACATGCACAGGTTTGCCATCAATGGAAGAAATGAAAAAATCCTCACACAGTATGCAAAGTTCAAATGTTTGGAGAGTCATCAAATGAACTAAGCAGACCTACAAAAGAGGTAGCTTTCTACACTCCGCTAAACAGCTCCAGAAATCACTCACAGATACAGACCTACAAAACCTAAAACCACTAAACACCTTTAACACATACCCAACATGGGACAGGAAAAATTTCCCAAGAATTATGGACAATATACCAAGCATTATTTCGAAAACAGAAACTACTATACAAGTACTAAAGGAGACAAATAAGAATCACATACAGAAAGCATACCCAAAGGATATATGGACACATGTATATACAGATGGATCAGCGAAAGAGGCAGTATTAGATGGAGGATCAGGAATATATATAGTAACACCAGATGGAAAAGAAATAGAGAAATCCATACCCATAGGCAAACATTCTACAAATTTCAAAGCAGAAATGGAAGCCATAATAGAGGCAGCCAAAATGCTCATGAATTGCTTGCTGAGTCACAACAGAAATGTAGTTTTTCTAACGGACGCAAAGTCAGTATTGCAGGCATTGAAAGATCCAAAGAACACGAGCATGAATGAACTTACGGCCTGCTTACTACACCTCAGCAGTACTACCAAAGAAACAGTATTGCAGTGGATCCCAGGTCATTGTGGCATACCTGGAAATGAAAAAGCTGATCTCCTGGCAAGGAAAGAGGGATCACTGGAACAAATAGAAAACAATAATACGTACTATGAATGTAAGACCATGTCAAAGCAGAATATAAGAAAAAGTGGAAGCAAATGCACCCAACTGCAGAACCAAATGACCCCTACCACCAAATGTCACGCAAGGAACAAACCATCATCTTCAGACTACGAACTGGTCACAAAAGACTGAGAAGCAACATGTTCCGAAAGCTGAAGATTGGTGACACAGACCTGTGCAACTGTGGACTGAGCCCAGAGACTGCAGAACACATTCTTCATGCCTGTCAACTCTACCAAGAAGAGAGGGAGAAAATATGGCCTACTGAGACGGCACTGCTTCCAGGCTAGAGGGTTTCCATGGATGACCTGAAGCGAATCACACAATTCATTGAAGCTATTGGTGCTGTAACCTTATATCTGACTGAAGAACGATGAAGAAGAAGAAGAACACAAACTTGCATGTTGGTTACCAGTCAATGCAGAAATAGAAGACAGAGTAGATAATGATGAAGTAATCCCTCTGTCTGTGAGCTGGTAGGTAGCTCTTGACACATGATGATGATGAAATAATCCCTTCAGCTGTGTGCACTTAGCTCTTGACACATGATGATGATAATGAAATACTCCCTTTAGCTAACCCCCTGAGCAGGTAGCTCTTGACAGCACATAGACTTTGTAACAAAAACAAGTCCTGCTCAGTGAGTAACTGAGGTGGCAGCTGAACCTATATACAATTTCTTATCTCAAATGTATAGTTGTGTTACTGTGTTTTATGGAAGTGTGGCGTAATATCCAAAGGGAGATATTCAAATATGGCAGTGTTTCCAAGTCCGGCCACGAACAGAATTCTAGACCAACTATCTCATCATTCTTCTGTCAGATCTGTTGACACATCTGCAGGTGGCACATTTAGCAATCCCTGTCACCTAGAAGTCTGCCACAAAAGGACAAATAAGTAATATTCACCAGGGCCTGCATCTCTTCATCTTCCATAGGGATCATTTGACAGAAGACAATAAGAAACTGAGACAAGACATGCAGTGACAATGATTTTTTACTGGTGACAGGTTGTCACCCTACCCCCCCCCCCCCCCAACTTCCTTTAGTCCTACGATATAGTGGGAAAGAAGACAATGGCCCACAATCTTTGCATCCTGAACTAAACGTACAGTTCCCCGGTTGCCACACAGGGGAGAAAGTCAATAAATGATGTTATTCACATGTGGTACTGTAAAATTTCAGCTATGTAACTTGTATATATTCACAAGGAACAATGAAATTTGTTATTCTGCACAACCCACGTACCCTGAGAACATAGGTGCCTCATTTTTGTTAGGCCATCAGTAATCTGAGACTGCAACAAAATTTCAGTAGAATATATGCAATAGTTTGTGAGAAAAATGCAAGAACAACAACTATAATACATGTCAACATAAATGTCATAACACTTGCCTTGAAACGAGTTCCAAACCAAAATGAGACAATCTGATCCTTATTAAGCTGGCACCAAATGTACAAGACGCTCAGCACTAGTGGGTCCATTAGAAGCTGTACACACATACAGATGAGTATGTGAATATAGAAATTGTGATACAATAATTAAGTAGAGGTCATTCACGGGAGGATGCACTGATCAGTAGGCATGTATAGGAGATATAGACATAGGTAAATGTGCCTGTGATGTGATATAGACAGGAATAGACATGTAGATGTGTATATGATGTGATATTAATGTGTGTGGATGTGCACATGTGATATAGGTATGTGTAGAAGTCTATATACGGTAATGTAGATGTGTGCAGATGTGTATATGAGGTGATAGAGACATGTATTGATATATTTACATGGTAATATTGATGACACATAAAACATAACAAAACACTGACAGATGACACATAAAACATAACAAAAAACTGACAGATGGCACATAAAACATAACAAAACACTGACAGATGGCACATAAAACATAACAAAACACTGACAGATGACACATAAAACAAAACACTGGCAGATGACACATAAAACATAACAAAACACTGACAGATGATACATAAAACATAACAAAACACTGACAGATGACACATAAAACAAAAACACTGACAGATAACACATAAAACATAACAAAACACTGACAGATGACACATAAAACATAACAAAACACTGGCAGATGACACATAAAACATAACAAAACACTGACAGATGACACATAAAACAAAACACTGACAGATGACACATAAAACATAACAAAACACTGACAGATGCTTACAGCAAGATCAGCAGCAAATCCTATTATCTAAAAATTATGTTAAGGAATTCTATCCATTTTAAAGCATATAGCTCATCTCCATATGTGATACACAACATTATGTCTATTGTGATACACAACATTATGTCTATTGTGATACACAACATTATGTCTATTGTGATACACAACATTATGTCTATTGTGATACACAACATTATGTCTATTGTGATACACAACATTATGTCTATTGTGATACACAACATTAGGTCTATTGTGATACACAACTGAACTCCTGTCATTGAGACAAAACTCTTTACTTAAACTCCTGCCGTTGAGACAAAACTCTTTACTTAAACTCCTGCCGTTGAGACAAAACTCTTTACTTAAACTCCTGCCGTTGAGACAAAACTCTTTACTTAAACTCCTGCCGTTGAGACAAAACTCTTTACTTAAACTCCTGCCGTTGAGACAAAACTCTTTACTTAAACTCCTGCCGTTGAGACAAAACTCTTTACTTAAACTCCTGCCATTGAGACAAAACACTTTACTTAAACTCCTGCCATTGAGACAAAACACTTTACTTAAACTCCTGCCATTGAGACAAAACTCTTTACTTAAACTCCTGCCATTGAGACAAAACTCTTTACTTAAACTCCTCCATTGATGTAGTCCAAAAAAACAGAATATGTTGCATCATGGTATACAACTTGATTACGATATCTATACCTTTGGACCCACACATCCAACTTCAACCAATTTTTCTGAAGTTTCTTCAAGCTTCTATAGCATGAGATAGTGTCTAGTCATTGCCTAATGCTTACGTAGTTGCTTATAATGCTTCTTTTGCTCGCTTGGTATATGTTTATATCTGTTTTCCTCTCTTCTACGATTCCAGAGATTAGCAAAATTGTATTACCCTATTCCAAGCTTTGACTGTTGGATTTGAGTTTTGTTGCAGTGAGCACATGTCGATTTGTCTTCTTTATAAGCCTAATTGTTTTGTAACTCGTACGGAAGTAGTTCCTTGAGTTGTTCTTCTAGTGTGGTTTCTTTGGGCCAGTGGCTGCTTCTTATAATATGCTTGACAAATCACACCGCTGCTATTCTTTATTCCTCTTCTGGGACTGATATTACACAGGTAGGATGCCATTATAAATGATGTTCTTCTGCTATCATTCTCAAAATCCTGCAGATTAACAGGATGTAGCCCAAAGAATGTCTGGGAGAATCACTACCAACAAAAAAATGTCAATATTTCTTAAACTATTAATGGCAAACTGGCCGGGTTCTGATTTTCTGTTACGCAACAAGTGTCATAAGTAATTCACCAAGTTTCAGTAGTAATTCTTCTTCTTCTTCTTCTTCATCGTTCATTCTCAAACTCCTGTTGGATCTCCCTTGTAGCATGACCATGGTCCTACTAGATTTCCAGCAGGATGTAGTCCAGAGAATGGAAACACAACGGTTTGTTGTGTCGCGGTTTTATTTGCGCCAATGGACTGACACATCCGTCTTCGGATGTCAGTAGTAATTCATCACGTTTCAGCAGTAATTCACCAAGTTTCAGCAGACCTCAACACGAGTGTCTTTAGCAGACCAAATAATGTCAAGACAGTATTCTATCTTCATGGGTTTTGAAGCATCTGACGTTTGAATGGTGCACAATTATCAATTATTCATTGCGAAAGATTAACCAGTTCCGCACAGGAGTTTGATTTCTAAAGGGTTTTTTTGCGTATCCCCATAGAGAGAAATCTAAAGTGGTTAAATCTGGTGACCTTGGTGGCTATTCAATGGACATAATCTTCTAATCCATCTGTCTGGAAATTGTTGATGAAGGTAGTTTCATCTTACTTCATTGGCATTGCATGGAGGTGCTCCACTTACTTCATTGGCATTGCGTGGAGGTGCTCCACTTACTTCATTGGCATTGCGTGGAGGTGCTCCACTTATTTCATTGGCATTGTGTGGAGGTGCTCCACTTACTTCATTGGCATTGAGTGGAGGTGCTCCACTTACTTCATTGGCATTGTGTGGAGGTGCTCCACTTACTTCATTGACATTGCGTGGAGGTGCTCCACTTACTTCATTGGCATTGCGTGGAGGTGCTCCACTTACTTCATTGGCATTGCGTGGAGGTGCTCCACTTACTTCATTGGCATTGTGTGGAGGTGCTCCACTTACTTCATTGGCATTGTGTGGAGGTGCTCCACTTACTTCATTGGCATTGTGTGGAGGTGCTCCACTTACTTCATTGGCATTGTGTGGAGGTGCTCCACTTACTTCATTGGAATTGTGTGGAGGTGCTCCACTTACTTCATTGGCATTGCGTGGAGGTGCTCCACTTACTTCATTGGCATTGTGTGGATGTGCTCCACTTACTTCATTTGCATTGTGTGGATGTGCTCCACTTACTTCATTGTGTAGAGGTGCTCCATCTTGCTGGAATATGAACCCTTCAGGTATCCTAGGAACCAGATATTCCTTCCTGAATCTCCTTTGTACAACGAATGGGAAATTTTCATTGTGCGAGTCAATAACTGCATTGAACTTTCAGCAGTGCCGTTACCGCTGAACCCATCATCACATTCTGCTGCTGTACAACCTTTAGCCTCTGCACATTTATCAGACAATTTGTTTTTATTTCTTCACTTCTAAATATTTACTTCTCTTTTCGATGTAGCCATAAAAAAACATACTATTTGACATGGCAGAAGAAATATTGACAATTGTTGTTGATAGTTTTCTTTCTGTTGCATTCATTCTCAAGCTCCAATATCTCAAAGCAGGACATGGTCCTACAAGATTTCTCTTATAGCAGAACATGGTTCTACAAGAGTTCTCTTATTGCAGGACATGGTCTTACAATATTTTCCAGCACGTTGTAGTCATGATGCTAACACACACATTCCAATATTAGTACTATAATCTTCTTCTTCTGCGTTAATTCTCAAACTCCTGCTCATTAGCAGGATGCAGTCTAGAGAATAGAATGCGCATCGTCGTGGTTACAGCTTGACTATTCTTCTTCATCGTTCTCCAGTCTAAGTCAGACACTGATATGGATTTCATCAATGAACTGTATTGTGATCACCAGCCCAGATACAGAGTTGTAGAGCTTGTCTGTCAGAGTTGTTTCCCATGGCCATAGTTTGCTGTACTGTAATATCTGCAACTTTTGGCCGGACACAAGTGACATCAGTATAGCTTTTGACTCACCTTGACCTATGTGTTCAGGCAACTAACGTTACACCTTAGTTTTATGACTGCAGCACTCTTCATTTTGTCGGATATCCTCTTACAGTTTTGTTATAATTTATCTACACCTAAAACCTCTTAGTTGCTTCTTGCGACATGCACGACAAGCCATGTTGTCTTTGCTCCCATTGATGCTTCGACAGCACACATGTGGCACCACTATCAAATGTAAGTCAAAGGATACGACCAGACAGATCCAATTGAAGAGCAACAAGAACGCATAGTCTGCCGGTGAGCCAGCAAATGTTTCTGCAAGAGAATAGGTTCCATCATTAGTTATGTTGACACATGATGATGATGATGGTGAAATAACCCCTTTAGCTAACCCAGTGAGCAGATATTTTTGACACATGATGATGATGAAATAACCCCTTTAGCTAACCCAGTGAGCAGATATTTTTGACACATGATGATGATGATGGTGAAATAACCCCTTTAGCTAACCCAGTGAGCAGATATTTTTGACACATGATGATGATGATGGTGAAATAACCCCTTTAGCTAACCCAGTGAGCAGATATTTTTGACACACGATGATGATGATGGTGAAATAACCCCTTTAGCTAACCCAGTGAGCAGATATTTTTGACACATGATGATGATGAAACAATCCCTTTAGCTAATCCCCTGAGCAGGTTGACAGCCTATAGCCGTACTGACAAAAGCACAGATACTTTACAGTTGTGTAACTGAGGATGAGGTGACACTAGAACTCCTACAAGGTCTCAAAGGAATGGTTGTGCTGAGTATGGGGCGGGTTCGGGTGCATGTTTAGTCCCTGAAGGGAGGAAATCCAAAAGCCAGTATCCCAGGATTACTACATCCTGTTAGAAGAACTCAACACTTCTAGGTCAACTATCTCATCAGTATTCTGTCTGATTTCTTGATTCTTGATCCATCTGCAACATCTAGAATTCCCAGTCACATAGGAGTCTGCCAAAAAATGACAAAAGTGTAATGCTTTCTGACCTGCATCTCTTGTGTCATCCATGGGGATTATATGATATGACCTGCATCTCTTGTGTCATCCATGGGGATTATTTGATATGACCTGCATCTCTTGTGTCATCCATGGGGATTATTTGATATGACCTGCATCTCTTGTGTCATCCATGGGGATTATTTGATATGACCTGCATCTCTTGTGTCATCCATGGGGATTATTTGATATGACCTGCATCTCTTGTGTCATCCATGGGGATTATTTGATATGACCTGCATCTCTTGTGTCATCCATGGGGATTATTTGATATGAGACAAAAATCAGCAATAAGATGTGACAATGCTGATTTTATCACAGGTTCCAGGTTCTCAGTCTATCCCGTAGCATTCCTTAGACACCTACTATGACATGTCTGGAAAGAAGACAGTAGTCCTATTTTTGCACCCTGAACTATGTCCAGTTCTCAGTTGCCACATAGGTGATTGTGTTGATATCCTACACAAATAGGTAATGTTCTGCTTCTTCTGGTTCACATGTTTCCACAGAAAGTCTGGATTTTTTTTATATATGTTGCTGTATTTTAAAGCTGCCTACGGTTGCCATACAGCTTTCTGTGGATATCTGTCTCTGTGGGCCAGTACTCCTCTCTCTCTCAACTGGTTTAGTGTAATGCTGTCTTTCAGGATATTATCCGCGGATTGTAATGCATGCCCACATGAAAACAGAGGTGATGGAACCAGTCTTAGACTATTTAAGTGTCTGTATAATCTGTTGTGTCCTGTCCTGATGCAGAAGATAATAACTTGCTCAGATCTGTCCAAAAACTGATAATTGTCTTTTAGGTGGTCAACTTTCCTAATAGCTTTGTTTATCTTATCTTTTAGGTGGTCAACTTTCCTAATAGCTTTGATGAGGGTCCTCTTTTTCTAATAGATATTTCTTGATCCCGTGTTGTTCCATCTTTTGTTAGCATAACAGCATAACTGAATTGCTTCATGAAATTCTGAGGAAGGCCGTGAAAAAGATGGATAGAAAACTTTAGGGACATCTTAAACATAGTCTTAGCACAGCAAAGGCAACATATCTGGCCTTGGAATACAAGCCCGTGCTGCAATCACCTCCTGCGCTTAACTACAAGAGTGGATAACAAACCACCTGGGGAAAGACGATTGACAAAAAAATCTGCATAACCACCCTAGCCCCAGTTGCAGTTCAGGCCCTTGTTTTGATATCTTATAATTCTTCTTCTGTGTTTGTTCTCAAACTCCTGCAGACTAGCAGGATGTAGTCCGGAGATCAGAATGTCTCGAAATCCTGCAGACTAGCAGGATGTGGTCCGGAGAATAGACTGCAATAGGTAATGTTCTGGTTGATAACTAGAGCTACTGAGCTGATCATTCTTTCATAGCAGAGTTCTGAGATGCTTGTACATTGAGTCACTGATTATGAGATGTTTATACCCTGAGTCACTGATTATGAAATTATACCTTGAGTCACTGATTATGAAATTATACCTTGAGTCACTGATTATGAAATGCAAACATTCATTCAGTTGAATATTGATATGGAATAATACACATCAGGCTAATTCTTGGGTGTATCATCAATCCAAGTTCTGGGTATCATCAAGCACATTCTGTGGTATATCATCTTACAAGTTGTAAGTGTATCATCAATCCAAGTTCTGGCATAGAATCATATTCCAATTCTGGGTAATTCTGGTTTACATCTAAGACTACCCATTTCTGGGCATACCATCATACAGCTTCTTCTTCTCAAAGCCCAGTAATTGCAAGCGCTTACTTCCTATGTGCAGCAGGGAAATTTCTCCGAGCTTTCTTTCATACCCAGGAGGCTTCAGTTTTCAGCTTAGTGCAATGCCTACTGAAGGAGCCTTCTACTCGGGTATATGTCACGAGACGAGCTGATAGTTTTCCTAGGTCACCCGTTTATTTGTCTTTCCTCCGACGAGGCGCTTCGCAGCCAGCGAGCTGTTCCTTGTGTAGGAAGACCATTCCATTACCATCCTTTGTGTCCCTAGGTCCCAGACCTGAATTCTCCCGTATGAGCCGTGTTGAGTACCGGCGACGGTCAAATTAGACTCATGCTTGATACACCTTTCTAGACGAGATGCTGCTTTGCCAAACACATGGGGGTTTGGGATTTGACCTGTGCATTTCTCACGCACTAGACTCGTCCACTTCAGATGGCCTTCCAATCCATCGCTAGGCACTGCCTGTGTATTTTGACTCTTCGCTACATATATTACCCTAAGGAGTAGGTATAATACGAATCTCGGACGAGGAGCTTCACAATGGGCCGTTGGGTACTGAACCCAATTTTCTCTTGCGCCCTCCTCTACGTTGCCCGCAGTGTCTAGAGTTCAAGTCTCAACACTGCTTCGATGCCTGTCCTGTGTGCGATGGGGAGTTGTATTCAAAGCTTTCTTCCATACCCAGGAGTGCATGCTCAAGTTGGCTTATCCAATACCTTAGTCATGACTCCTACTTTGAATGGGATCAATTGTGATGTAACATGTGGGCTTCATTGTGTTCTCGAGCATGACAGTACTTCGGTCAGTTGGTCTTGTGCTGGACTATTGTAGCTTCGTTGTCAGTGAATTGATTCATACACTACGCTGCCCTCAAGCGTGTGTTTCCTTTTCCAGATTCAGTGTCTATTCATAGGATCACAGTATGTTAGGGAAATTGCCATTGGTAATCCCTCCAATGTTTCTGATTTTTAAGCCGGCAAAGTCGGAATGCACAGATGCCACTGTGTGCCGACAGTGATGTTAGATGTGATGTCCCAGAGGTTTCGAAGATATTTCCTGTCTCTCTGCAGGCAATTCTTATTCCATCTACAGCATCCACATCCACGAGCCTAAGTGTTAGCCAGGAATACAGCAAGAGCAGCTGTATTTCTGTTTCCAGGGTGCACCATGAGGAGGTACTTTTAGGATCTTGGTTATCTGCAAACCCTGAGTCCACACGAGAGTAATGCGAGACACTTTGCACCCCATCATACACCTGGGCATGTCCTAATTCTAGAGAACATATCATCATCCCAGTTTCTGGGCATATCATCAGCCAAGTTCTTGAGCACATCCGCCCAGTTCTTGAGCACATCCGCCCAGAAGTCTTCATACGCCTATTCTAAGATAAAAACTATCTTGACATGCAAACTGACATTTGCACAAACAAGCCGACCATGCTAAACTTTCAACCTGACTCTCATGTGCCATGTCTCATGTTTGCCTATGCATCAGATGTATTACCTGTTTCTAGCCTGGTTGAGTATGAGTACAGGAAATATAGATTCATCAAAAAGTGAAAACCTTTGGGTCCTGATATCGGGTAGAATAATGCTGCAGTTACAGGACGCCATATCTGTACGGAAAAAACAAATAGAAAATGATATATAAATCTGTCGCAATTACTAACCCAAACGAGATAAGCACAAAAACAAAAACTGAAATTAGAATACACAAGGGGTGCAACGGTTACTGCACTGCTCTCAGTGGACCCAGGGTTAGCAGATAACCAAGATTCCAAAAGTACCTCCTTGTGGTGCACCCTGGAAACAGAAATACAGCAGCTCGAGCTGATTCTGGCTAAACCTTTTGGGGATTGTGTCCGTGAATGTGGAGGCAGCAGATGGAAAGAGAATTGACTGCAAAAAAGACAGTCAATATCTTCGACACCACTGTGACAACACATGCAGTGGCACTAGTCAGTCCGGTTCGAGCATTGGAGATGTTGACAACGAAAATTACAAAAAGGTAGATGCATGGCGAGAGACAAAAAGACAACATACTGAGTACAATGAAAGGTCAGCACAGTGCCAAGTGCGAATAGAAAGGAAAAACATTCCACGGAAATCAGAACTAAAAGCTCTGTTAGCTCGAGACAAGCTTCTAGTTACAGAGAAAGACCCAGACCCAATAATGGGTGCCCGGCAATGAAAGCAGCCCTGGCCCAACTCTAAAGTCGAGCTTTTCTATACCAGAAACATGCTCGCAGAAAGAAATGGTTCAGTACCCAGTGGGCTCAAGCACAGATCGTATAATTACACGAGGCAAAGACCCAGACTTAGAAATATGGCTAAGCATAGACTCGACAAATCCGAAATTTATAAACTTTTGGTAGAAAGTTTTTCTGACAAATTCTAGCATTAATTTCTCTGATGCAGGAAGTGATTTAGAAAGTGTTGATTTGCATTGTGATACTAGTAGTGATTCAGATTATATCTCCCCATCGAGGCCAACTCCTTGATGTGGAGATGGGGCTTAGTCCAGCCAGCAAAGGCTGTAAACTAAGATTGGTTGGGCCAACCTAATATCACGCAGGGCCAGTCCTGCCCAAGCAAGCACAGGTGCTGAAGTCAGAGATACCAGGCAGAGAGGCACACCAGCAACCATGGTATCATGCAACTTGAATATTTGACATGTCTGCACAACAAAATTATAAAAATCGTCATGGTGCTCGCCTTGTGAAGTTCCCCCAGGCAGGAGGAGCAGTGCTGGATTCTGAACCTCGACAGAATCCATCCACAGTTACTGGAGGTCCCCCTAGTCTACCTTGTGGAGCCAGGAGGCAGAAGAGGAAAGCGACTGGCCAACCAGACAGGATGTCAACCCCTCTAAATATTATGCACCGGAATGCAGAATGAGTTAACAACTAGAAAATACCTTGCACCAGAAATAGATTAGTATTTGCTGCATACAGGAAACCTATCTCAACGAAAAAATAACTTTCAAAATACGAGGGTACCAATGCTTTAGAGTTGACAGGAAAGATCGGAGGCAAGGTGGCATACTAACTCTGGTCAAGGATAACATCAAAGCCATAGAAATTAAAACACAAGAGAAAGGCGCTGAATACAAGATAATTCACATAAAAAACAACTCCCTTCCAAACATGACTACTATTAACATCCCGAACAAACACTTTCTGGCAGTGGGAGACTAACAGCCACTCCCAAAGCTGGGGATATAACAATTTAGACAGATGGGGAGAAGAGATAGAAAGTTGGAAAGATGATAACTTAATCCTCCTGAACAATCCACAGGATCCACCAACTTTCTACTCAAGCACCTCAACCCCAAACCTGGCATTCTGCAGAAAGAAAACTGGCACATATATAAACACAGATCAAACCTACTAACAAAAGACATACAATTAAAAGGCAGAGACATCAACACAATTATCATGGAGTTTAATAAAGGAATACTTCAGGCAGCTAAGGAGACAATACCAAAAGGAGCAAGGAAGAATTATGTACCATATTGGACCAATACACTCCAAAAACTACAAGAAGAACTGGCTGAAGCACATAATATAGCAACCATCCCAACAGAACCACATAAAAACAAACAAAAAAATAAAGCAAAATACACTAAAGAAAAGATAGAAACACACAGAAGAAGCTAGAGGGAAAAACTCAAAAATTAAATTTTGAAAAGGAAGGGAGAAAACTGGAAATTAACCAAGCAAATAAATGATGATAGCAGCTCCCAGCGAAAAAATAACACTGGAAGATTCAGGTAAACTCCACTCTGGCAAACAAGCAGCAGACAAGCTTGTGGAATTTTACAGAAAAGAAAGCACCATTACCATCAATTCATGTAGACAACGAAACATTCATCAAGAAATAAATGATAAAAACCACACAAACTGCCCAGACGTCAGGTCCAAACTATTCACATTTGAAGAATTAAAGGCATCTATAGGGAAATTAAAGGACAGAAAAATGATGAAAATACCATCGACAGCCAAGAAAACTAATGCAGAGGTTCTCATTGATGCTCGCGTAAAAAGATCAATCATATCAAACATTAGGGGCACACAGTCAATGTTTCTAGGGCATGTGCTGAGAAGAACACAGCTTGATCATTTAATAACCACTGGAAAGATCAAGGAGGGAAGAGATAGGGGACGGCAAAGAGAAAAGTTACTAGATGGGCTTGTATTGTGGCACGGTAGAAGCTCACCAACCGAGCTTATTGACAACACAAGAGACAGAGTAGTGGAGAAACATGATCGCCTACGCCAGTCGGCATGGCACTTGATTGATATATAATATAATAAATTAATATACCACTACATTTGCGTACATACAATCTACAACACAAGCCGCGGCAAGGTGTTTATCAACAACAATTACGGACATATTTCAATATAGGCCCTATGTAACCACGGACGTTGTCCAAACACAGTTCTTGTAATATCTTCGTACAATATTTATCAATATTAATAATCATATTCAAAAAACGTCTGAGCTAAGACTATGGGTACAGTTTACCTGAAATTTGTAGATAAAAGACTTGAAATCGAGGATAAACCACAGCGGGCTGAGTATTCCTAATCGTCCTATTAACGGAACTACAACAGAACCTGTGAACCAGTATTTTGTGACTTGAGGTATGCCACGATACCAGTCGCCAATGTCACTAGATGCCATTATAGTTAAGTTTTCATGCAGTCTGTTATGAACTGATGAACTAAACGTAAACAATGATACTGATAAATCGAGCAAAACTGACGTGGCTTTTCCTATGCTTCCTACGTCCAGATTAATCGAAAGAGGAAGCAGAAATCTCCTTGAAATAAAGTATGTGAAAACCTGGTTGCTAGCATACTATTTTTATTGACTATAGATTCGCGTCCTATTTTGCGCAAGGTATTAAAGTAAAGTATTACATTAGATGTGTGTGTCGTTTTAACATCCCATATCGGCTACAATGAGGGGTGCAGAGGGTTTCACGTTGCTCTTCTGTGGCTCCCAGGTTTAGCAAATAACCAAGATTTCTAAAAATACCTTATCTTGGTCACCCTGAAAACAGACTGCGGCTCGTGCAATATTTCTGGCTAACACTTTTACTACTTTTAAGGATCATATCCGTGGATGTGGAGGCTAGAGATGGAATGAAAATTGATTGCAGAAATACCTGCAATATCTCCATCGGCACCTCTCAGCCGACACATCCAGCAGACGTTGCGATGTAGCGACGCCTAGAGTACACAATGAATGCATATGGAGAAGGCAACAAACGCTAAAGGGCAGCGTTAGCTAAACTTTAGTTCGACCTTCGTTGAACTAAACCCTAAATCAACTTTACTGTTTGAGCAATTACCTATGCTGGAAGAGGCTCACATTCAAGATAAATATCAGTGCCCGAGGATAAAGGAGGTAATGGCGTCTAATTACACGAGGCAAGTGCACTAACAGTAAAACACCTACGAGTTAGCAGTATTCGACCCAAGTCGTGGAGTCCCCTGCACACCGCCTTCTCGGAAACTGCCACCCATGGATACCTTTTGCCCTGAAAAGTGTGATAAATGTGTGATAAACCGCCAAGGCGTAGAACAGATACTCACTCGTTTGTCTGGCGATAGATAGGAAAGCTGTCACTCCTGAAATAAATGCAAACCAAAAACGGATGTGCTAGGTCGGAAGGTGCCAAATAAAGCAGCTCCACCGTGAAACTAACAGCACAGCGTATTTTACTTTCCCCGTTGTAAATGACATCATCTTTCGTGTTGATTATCAGAGCGTGAACGCAGTAGATGGGGTTATAATGAATCTCACATATTTTGTTTATCGTCTAGCACGTTAAATATACCTGTCAGGCTCGTAAATAAGGGGGGGTTTGGATTCTTCAGCCCCCCCCCCCTCTATAGTAAATTAGAGCATGACTTTTAGTTCTAAAAGGATAGGTAATCATCCCACCTCCGGTACTAGCAGCATGGATAGACCTCAGGAAAGCATTTGATAAGGTCTGGAAAGAAGGGCTCCTAAAGAAATTGCGAAATTGCAGGGTTAGCTCAAGAATGTACAAATGGGTAAAAGCATACCTGCATAATAGAAGAGCCAGGGTACAATTAGATGGTCGCAAGAGCAAGAAAGTTCTGCTGCGTCATGGAGTCCCCCAGGGAGGAGTCCTGTCACCCACACTTTTCTTGGTTTACATCAATGACCTAGTTGCTGAACTACCACACGGGATCAAAGTGGCAATGTATGCTGACGACCTGGTGATCTGGTGCACGGAAGAACATGCAACAGTGGCCACTAAACAAATACAAAGAGCTATCGATGCCCTAACCTTATGGGCTAATAGATGGTGCGTCAGCATTAACACAGATAAGTGCAGCACTACACTCTTTACCCTCTCACCAAAACAAAAAGCTGGTCATATCAAGATAGATGGAGAGCTCTTGAAAGAAGACAAACAACCCACATACCTCGGAGTTACTTTTGATGATAAGCTGACATGGAAGCAGCACATAAACAAAGCAACAACAAAAGCCAGGAGGAAGCTAGCTATCCTGAGAAAACTAAGTGGAACCACATGGGGAGCCAGTGGAAATATACTCAGTAAAGTTTACCAGCAAGGCATAAGACCACACCTGGAATACGGTTCAGCTGCGTGGTGTCCTGCATCAAACACCACATTACAAGATCTAGATAAAGTGCAAAACCAGGCACTTAGAATAATGTTGGGAGCAATGAAATCAACACCCATAGCAGAGATGCAGAAAATGGGAAGAATGCAAACACTTGGCGAACGCAGAGACACAAAAGTACTAATTCAAGCAGAAAAGTTTCAGTGTATGCCAAGCCATCCAATGAAGGAAAGATTCCAAAATCTAGCAATGGGACTACTGAAAAGGAGCAGCTTTATCCATCAAGCTAAACGACTCCGTAGACAACTTACAGACCTACCTGAAGTTGACAGCCCCTTAAGGTCTGTACCAGAGCAAACCCCCTGGAGTGAAAGCCATGGAATGCCAATATACATTCAGACCCATGTGAAAGGAATACTAAGCGAGGACGAACAGAACAGTGTGCAGCGAATGACAGTCACCCTCAGTTTCCTGGATGAGGAATATCCACAAGATATATGGGTCAGAGTGTACACAGATGGGTCAGCACAGAATGCTGTGAGGAATGGAGGTGCAGGTGTATATATAGAATATCCACACAAGCCTAGAGATACAATCAGAACACCGACAGGAAAATTCTGCAATAATTATGATGCAGAAATCCAGGCAATTAGTGTGGCAGCTAAAAAACTGCTGAACTCCAACTCTGACCTACAGCCTGTGGTATTCCTGACAGATGCAAGGTCAGTGCTTCAAGCTCTCCAGTCTGGAAAACTAACAGACTTAAAAAAACTACTTAGCGAATTGTCTTACCAGTATAGGGTAACCATGCAGTGGATACCCTCTCACTGTGGAATACCAGGAAATGAAAAAGCAGACAAACTGGCTAAGGAAGGTGCTGCCGAAGACCAACCAGATATACCAATCACCTACCATCAGAAAAAACAGATGATAAAGTCAATAAGAAAGCCACAAACACCAACACAAGATGACTATCACAATATGAACAGATCAGAACAAGTTATAATTCTACGTCTCAGAACAGGACACAACCGACTCCGCAGTCACATGTATACAAAGTTCAAGATTGGCAACACGGCCATGTGTACATGTGGACAGGCAGCACAGAGTGCCAAACATATACTTCAAAAGTGTTCTGAGCATGAAACGCTGAGGCAGACATATTGGCCAGAGGAAACAACACTGGAATCAAAACTCTATGGGACACTGTATGAACTACAAAAGACAGTGAGTTTTATTAAGGAGACAGAATTACAGATATAGACATGTTTCAAGTGAACGAAAGAAGAAGAAGAAGAATCCCACCTCCGCCGAAGTTTCGCCAAAAAAGAAATATCACACCCGGAAACGAGGAATGACTTTTTTATTTCCATTTTTTTAAATAAAGAACCGCTCTGTCTTGGGCGATACGGCTTGCATTTTCTAGCGATGTATTCGTTTTATCTTTAATGTCGTCAGTCCATCGTCTTCTTGTTCTGCCCTTTCTCCCCATCTCCCATGACTCTTCCCTCCATTATTTGTCTTTATAAACATTTGTGTCTCTTTATATGACCAAACAAGTGAGCTTTCTTTTTGTTATTGTGTTTTGCAACCAACACTCTGGAATCTTCAATGTGTTTATAATATCTGAGTTTCTGATTTCTTCCTTCCATGATATTCTAAGTATCTTTCTGTATCATTTTATCTCAAAGGCGTTGATCTTCTTTGCCGCTGTTTTACTTAGGGTCCATGTTTCACAGCCGTATGTTGCAACAGGAAAAATAAAAGTTTGTAACATTAGCAATTTTGTTTCTATTTTGTTGTTTTTCCATATGTTTTTTCAACCATGTTATTTTACAATATGCCATTGCCACTCTTTTCCTTATTCTTGCCATGCAGTTTCCTGCACCGTTGTAGTTTGCTTATAAGTATTCAAATTTATCCACACATTCTATCTCGGTATTGTTTATTCTGATTTTCGGTTGTTGTGTTGTTATATCTGTTAACATGATTTTGAAATGTTTTTGTTTGTTTGTTTTGCGTTCGCTCCATTGTAACCATCACAGATATCCGTGCGATTTCCGCCGGGAGTGTGATTACGTTGTGCCACCGTTGTGCGCCTTGTAGACCTAGCACATCCGATTTCCGCATGCCTTGACAATTCGGGTTGGCTACCCTTAGCCTGTGACAGCCTCTATATCTGTCTCCAGGCACGCGTAGTGGCGACTCTTCGCCCAGACGATTTTTGCTCTCGTCTGACTCGCACGAGGTGTTCCACTGTCTATGAACTTGCCTCGTGTAATTGGACGTGCTGTGCCTGTGCCCATTGGGTACTGAACCGTTTCTCATCCGTGAGCCTGGTTCCTTAAGGGGAAGAGCTCAACAGAGGAGTTAGACCCTGGCTCTTTCGCCCTCTTAGCCGAGGTGTCATTCACCGACATCGTGTACCCCTTGTCCAAGTTCGAGTCTCACACCATGCGTTTGAGAGCAAGGCGTTCTCGAGCTGAGCGTCCTTTTCCCAATAGCGCCTGAGCCCATCAGATACTGAACCCTTTCTCTCTTCAAGTGTATTTCCGGTGTAGAAAAACCTGACAGTAGAGTTGGGCCAGGGCTAAATCGTTGTCCCTTTTGTGCCTGAGCCCATCGGGTACAGGGCCCTTTCTCTCTGCAAGTGCGCTTCCGGTATAGGAAACCTTGACAGTAGAGTTGGGCCAGGACTACCATCGTTGTCCCTTTCTTGCCTAAGCCCATCGGGTACAAAACCCTTTCTCTTCGCGAGCATATTTCCGGATTAGGAAGGCTCGACATTAGAGTTGGATTAGGTCTTCTTGCTTTACCAAACGCCAATGAATGGGTCTGGGTCTCTGCCTGTAAGGGACACAGGTAACTAGAAGCTCGTCTCGAGCTGACGGAGCTTGTAGTTCCTCTTTCCTGGGGACTTTTCACTTTCTATTTGCAGTTCGCGCTGCCCTCTAGCGCTGTTCTGCCCTTTCATTGTTTCATTGTACTCGGTATGAAATCTATTTTTCTCTCGCCATGCATCTACCTTTACGTGCCTTTTACATTGGCCGCCCCTCCAATGTTCTGACTGCACTAACAGGCGTCACTGTATGTCGACAGTGTCGTTATATGTGGTGATGCTGATGGTGTCGGAGATATTGTCTGTCTCTTGTGCAGTCAAATCTCTTTCCATCTGCTACCTCCACATTCTCGGACACGATCCCCAAATGATTTGGCCAGAATCAGCTCGAGCTGCTGTGTTTCTGTTTCCAGGGTGCACCGCGTGGAGGTACATTTGGGATCTTGGTTATCTGCTAACCCTGGGTCCGCCTAGAGCAATGTGTTCCCTTTGCACCCCGATTTTGAAATGTATCCAGTAAAGTTATATCAGCGCATCTGACCATTAATAAAAGTTCAGGCCAACTTTACAACCGAAAATAATCAAATCTGATGATCATTGCTTGCTGCACATCTGTTTAGATATTTTTTAGCATACTAAATATATCTGTTTAGATATGTTTTAGCATACTAAATACATTTGATCAAGGACATGTTGCTTGTTATCCATAACTTCAATCGACAGAAAACAAAATGGATTTCCCTAGGTTATTCACAGACTGCTAAATCACATTATAAAGATGTCCATAAATTAGGTCAACAGTTTTGTTGTCGATTTTTTACACCCACACTTAGCAATATAATGTCAACAATTCAGGGATCACCTTCACCCAAGCTTAATTATATCTCAAAAATGGAACCCTCCATCCTAAAAAAAATCGTCACATAAAAAATTCACCCAAAAAAAACAATATGATTTTTCCCTCACGATTTTTCGAGAAAAAAAAGTTTAAATTCAGGTTAATTTCTGCTGAAGGCCGATGTGTCGAACAATTGACGTAAATAAAACAGCGAAACAACGGGCGCATATCCATTCTCTGAACTATATCCTGCTGGAAATCTAGTAGGACCATGGTCTTGCTACAAGAGAGATTCAGCAGGAGTTTGAGAATGAAATCTAGTAGGACCATGGTCTTGCTACAAGAGAGATTCAGCAGGAGTTTGAGAATGAGTCTTGCTACAAGAGAGATTCAGCAGGAGTTTGAGAATGAGCGCTGAAAATGAAAAATAATGCTCATCAAGAACTGTCTCCGCACGCGAAGGTTGGCTGCAACAGACCTCCAATATCCCCTGTCTCTTGTCTTAGTGGTGCACTCTGCTAGACTGTAACCTGTCCATCTTGTGGTGTTACTCTCCCACTTGTTATCTCTGTCTACCTCTAGATGGCCTCCGAGCCGCCTCCCTTTGACTTTACCCTCAAGCAAGGTCTTCAACAAGGTGACATGTCTTAATATATCCAAAATCTTTTATTTTCTTCATCTTTAATTCCTTTAATAATTATTTCTTAATACAAAATGTTGTTAGAACTTCTTTGTTGCTTTCTTCTCTTTCCATGATGTTCTCCATATTCTTCTATATATTCACATCTCAAAATGCATCAATTATGTCTTCTAATTGTTTATTTATTTTATCATTCTCATTTTTAGCTTGTTTGTAATTTGTTTAGATGTCAATATTTTCCTCATGTCATTGAAATGTACTTTTAGCCATTCTTATTGTCCTTTTAACGTCTGTTTCACATCTGTCATCATTTGTGATTATGTGTCCAAGATATTTATAATGTTCTAATTAGTGTAGTTTCTCTCCAGGTATTTTTACGTTTAGTGCTTGTTCTTCTGTGTCTTTGCTGATTATCATGGTTTTTGTTTTTTGGATGTTTATATCCATTCCACATTCTTTACTTGATCTATTAGTCTTTGTAGTTCATATTAACTTTCTGCTATAAGAACAGTGTCATCTGCATATCTTATGTTGCGTATTATTTTCCCACTCATCTTGAGTCCTGGCATTCCTTCTATATGTTTAAAGACATTATCTGTGTAGATATTAAGTAGGCTGGTGATAAAATACATCATTGTCTCTCTTTGTATGTCTATTTTGCGAATTTATGCGTACGAGGTACGATGGTTTATCGGCCCACCGGGTAATGTAGGCGAACGACAGCAACGCGGTGTGGACCGCATCGGGCATGGTGAGACACGTAGAAAACCATGGTCATCCACTGCATCGTACTTCACTTCCAGTCGTCTCGATTCGTCGTGCCACTGAGGTCCGACAAGAGAGTGAGGGCGACGCTTTGCACAACTCTTCCTCACTTTAATCAAAACCCCCAGTGCAAGTCATTTTCAATAGGGCTCATTAGCCATCTACGAACTCATAATCAAGGACATAACTAAAATTGAATTTTCAAAAGTGGATGTAACAAATGGTCATCATCACGTGTGATGGACGAACAACATTTATGGTGAGTAGCTATTTTCACGGCTTATTTGTACAGTTTGTTTCCAATATATATTTCTAATCATCATTTTGGTGTATTTTTCGTCTATGCCTAGTTCTTGAAGACATTCAATTAATTTTTTAGTGTTGGACTCTATCAAGGCCTTGCTGTAGTGTATGAAATAAATACAGATACATTTTTGGACTTCTATATATTTAGACCTATCTATCAATAGTCGGATACTAAGTATAGTTTCTCTGGTTCCTTTGGGTTTCTTAAAACCCAATTGCTTTTCACCGGCTGCAATGCCTATCTTGTTTTTACTACTTTACTGTATTATCTTGAGTATTATTTTGGTTATATGATTCATCAAACTTATTGCTCCGTATTCTGTATAATTCACAGCCCTAGGCTTCTTATGTAATGGTATGGATGAGACTATGTGAAGAAGAAGAATAGTGTAATTGGTACCCCCCTCTCCCATATATAAACTGTTTGTTACAGATGTTCACTTTTGTCATATCCCCTCTTACCCCCACCCTTGTCAAAAATTGTTAAACTTTTTCAGAATAGTTGCCAAGTGTGGGTGTACATCATATGTGTGGAGGTGTTGAAAGAGTCAAATGTGAAACGGATCTTAATCAATAATATTAGAAAAAAGACCATCTTCATTTTTTTGGGGCCAATTCATGAGACAGGGAGGTTTGGAGAACACAGTCACAACAGGTATGATTGAAGGCAACAGAGATAGAGGGCGACAACGTGAGGAAATATTATTAGCTTGACAATCTGGCACGGCAGGGAAACAACAGCGATCTTGATACATAATGCTGGAGGTGTGGAGAGCCATGATCGACTACGTCAACAGGCACCTGATGATGATTGTACATGCAAGCACACGCACATACATACAAACACTCCACACAAATACACACACCACGCACGCATGCACTCACGCTCGTAACACACATGAATATCTGGATTTGGCCATGCGCTGCCGTTTGCTTGAATTTATCTCGACGGGAATAATGAGGGTGACACTGAGATAATTTATTGTAAACGAAGCCGTCAATTTTGTTGACATGTTCACGCCATATAGCCCACTTAGGTTTTGTGGACGACCAACAATAGTTTGTATAGAGATTCGATGTGAACGCCATTTAAACATTATAGAGTTCTAACTACGTTTTCTTCTTCTTCTGCCTTCGTTCTCAACCTTCTGCAGATTATCAATATGTAGTCCGGAGAAACAGTCCAGAAAAACTATTGTGGAAGCGTTGAAAGAATCAAATGCGAAACGGATATTAATCAATAATATAAGGAAAGAAAACAATCTTAATTTTTTGACCACTTCATGAGACAGGCAGGTTTGGAGAACATAGTCACAACAGGCAAGATTGAAGGCAACAGAGACAGAGGGCGACAACGTGAAAAAATATTAGACAGTTTAACAACCTGGCACGGCAGGGAAACAACAACGATTTGATACAAAATACTGTGGACAGAGAGCTGCGAAGAGCCATGATCGCTTACGCTCGCCGGCATTGCACCTGATGATAATGATGAGTCCGGAGGACGTAGTGCCCTGTGTCATGGTTTATAGCTTTGCTGCGATGTCTGTACTTAGTCGCCTCTTACGACATGCGTGGAAGGTAAGGTAAACGGTAATGTTTTTCTTTTCTTCCCTTTCAGACCTGCAAAATAAGGACGAACTAAGTTTTCAAACCTTATGAAGAAAACATGCGAAAGAGTGAAACGTATAATTTTCTTTCATTTTCTTCTGACCGACCCTTTTTCTGACAAAAACTGAGATATGACAGGACCATGAGTAATTCCTACTACTATTTATCTTCGTGCTAGCTATAAATTCGATTATGAAACAACAATAGCGAATAACAGATGTGGAATCCAATGAACCCATCCAATGTAACAGCTAGATGACCTAAATTTTGCGAACGCTATTGCAATATTGTCCCATAACACTCAGATGATAGAAACGATGAACATTCTAAATGGTATCACATGGGGTGCAAAGGGTTTGACGTTGCTCTTGTATGATTCTCACGGTTAACAGATCATCAAACTCCTAAAAGTGTACCCTGGAAGCAGGGATACCGTGGCTCATGTTGCATGTCTGGCTAAAACTTTAAGGGATCATGCCAATGGATGTAGATTCTATAGGTAGAATGAGAAATGGTTTGAAAAAAAGACAAACAATATTTCCGGCACCTCTCAGTCGACACAGCTAACGCAATATCGACACGTTGTGAAACAAGGCATTCTGGTTCGGACAACTGAATATGAATGCGTTGGACGGGCGACCAATGTGAATGTCTTGATATGGATTAATGTCGCTAAGGTGTAGCGACGCCTGGAGTACACATTTAAGGCTTCTAGAAAAGGCAACACGCTCTAGATGATATAGCCGTGTAAGGAAAAATCGAACGTCACAATCCCAATTTTTCTGCCCGAGACCAGTCGTCTGAAGCACTGTTCATGGTCGTTAGCACACATAAGTCAAAACGATTGTGTCCTATGTCAAATGTCTCATCACAATTGATACCATTCAAAATAGGAACCATTATTTAAGCATTGGTCACGTGAACATGTACTCCGGTGTTTGGAAAAAAAAAAAAACTTTGAACTTCATTACACTAGAGAAAAGTTTTGAAAAGATGTCGTGGAGCACATGTTATTCAAACTCTCTGATCAAAGCAACGTGGACACTCAGATTCTGGTCGCTGTGGACAAACATCTATCGCCGTTTCCAAACACGACTCACAGAGAAATGTGGTTCGTTTCCCAGGAATACGGGAAGAAATAGTGGTTTTTTCATACACTAGAGTTCCTTTTTTCTTGCAGCTGTTTGTTTGGCTGCAAAGCTACTCGTCCGAGATATGCATAATCTACCCACTTCTTTGGATGATAAACGTAATGGCGAAGATTAAAAACATAGGCGTGCGATGGATTAGAGGGCTATCACATACGTCGAGGCCAGTGCGTAAGAAATGCACAGTTCAAATTCCGGACTCAGCACATGTTTGGCGACGCTGCAACTTCATATACGAAGCCGTAGCAACCCTAGTCTAACTCGACTTTCGCTGAATGTCGAAATTAAAATATTCATTGTACTCGGTTTCTTATATGTCATTCGTCACTCTCAACGAAGCGGGACACCGCCTGCTAAGGAAGCACACAACTCTGTAGCTTCAAGTGATCATCCAAAGGAATCTCCGAAAAAATCCACTATATAAACAAGACGACACGAGCTGGATACGAACCAATGACCTCTTGAACACAAGACGAACAACTACGTTGATAACATGTCAATCATTAGAGTTACGTATTCTGGAAAACGCCAGCTCTATATATGAAATGCATGTGCGGAGTTTACCCGATCTTGCTGAATGCTGTTGCGATCTGCAGCAAAAGTTAACGTTTTAGAGGGATTAACGCTGATTTAAATTTCCAAACCCACATTTGAATAACTTCTAAATGGTACGAATGTCGTGTAATTTACTTATAGAAATGCATTTATTGTGCGTATGTATATATAGACTGTTTTTCATGAAACATGTTGTAATTTGCAAATAACGGGAAGTTCGGTTATATATTTTTAAAATAAATAGAGGCATCTATTTTATAAATAACGACAAATGGCGACCTCGTGTCTGTTCAGTCCAGACTGTGAGTTTAAATTAATACTTTAGTATTACATTCATATATGAATGAAGGGTATGAGTAAAAATATATGAAGTCTAATCTGTGAAAACGGTGGTACCAAAACGGTTGTTAATAGTGGCGTAGGACTCTATAGCATTGTTTTGTATGCAATATATAATAATGTATTATCATCATCAAGTGCCGTCTCGCAACGAAGGTTGGTTGCAACGGATCTCCAACATCCGCTGTTTCTTGTCTTGGTGGTGCACTCTGCTAGACTGTAACCTGCCCATGCCTAGCTAGATAGTAATACAAATTTTAATTGGTTAATACCGTTAATTCCTAGTTATAGCACAGGGAAGACTTATTAGTTATTCCGTAGTTTAATCAACTCCACTGTTTTTGTTAAGTTAGACATTAGCACAAAATTTTCAAAATGGTTTTACAGTTTACAGCATTATAAATACCACAGTTAGATAGCCCTTGAAAATTGCAATTCAATGATACCTCAACCAAGTCTGTACGTCACTTCTGAAAAAAAGTTATGAGTTTTTTAAAATTAATTTTGCATTAAAAAAATTTACATGGAACATATAAGTATAAGGAAATATAAGCTGATTAGTGCACAAAGTTGTGACCAAGAATTGTAGTTTAGTCAATAATTCTTGATAATTCATGACATATCAGAGTTACTAATGATAAAAAGTAGAACAAACTATACAATTTTGTGTTCGGGAAGAAAAGACGAACATGGGGAGTACATTTTGCTAATTTTCAAATTCAAAGCGAATTAATATTCAAAAATGGCGCTTAATTTACATAATTAAAATTGAATTAAATAGCCTAATTATTAAACATTTCGGTAGAAATGCTGTTACGTCCACCACAGTACTATAAATAGCACACTGTTTTCGTATTTAGGTAGATGACGTCACGGAGTTCCGCTAGAAATCCAATGAAATACCGCGTGCGGTGACAATAATATAGCAATAATATTTCGAATGGTGCGCTCACCTCGCTCCTTGTGTAGCGCGCAGTACAAATTAAATCATTGAAAAATTTATGTAAATGGAAAAGAAACAAATTATGCATAAGTTCGTCTGTGTCTAGATTTTAACTCAGTGATTGCTGGGATGTGACGTCACGGCAGCCATTAATTTCATTGGTTTTACACGGAAATCTGTGACGTTAGATAGTTAAAAATGTAAACAGTGTGCTATTTATAGCACAGTGAAGAATCAAAAGCAACTTTTACCATTTAACAAATAACATGTTTAAGTTTAGTGTGGTTTTTTCATTTTTTGTAGTACAATGTTTCAGTTTCTAAATGAATTGTTTGCCGATTACATTGCTTATTACTCAGGTATGCAGGCAACACAAGTTATGCTGAGGCCACCGAGTTACAGTAGCTGTTTATTAACTTGCCTACTGTTTGCAAGTTTAAGTGAAACTCTGGTGCAGCTGAGCACACTGTATTTGATTGAAATATGAGGCCAAACACCAGCTTTCACTGGTTTAGATTAACTCGCCCAGTGTTGCCAAGTAATTTCATCATAAAAGCACTAGAAAAGTCTCTAAAAAGCACCAGAAAGCACTAAATAATGACAAAATGCAATAAAACGCACCAGCGAATTTTTGAGCGGCAGCGCTAAGCCAAACATTTTGACACTAGATGATATGAAAAAGCATCAGATCTGGTGTGAAAATCACCAAAATTGCAGCCCTCATCTCACCGTAGAATCAATATTTTTAATTTTGCAATAACTTTATAATTTGAAATAATAATTGGGGGGGGGGGGGGGGGGGTTTAACACAGCCTATGAGTAATCCCCCTCTTAAAAATCAAAGACATATTTTGGGTGGAGACCCCCAGGCCCCACCATTTTTTAAAAGTGAAAACAAAACAGCTCCCCCCCCCACACCCTCCTGTGCCAACACTAGAACCTTTACCTTTAAAGATCAAAGGCATATACTGGGGTAATACCCACAGGCCACATCCACTTTTTTTTAGCTAAAACAAAACAGCCCCCCCCCCCCCATATTGCCCACTATGCCAATACTAGAACTGTTACCATACACTATTTTCTGCATGAACTGGTGACCATTCTCGATTCCAACAAATTTCTGCACAAACCGTTACCATTCTCAATTCCAACAAATTTCCTCGCAAACCATGACGTCACAATCCTTTATAAAATGTATTCACTATTAACATCACCTGTTCTCCGGCATTCTGACCATGACCTTTGTTTTCTGACCATGAGTGGGGAAAGGTAGCCCAGAAAGGTTAGGGAATTCCTCAAAACTAGCACAAAGTGCACAATACCCACCGAAATGGCAGATGCACCACGTCAAGATTAGTTTAGACTTAGGCCTACTACTAAGTTAAGTTCACACTGAGTTTACTATTAACATTTTGTATTCTTATTTGATCTTTGCAGCCTCAAAATAGAATGCGACGTCCTCATCGACCACCAGTTGGGCATCCAGGAATGAGACCACCACCTCCACCACCACCTGGGATGGGTCATCTTCGTCCACCACCGATGGGTTTGCCGCCACACTTAGGCCCAAGAGGGCCTGTCCCAGGTATGGGATTGCCACCAATGCCTGTAATGGGGCCACCACCTCCAGGTGTTGTCAGTAGTTGCACCAACTCCAATGATCCAGAATCAATGGACTCGAGGTTATTTGTGGGGAATCTAAACACAGTTGCACTTTCCAAGGAGGACATTGAGGGGATTTTTAGCCGCTATGGTTATATTTATGGAATATCAGTGCACAAAGGTTATGCATTTGTGCAGTTCAGCCATCCTGATGAGGCAAGGAGAGCTGGAGCCAATGAGGATGGGAAAAATTATGCTGGACAAGCAATTGGTATGTACTCTTTCTCACTCCATTTACACCTATGTCCTTAGATCTAGGATCTATCTTTTTTTTTGTACAGAAAATAGTAAAATAATGATTATTTTATTATGCAGCATTAAGTGGCTATCCACAAGCTACAGCAATAATTAGGGGGTGATGGAAATAGTCTAAAAAACTTGGGCAGTTGTTGAGTAGGGTTGATATTAAGAACTGTTTTTTTATCTATACACACCAATTAAATTATTTGAATTGGCAAATTGTTTTAGAAATTGTGAAAATAATCATGTAGTTTTTTTGGAGTATTTTTTTCAAATAAAATTTTATTGGGGGGGGGGGGCACTTTTTTGACATAATTTGGGGGGGGGGGGGGGTTGTGTTGGTTCCTGAATTCTTGACAGTTGTTAACAAAGAAGAGGTAATACACATTTTCTGACATAATTTATTGACAGCCCCTACCTGTAAGACTTAACATATTTTAGCTCCTTAGAAGTGTAGGCCCCTATCAAATCTATTATTCAGCACAACTAGAGAAAATGTTAGCGATAAGCTGTGTTAACTTACACACATTTCATTGCTAACACCATAGTCACTCTGTAGGTTGACATATTTTATATCAGTGCTGTTATATATAATATTCTATAGGGCTGATTAATTTTGCATTGGTAAATACAATTTACACGGGTCTGTGTTTTTTTTCCCAATTAATAAAATTGTCATTTTTTCCTTCCAGTTCAGTGCCATGTGTAAAATGAAAGAGTTTTGGACATGCAAGAAGTTACATATTTCTATTGCAGTGTTTCAAAGTTGTTATGGGCTGTTGTGAAAAATGTTCATTCTTGTGTCCCATTTAATTGTACAAGATATGCCAGTGCCCAATTTGTTGAAGTTCAAGCTAACATATTCTCTGAAAACTGCTTTGCTCCTAGCATTGCAGTTGTAATTTTTGTATATATGCATCGTTTCTTTGTTCATGGACTTCATTTGTCCACCTGTTCTTTCAGCTTTAAGTTTTTCATTTTATTTGATTATCTGTAAGCTGGTTGCTATGTTCACCAGGAACATTTGTTAGTGTGTTGGCATGTACAACTGATTATTATGTTAGTTTTCTAAATGTCTAGACTCAGTAGTGAGGCAATGACTTTAGATCTGTAAGCAATAATATGGAATCTAACACTGTCGTCGACTTTATCCATGGACATTTATAAGTCTTTACTTTATTGTTATTTTTAGTTACAATATACCCATGTAGCCTATTTAAGAAAAAAATAGGGGGGAAACACTCAAAAACTGGAGTCAAACTCTGGACCTGTCACTTCTGATACCAGTGCTCTCACGTCATTGCCATGCACTATATTTATCCTAGTGATAAATATAACCATTGGATCAATAAGTTAGCTCAGTTTATCTGTGAAATTCCTAGCACTAAAAGATTTAACGAATAACAAATTGACAATACAATTACATTATCTAAAGCTATGGTAGGCTTTAAACATGAAGAGGACGCCATAAGTGTTGTCAAAATCTTTCAAGTTAACAGTGATCTACCCCTAAGTAACTTGTTTCAGATTTACTTACAAAGGCCTCATAAACCAAGTATGGTAACTATTCTGTTTTGAAGAAACCTCAAACCAATGCATTGTATTACTTGCATGTTGTAAACAACTGAAGATGATGCTTATAAAATATTATAACTTGTCAAAGAAATAAGTGCTTTTTTTTTCTCTCCTCCACACCTTTTAATTTATTACTCAAAATATTAATATTGACCAAATGTATACACTTTTAAAATAACTGCAGACTTATAATTTTATACTACATTTTGTTACTCTGAAATAGTCCAATTTAAATTTGTAAGCAATTCTTACATTGCTTATGTGTAAGCTATAGACTTAAAAGTTTATGCCCAAAATAAAAAAATAAACTGACAATTGTTAAAACTTTTAAATGTTATGTTTATCTGCATTATGATAAAATTAGAGTATCAGCTACAATCTAGCTACCATGTTTTTCCTATTGTCATAATTTGTGATAAAAACAAATGTCATCATTTGTGATAAAAACAAATGTCATCATTTGTGATAAAAACAAATGTCATAATTTGTTATAAAACAAATGTCATAATTTGTTATAAAAACAAATTATCATATAGCAATCTTTAAAAATGTCCTTTTATGATGTTGAAAGTAAACCTGATTTGATTGAAGTTTATAACCTCCTGGCTGATCATGTCAAAAATATGACATCATTTTGTAATTAATATTTGCACCTCCCGGCTGATGATGTCAATCTGAGTCACATTTGACTGATTTGTTGGTCTATTGTTTCCTTTAGCATCCGGATGAATAGTTTTTTTTAAATGTACTGAAACAATAATTTTTTGCAGGTGACCAAAGTTTGTTATATGAAGATGAAAAGAAATTGTAATGTAACTAGAACTTGTGAAATTCATAATGTGCAAGATACATGATGAAGGTAAAAATCAACAGGCAACCAAGTCTCCTTAGTATAGGCATTTGTTTGTATGTTGCCGGTCCTGAAAGAATAGTGACATTGACTTGCCATGCATGTTGTAAGAGGTTTGAAAGTAGATGTGGCTGTCCCATTCCTTAAGTTAAAGTGGGCCAGAAGACACACTCAAGTCAGATGTGAAGGTGCAGATTTTAAAGGCAAGCTGTAAAATATGACAGTGAATTCTGTTGTCTGGATTATATGTTTTTAACCAGCAGGAGTTTAAGAACAACCACTCAGCTGACAGTGGATGTGTCGGGCCATTGACACAAAATGGCAACAATGCATTTCCATTCTCTGGACTACATCCTGGTGGAAATCTAGTACGACCATTGTCCTGGTACAAGAGAGATCACTGGACTGGATCCTGGTGGAAATCTAGTACGACCATTGTCCTGGTACAAAAGAGATCTAGCGGTAGTTTGAGAATAAATTCTGAAGAAGAAACTGAACAGAAGTATAGATGCCAAGAGTTAAGCAGTCATCAGTTGTCAGGATCACAGAGATGACTGAAGGTTGGCCTGGCTATCCTATCCCATAGTGACCCAAAATACTGTTTGAAGACAGATGTGTTGGACTAAAAGGAGCAGATATCGCAGCAAGCTGTAAACTATGACACAACATTGTTTTCTGGACTAAATTCTGGTAACTGACAAGAATTATGAATGTGCAAGTCAGCATTGACATATTTCTGCACTGCTAAAGCCTGATTGTCAGGCCATCAGCACACAAAATTACCTGTAGCTGCCCAGAGAAAAATTGGTATGTGACTTTCTCTGGAACCCAGCATTTTTTTATAATTTCTGGTTTTTCTGCACATGTTTGATTTTGTGACATAATTTTGTTATTTATAGAGTTATCGATTTCAAATTCGAAGACAATTTAGTGATAAGCGAATGCTGGATATGGTTTCAAGGTATTGTTTGTTTGTGTTTGTCAGTGTTATCTTGTTGACAATGAACATTGACAGTATGGACAAACGCACACACAAAGAATTTACAGTTTCGAGGTAATCTGTAGGCCTCACTGTAAGAAATGTTCATCAAAAAAGGCTCATCAAATTCCTCATCTTAAATGACATTCTACTTCTATGTTTGTTCTCAAACTCCTGCAGATTAGCAGGATGTTGTCCAGAGAACGGAATGCGTTGTGTCATGGTTTACAGCAGTGCTGTGATATGTGTGTCTTTCAGCCTGACACATCTGACTTTAGCATGACTTTGGGTCATGTTGACCCTATATGGAATGGGGCAGCCAACTTCATCCCATAACCTCCTTAGTCATCTCTTATGACATGCATGCAAGGTAAACAGAGTTGCTATTCTTTGCTCCCCTCTCAGGCCTGGCAACACACAAGCATTACACTACATTATTTACATCACTATTAAATATCATCTCCCTCAACCCCCCCCCCATACGTTTATCTACATTATCTGCAACATCTCCCTCAACCCCCATACGTTTATCTACATTACCTGCAACATCTCCCGTAACCCCCATACGTTTATCTACATTACCTGCAACATCTCCCTCAACCCCCATACGTTTATCTACATTACCTGCAACATCTCCCTCAACCCCCATACATTTATCTACATTACCTGCAACATCTCCCTCAACCCCCATACGTTTATCTACATTACCTGCAACATCTCCCTCAACCCCCATACGTTTATCTACATTACCTGCAACATCTCCCTCAACCCCCATACGTTTATCTACATTACCTGCAACATCTCCCGTAACCCCCATACGTTTATCTACATTACCTGCAACATCTCCCGTAACCCCCATACGTTTATCTACATTATCTGCAACATCTCCCTCAACCCCCATACGTTTATCTACATTACCTGCAACATCTCCCTCAACCCCCATACGTTTATCTACATTACCTGCAACATCTCCCGTAACCCCCATACATTTATCTACATTACCTGCAACATCTCCCGTAACCCCCATACGTTTATCTACATTACCTGCAACATCTCCCTCAACCCCCATACGTTTATCTACATTACCTGCAACATCTCCCTCAACCCCCATACGTTTATCTACATTACCTGCAACATCTCCCGTAACCCCCATACGTTTATCTACATTACCTGCAACATCTCCCGTAACCCCCATACGTTTATCTACATTACCTGCAACATCTCCCGTAACCCCCATACGTTTATCTACATTACCTGCAACATCTCCCGTAACCCCCATACGTTTATCTACATTACCTGCAACATCTCCCGTAACCCCCATACGTTTATCTACATTACCTGCAACATCTCCCGTAACCCCCATACGTTTATCTACATTACCTGCAACATCTCCCGTAACCCCCATACGTTTATCTACATTACCTGCAACATCTCCCTCAACCCCCATACGTTTATCTACATTACCTGCAACATCTCCCGTAACCCCCATACGTTTATCTACATTACCTGCAACATCTCCCTCAACCCCCATACGTTTATCTACATTACCTGCAACATCTCCCGTAACCCCCATACGTTTATCTACATTACCTGCAACATCTCCCGTAACCCCCATACGTTTATCTACATTACCTGCAACATCTCCCGTAACCCCCATACGTTTATCTACATTACCCGCAACATCTCCCTCAACCCCCATACGTTTATCTACATTACCTGCAACATCTCCCTCAACCCCCATACGTTTATCTACATTACCTGCAACATCTCCCGTAACCCCCATACATTTATCTACATTACCTGCAACATCTCCCGTAACCCCCATACGTTTTTCTACATTACCTGCAACATCTCCCTCAACCCCCATACGTTTATCTACATTACCTGCAACATCTCCCTCAACCCCCATACGTTTATCTACATTACCTGCAACATCTCCCGTAACCCCCATACGTTTATCTACATTGCCTGCAACATCTCCCGTAACCCCCATACGTTTATCTACATTACCTGCAACATCTCCCGTAACCCCCATACGTTTATCTACATTACCTGCAACATCTCCCGTAACCCCCATACGTTTATCTACATTACCTGCAACATCTCCCGTAACCCCCATACGTTTATCTACATTACCTGCAACATCTCCCGTAACCCCCATACGTTTATCTACATTACCTGCAACATCTCCCTCAACCCCCATACGTTTATCTACATTACCTGCAACATCTCCCGTAACCCCCATACGTTTATCTACATTACCTGCAACATCTCCCTCAACCCCCATACGTTTATCTACATTACCTGCAACATCTCCCGTAACCCCCATACGTTTATCTACATTACCTGCAACATCTCCCGTAACCCCCATACGTTTATCTACATTACCTGCAACATCTCCCTCAACCCCCATACGTTTATCTACATTACCTGCAACATCTCCCGTAACCCCCATACGTTTATCTACATTACCTGCAACATCTCCCTCAACCCCCATACGTTTATCTACATTACCTGCAACATCTCCCGTAACCCCCATACGTTTATCTACATTACCTGCAACATCTCCCGTAACCCCCATACGTTTATCTACATTACCTGCAACATCTCCCGTAACCCCCATACGTTTATCTACATTACCTGCAACATCTCCCTCAACCCCCATACGTTTATCTACATTACCTGCAACATCTCCCGTAACCCCCATACGTTTATCTACATTACCTGCAACATCTCCCGTAACCCCCATACATTTATCTACATTACCTGCAACATCTCCCGTAACCCCCATACGTTTATCTACATTACCTGCAACATCTCCCTCAACCCCCATACGTTTATCTACATTACCTGCAACATCTCCCTCAACCCCCATACGTTTATCTATATTACCTGCAACATCTCCCTCAACCCCCATATGTTTATCTACATTACCTGCAACATCTCCCTCAACCCCCATACGTTTATCTACATTACCTGCAACATCTCCCGTAACCCCCATACGTTTATCTACATTACCTGCAACATCTCCCTCAACCCCCATACGTTTATCTACATTACCTGCAACATCTCCCTCAACCCCCATACGTTTATCTACATTACCTGCAACATCTCCCGTAACCCCCATACGTTTATCTACATTACCTGCAACATCTCCCGTAACCCCCATACGTTTATCTACATTACCTGCAACATCTCCCTCAACCCCCATACGTTTATCTACATTACCTGCAACATCTCCCGTAACCCCCATACGTTTATCTACATTACCTGCAACATCTCCCGTAACCCCCATACGTTTATCTACATTACCTGCAACATCTCCCGTAACCCCCATACGTTTATCTACATTACCTGCAACATCTCCCGTAACCCCCATACGTTTATCTACATTACCTGCAACATCTCCCGTAACCCCCATACGTTTATCTACATTACCTGCAACATCTCCCGTAACCCCCATACGTTTATCTACATTACCTGCAACATCTCCCGTAACCCCCATACGTTTATCTACATTACCTGCAACATCTCCCGTAACCCCCATACGTTTATCTACATTACCTGCAACATCTCCCGTAACCCCCATACGTTTATCTACATTACCTGCAACATCTCCCGTAACCCCCATACGTTTATCTACATTACCTGCAACATCTCCCGTAACCCCCATACGTTTATCTACATTACCTGCAACACTCAAGCTTGAACAATTGTATTCATCTGAATCATCATCCATGAAGAATGGCTGAAAAATGTTGTAGCTGAAGTTAGGTCCACACTGTACGGTGTGAACATGTGAAACGGTCAAATAAATTACAACTGGGCTTATATATCGGCTAAAAATCCAAGGACAGTCACTCTAGCTAATATTTATTATAAAAGCATGATGGGAAATTAACTTGGGAGATTGTTGTCCATGACTACAAATGGCTATCTCAATGGTAACATTTCAACATTGGGCACCTAATGGAGAGAGTATACACGTCAAAAATTGTCAACATAAGGTGTGTCTACAGGTTAAACATTTACACAACACACTTCTGTTCTCAGGACTAGAGATTGCAGGAAATCTAGTGGCTCTGTCCTGTTACAAGAGAGATTCAGCAGATGTGTGAGAATGAAACAACCAGATCATGTAATATTGCTATACATATCCGAGTGAGAAGCTCAGACATCAGAACAATATGGAAATCTATCTATTGTCTTTTCTCTACTTTTAATGTAAGGCACTGTAGAAGTGAATGACAATAGGTTTTTGGACTTCGGCACATTTAGTCATTTGATATGCAGTAATATTGTGATGTCTCAGAATGTTGGTAACACCTTCACTCCACCTTCTTGGTCTTCCTCTGTATCTTGATATTTCCATTTTCATGTACTGTGCTCTTGCAGCTGGCCAATAAGTGTTCATTTTCATTAAGTGGCCAAACCCTTTAAGTCTCTGTTCAATATATTTAACCACAGATGTTGTTCCAACAAATGGTGGGAATAACACATCATAAAATATGTAGTCAGTCAGAAAATTAAGTGTTTAGCCAGCATATTCGAAGGAATCTCAATCAGCATTGACTTTATGTTAGACAAATCAAGAGAATGTGCACAATCACAGATGTATGGCTACACTGGCTTGTAACAGACATTTCCAATAAAGATAGCTTAAACTTATCACAAAGCTTTACAGCATGAAGTGTGTGTATAACTGAGAAACACTTACATTACAGTATGATTTTCCTAATCAGAGATACAGGGAAGATTTGGATAATGGTAGTAAATACTACTATGAGCATTGCATGAATGAATTCATGGCCTGCTTACTATACCTCAGCACTACCACCAAAGAAACTGTACTTCAGTTGATCTTTGGTCACTGTGGCATACTTGGAAATTAAAAGGCTGATCTCCAGGCAAGGAAAGGGGGATCACTAGCAAATAGTGATATTACATACTATGAATAAAAGCAGAATATAAAAAAATTGAAGCAGATGAACCTAATTGCAGAACCAAATGACCCTTACCATCAAATGTCATGCAAGGAACAAACCATTATTTTCAGACTTCGAACTGGCCACACCTGACTGAAATCACAAAATCAGAAAGCTGAAAATTGGCTAGACAAACCTGTGCAACTATAGTCTGAACCCAGAAACAGCAGAACACATTCTTTATTTGTATTTTTTAAATTCTTATTATTTTTAACTTTATCAAGAAGAGAGGGGGAAATATGGCCTACTGAGACGGCTATACTTCCAAAACATATCAAATCCTGTGCCCTCTCCACAATGTGAAGGTTATCTGGAATGTCTGTTGACATGGTGGTACTCACAGACAAACTCTTGTGTTGTGTGCTGAGATAGCCATTTGATAGTCTGTTGTTTCACTCACACTTATATTTTTGCCTGCTTCTTGTACTTGTTTGTTTTCTCACAGTAACATTGTTGAGTTACATCATTTTATGTATCCAAAATATCATCTCTTGTGTTCCTTGGGTCCACCCATGTTGCTGGGGCCCGAATGGGGAACAAAGAATATTTGGCATGTTGTTACAGGCAACTAAGGAGGTATAGGGAAGGAATTGGCACTCCTATTCCATAGAGGCTCATAGTCAAGTGACCTATATAGCATGCTATAGTCGGTTGTGTCCTACCAAAAGGTGCAGATATCGCAGAGAAGCTGTAAACAATGATAGCATGTATTCCATTCTCAGGACTAAATCATGCTAATCTGCAGAAGTTTGAGAATGAACGCAGAAGAAGAAGAAATTTCCTTTTGCAATTTTTTATTGAATTCTTTGTTTTGTGTACATGACGTAAACATTTGTTTGTGTGTCCATGAATATCTGCCTATTCTAAATGAAAAGTTGCAGAGCTAGCAACCAGACATAGTAGAACATCATTATTGTTGACAAGTTGTAGTTTTACTGTTATTATTGGTATCATTTAGGGAAAATTTCCTTTTTTTGCTCACCAATGACCTTTGAACCTCTGGATTAGAGCCGGATATTGATCACAATGACTCTGGGTTAGAGCCAGATATTGGCCACCAATGACTTTTGAATCTAGGGATTAGAGCCGGATATTGGTCATCAATGATCTTTGAACCTATGGATTAGAGCTGGATATTGGTCACCAATCACAGTTTAACCTCTGGATTAGAGCAGAATATTGTCACCAGTGACCTTGAACCTCTGGATTAAAGCCAGATATTGTCACTAATGACCTTTGAACATATGGATTATAGCAGGTTACAATGACATTTAAACCTCTGGATTAGAGCCTGGCAGTGACCACCAATGACCTTTGAACCTCTGGATTAGAGCTGGATATGTCTTGAGATTGATGAAGCTGTATATGTGGATATTTTACTAAAAGGGCCACTATCCAGACAGAATATGTGTCCTGGTCACAGATTGTGATTTGCAGATGTCATATTTTGTATTTCTAAAGAATTCATATTTTGTTTATATTTGTATTTATTCTACAATTATGTCCACATTTCTAGTACATTCCATGTGCCAAGTTTTACAATTTTTTGCTTGATTTTGTTCCTTACGACTATTTCTAGTTCTTGTGCGTTTCTGAGAAATTTTTTGGTTGATCCAACAAATTGTGTATGGGTGCAGTATTATCTCATTCTCAATCTCCCCCCCCCCCCCCAAGGATTTTGGCCTGCTTTGTTGGGGCAGATTTCATGAACAATCCAAATTCGTAGAAAGGATCGACTTTTGATCATACAACATGGGGTACAGATCTGTACTGAGGCATCTAATTATTGGAGGGAGAAGTCAGAAGACAAACAACATTCTGTAGACAAAAAATCCCTGCATCTTCTAAACACAGATTTATTATATATATACATACAGTGCGTCAGGCAGAATCACTACCAATAACAAAAAGTCAATATTTTTTTCTATTACCGGTATTAAAATTATACGGATCGGATTTTTATTTTGTTAGGCAAATAAAAGTTTCAGTAGTAACTCATTTCAATAGATCTTAACAAGAGTACCTGTATTAGCTTGAAGAATATCAAGATGGTACTCTCTTTCCATGTGTTTTAAGGCATCTGAGGTGTAACGGATGCACCAGAATCAGTTATTCGCTGTCCAAGATTATCCAGTCCATCCACTGGAGTGTGATCAAGATTTTTACATATCACCATCTGAGGGGATAAAATCTGATGACTTTGGTGATTCAATGGGACATCATTTTCCAATCTATTTCTTTGGAAATTGTTGATGGAGGTAGTTTCTTACTTCATTGGCATAGTGTGGAGTTGCTTCATCTTACTGGAATATGAATCCTTCTGGTATCCTGGCAACTGCTATGTTGCTCCTCTGATTGTAACTTCACAGAAGAGTTCTAGCTTGTTTTTATTGAACAGCAGCTTGTCTGGAGTTCTCTGCAACAATTACTCAATAATCTGCGATGCCAGTCTGGCTTGTGTACCAAACTCTCCCATGTCTCTATAAATGTATGTTTGTAGTGTGGCAGTCAAGATGATAGGAGTATCATCATTGATCAAAGATGCTATCACTAGAGGGGCATGTGTGTTACATATCGAGAACTGGTTTCAAACACACACACACACACACACCCCCCCCTACAGCAAATCAGTACATGACTTATCACTTGGAATGTAGCCAAAGGATGAATTAAGCCCCCAAGTAGAGATGGGGGTGTAGCCCAACCAAAAGAGGCTGGAAACTAAGATTGGTCAGGCCAAACAAGCACTGGTGCAGAAGTTGGAGATACCAGCAACCATGAAATCATGCAAGACAACTAGAGAACATGTGCTCACACTTGCTGTCTTGTAGACACATGATCAACTGTACATGAGAAGAAAGAGATAGGTCTATACAGCAGCAAACATTCTGCTCCATATGATTGAGGATTTTAGCATAGGGCTGACAACCATATGAAGCTAATGGATAGCTAGAACTAATGAGGAGATGCTGAGTCAAATCTAACATGGAGGTTACTTAATACTATATATATATATATATAATATAGTTAAACAGACAAGATAGAAGGCAAGAAAGATCGAGGACGACAACGTGAGAAAATATTAGGAAGTCTGACATTGTGGCATGGCAAAGAGTCAACAAGAAATAAAATGCAAGATACTAGAAATAGAGAATTGTGGAGATCCATGGTCACTTATGCCAGTTAGCATGGCACTTGATGATGATAACCATTGCTTTGGTAAAATAAAGTTAAACTGGCACAGTTGCAACAAGAAATGTAAAGTTGATGTCATCACCATATTGATTGCTTCATCAATTTCTGGTCAAAAACAACACAATAATGTTCATCAATTCTTTCATGGCTATGTTTTGGATATTGGGTACAAATTGTTGCTAGTGTTATTTTATTCTGTCTGGATGTGCTGTGAGAGTATATTGACCTTCAGACTTACGATGTTAGATGTGTGATTGCAAATTGTTTGTATGTTGATATCATCATCCTGTTCTGCTCTTAGAATAGCATCTCTCTTAGAATAGCATCTAAAGTACCAACCGTGTATGCCATTCTGTGCCCCAGTAAGTGGATTTTAATCAGTTATTTTCTTCTTCAGCATTCATTCTCAAACTCCCGCTGCATCTCTCTTGTAGCAAGACAATGGTTCTACTAGATTTCCAGAAGGATGTAGTCCAGGCAATGGACTATGTGCTGTGTCATTTTATTTGCACAGATGACCCAACACATCCTTTTTCAGTGGTAATCAGTTCTTGTTATACCATTTTCAAGAGTCTATGTGATCAACATTTACGATAATGGACCTAGTATTCATTATGTGAGTCAGTCTTCATGTCATAACTCACCAGCAGTATCTTTGATTGTTACTGATAGAATTCATATTTTTTTTCTACTTTGTCATTAAACCAATGTTCTTGCAGACTGCACAAGGCAAATAGATGTTAATTAGATCACACCATGATGTAAACATGAATATGTCATTTGTTTTTCTGACTCCATTAATCTGTTTAGGGAAAGTTATTGAGACGCTTGTGATTGAATGTCTAGAACACAGGACTCAATCATGATGGCCAATATTTATTATAAATATATTTGGTGATTTATTATGTGATTTATTTGATCTGAGAATTCACCAATGTTTCCTTTCACAGCAAGCTGTTCTCTGTGTGTGATGTTTGGCAGTAATAATTTCTTTCAGGTTCAGTCATGGCTAGACTGGACACTTCTGCATGTCTACCCAAACCAAAGATTAGCAGTATGTGGTCCGGAGAATGAAATGCGTTGTGTCATGGTTTACAGCTTAGCTGCAGTATCTGTGCCTTTTGGCATGACACATCCAACTTTAGTGTGGCATTTGAGTCACTTTATCCCTCTATAGGATGGGACAGCGAACTGCACACCACAAAACCTCCTTAGTCGCCGCTTATGTCATGCAAGGCAGGTAACAGTGTCACTATTCTTTGTTCCCCCTTTTGAACTGCAGCAACATATGAATGTGACACTAATCCCAGGACTAGGCTGCTATAGTATGACCGCAACAACACACAAGGGTGGACTGTGACACTAATCCCAGGACTAGGCTGCTATAGTATGACCGCAACAACACACAAGGGTGGACTGTGACACTAATGCCAGGACTAGGCTGCTATAGTATGACCGCAACAACACACAAGGGTGGACTGTGACACTAATCCCAGGACTAGGCTGCTGGAGTATGACCTGGAATAATGTTTTATTAATGAATACCATCTATGATTCATATAGTAACATGGAGGTGTGGTATGTGATTAATGTACGTTACAGTATATAACACTTGTAAAACAATGATTATTTAATCTACTTAGATTGTTGGCACTTGTTTCTGCTAGCACTACAGTATCATTGTTATTTCTGTTGCGACAGAATATAATGTGAATGCTTATCATAGATACATTCTGAAAAATAGACTCTGAAATATTGATTTTTAATACGTAATAGATGTCACCAGATTCCTATTTTCATATAAAGCCACATGAAGTATTTTTTCATAGTAGACACGCAGTAGTGCATAAACATGTGGTCTTATTACATGTATACCAAGAGTTTGGATGATTAAGTAACCAATGCTAGATAGTCTGTAGCCATGTCTGGTAAATAACTAGTGCTAGCAGGCAGTATAGTCTGTAGCAACTGGTAAATTATTGGTAGTTAGAGGTAATAGTACTTAAGTAAAACACAGCTTTACAATAAACTCTCAGACTTTAGGGTACTCAGACTTTAGGGTACGGGTATGGAAAAAAAATATATATAATAATAATTTATGATAATAAATAAATATCATTTGATGTAAGTACTATTGTCATACAGTTGTACAGCAGTCTCACTTATTGATTGATTTCGTTGGAGGTGATACTCTTGAATATTGTTGAAATATTCTCTATTGTGACTTGTTTGTTGTTGCATAGCAAGTATAGATTCACCTGTAGAGTGTATATATTATTGTACCCAGGATTCTGTCAACATTATATTTTCTGTTATCACATTTTTTTAAAAATGTTTGGGTATATTATTTTTTTTCCTGACATACACACTACCTACAGTTAATTCTATTCTGTCAGCTGAAGATATTCTTGTAGCAGGATGTTCCTACTAGATTTCCAGCAGGATTTAGTCCAGAGAACGGAAATGTGCTGTGTCAGCGTTTTATTTGCACTAATAGCCTGCCACATTCGACTTTGGTTTTATTTCTATTCAGATGAATTTCTTTGAGCATCTTCACGAGTAGATATGTTAAACACTCTTTGCACGCCATATACTGACCCAAAAAGAAGGATTTAGACTTTTGAATAACAGTGCCACCTACGTTTGTTTAAAATGAGCTACTGGTAACAAGACAAATATTTTTGTCCAACAGCAAATAAACTTGCAGACTGTTTGGTTTGGACATGTAACAAGACATGTCTCACTTCCTAAAACTATTTTTACAGGAACAGTTGAGGGTCGAAGGAGAAGAGGTAGACAATGAAAATCCTGGGTTGGAATGGGATGTTTTTGTCTAAAGTATATTAAAAAAATTTTGTTTAGAAGAGCACACCTGTTTATATGTTTTTGCGATATTGTGAGCTCGGGGATCAGAGTACATTGTTATTGTAAAGTCCAGTATATTCAATATTTGTTCCTGCAGTCAGATTTTTGCTGGAGTTTCTACCTATTGTTAATTGGTAAATCCACCTTGTGGTCAATCAAAATTGCTTGGTGGACCACAGGTTGGCAAATATCGTGCGGATATATGTTATGTTTTCTGTACTCATGTCTGGATGTGAATAATGCACCATTACTGATCATATTTAAATCATGTATTTTTTCTACCTCGGCAGTTTTTCCTCATGGACCAAGCGTGAGTGTTGTGGAGAATTTTATTTTTGAGTTGAAGATTATATCATGCAGACACAACTTTACACAAGTCTTTACTCCGGTGCTGGCACCACTCCGGTGCTGGCACCCTTTTTTGCTGTTTTAGCAAACAAATCTATTCTATTAGTTTTTAATTACAGATGTGTAAATTAACAACGAAAGTAGCTACTTCTGCTTTCATTCTCAAACTCCTGCAGATTAGCAGGATATAGTCCAGAGAGCTGGATACGCTGTGTCATGGCTTACAGATTTGATATTTGCTGCGCTATTTCCGTCTTTCAGCCTGACACATTCAACTTCAGCATGGTTTCTGGGTCATTTTGACCCAGTATGGGATAGGACAGCCAATTCCACCCCATAACCTACTTAGTTGCTTCCTATAACATGCATTGAATATAAACAGTTGTTATCCTTTGCTCATTTTTTGGGCCTTGGTAACACACGGGAGAGATAGCAATTATGATGTCAGTTAACACATCACTATCACATGAATTGATATGCTAATCTGCTAGGTCTTACAAATATCTAGTGCTGGATTTTTTTCGTTTTTTAATCAGAAACATTAAAGATCAATACCCAGAGGGAAAAAATCAGCCACTAAATATTTGTCAGACCGGTATAGCAGATTAGTATATTTGTCAGACCGGTATAGCAGATTAGTATATTTGTCAGACCGGTATAGCAGATTAGTATATTTGTCAGACCGGTATAGCAGATTAGTATATTTGTCAGACCGGTATAGCAGATTAGTATATTTGTCAGACCGGTATAGCAGATTAGTATATTTGTCAGACCGGTATAGCAGATTAGCATATCAAGTTTCATTAATGTACTATTTTTAATCAGAAATATTAAATAGTCCAGGGTCTGGTTGCAGAAATACACAGCTGGTCCCAAAAAAAAAGACAAGAAGCTGATTAGAAAGATTTATTATCTGTTATATGTCATATATAAAAGTAATGTTGAGCTCAGAACAAGTGCATAGGTGCACGAAAAGGACAAGTAATAAAAAGTGACAACCTTAATTGCAAGGAGTGAAGTCGACCAGGTGCTAGAACCAAATTAATGTTACCAAATATACATTTTAACTTTTTTTGGGGTTAACTTATGGACACTTACATATATGTATATAATATATGAGCAGACAAGTTGATACATTTTAACAGTTCTGACATCCATTTTAATAGTATAGTCTTTCAGAACTTTATGTCCTGGATTAGCAGTTTAATTACCATATGGAATTACTATTGTCAGAAATGATGAGTCATTCAACGGCACAATCTTGGTTCATGGCCATTTACAGTTCTTCTTCAGTGTTCATTCTCAAACTCCTGCTGGATCTTGTAGAAGGACAATGGTCCTATAAGATTTCCAGCAGGAAGTAGTCCAGAAAATGGAAAGGTTTTGTGTCACCATTGTATTTGTCCCAATGGCCAGACACATCCGTCTTCTACATGATTTACAGTTCAATGTAGAAGATGGTATTTTCAGTACAGCCATTATTATAATGATGGAGGTGTTGGTGGTGACAATGGCAATGAAATATGCCATTGCTGTTTTAGACATTAATTAGACATTAGTGTTGCAAATGTCTTTAATTCTATGAATGTACTTAGAAAGATTAAGATGGGTTATCTACAACATCAGTGGCTGGAGCTGATGATGAAGTCAGAGAGAAAGAAAAAATAACTTTTTATTTTTAAAGAATGGACAGGCTTGCCAACAAAGTATTTAGATCAATGGACCAAGCTATTTCGAATGCAATCAAGGTGTTAGACCATTTGAAGGATATTCAGTATTCATCTATGGCCAGAATGCAGCACTTTTGAATTGATAGAGATGAATCATATATGAATTAAACACAGTCAAACAGATTCTCAGAAACAACACCAGGGAAATCTGGCTGATTAGATGCGATGACTGGTCGAAATGTAGTTAGTGAAATAACAAGGACAATGACAACGTAAACAAACTCTGCAGGAGAAACCAATCCCTTATCTTTCAGTTTCGAACAAGACATGCAATGATCAATAGCCACTTAAACCGTATCAAACCCCAGCAACTACCCACTTGTAAACACTGCTCTCATCCCAATGAAACAGTGAAACACCTCCTTATTGACTGACCTCACCGTTCAACTGTCAGGAAAAAATATCTACAGACACGCTGAACAATCACTAACTTGCTGTATGTATTACTAAGTCAACTTGAGAAGACTTGCACTTTTTAAAGAATGACATTGTACTGACAAGAGTAGAATTACTCATAATATGGATATCCACAACAATATATGAATTAAAAGAGCAGTTACCATCTGCTAGAGGATACACAGAGTTATGTCTGCTAGAGGATACACTGAGTTATGTCTGCTAGAGGATACACAGAGTTATGTCTGCTAGAGGATACACAGAGTTATGTCTGCTAGAGGATACACAGAGTTATGTCTGCTAGAGGATACACTGAATAATGTCCAGAGTGTCATCATGATGATGATCTGATGGCTAAGTAGTGGACTTGTATGGTTATTTTTCTTCTCTTCAGTTCAGCCCACTCATTTCTTCAACAATTAAAAAACTTCAAAATTTCTCATTTATAAAAAAATAATTGATTTACAGTGACTGAATATTTTCAGTACAAGATCCAGCAATATATATTCAAGCTATCCATTATGTCCTCACGTTTTAGAGGGCAGAATGTTTCACTTACCACAGATGCCCATATGAGCAGAAATCATTTGAGGCACATATTCTACTTCAAATGTTAAGAAAAACTTGACTTTTTTCTCTGTCAATGATATTCATTTTTTTTGTCGTCATGAACTTTAATGTTGCATCCATTAATAGGAACAAGAATTATGAGTGTGATTTATCAGGTTGTTTTTTTTCCTTCCAATTTTCCATGTGTATTCCTGAAATGTTCTATTCCCAGGATTATGGGTATCACTTTGTTTACCCTGTATCAATCATGTGACATATACATATCGTTTTTAGTGTCAAATGTGTACAAATACATCAGCATGTACAGCCATCCTAAGAAAAGTACACATTTTTACAATCACTGCATACATTAAATCACCAAGTTTTATTTTGTTCAATGTGAGTTTACACATCAGTTCAAGTCATACTTAATTAATTCTACTACTTTTATATATATTTCTTTTGGACATGCACTTAAGGAAACTGTGCGTAATCCATGCACTGGCTGGTTGTTAACTGTTTCTTTTGAATATCACCAACACTGACAGCTGTTTTCGTTTTTCATTTTTTGGGGGGCAGGAGATGCCTTTATTGGATCACACTTTTTTTCCCCCATTTAGATATCAATATAGTGTCTCAGCCAAAAAACAGAAACACACTGAAGCGCTCAACAAGTGCAACCAGAGCTGTATCGGATGCGTAAGTAAATTCTGATTTTTTTTTTAAAGAGATGTCCTAATTGAGCAATTTTTTTGTCAGTCATGATACTTTTTAAGATTTGAAGACTCCATATTATATAGTAAATAGTTAAAAATTTCCAATTTTATTTGAATTAAGTTGGTGATATATTAGTCTAGTATTTGTTTTTCTGGGTAATGAGCAAACTTATATGAATCATTTATTATAATTTTATGAATGAAAACACTTATAAATCAAATTTATTATAATGTTATGACAATTTGTTGAAAGTTTTTTTGGTTTTTTTTTCAAATCCAGAGTAAACTATGTTTGTATTTGTTAATTTATGTGCGTGGACTTTATACAAAGTACTTTTGTTGATATGTTAGCTGGAACTAAAGTTAGACCAATATGTTTGTATTGGTTTTTTCCATAATAAAATGGCTAGAATGAAGATTGTATAGTGACAGGTAGGCAGTCACAATAATTTAGAAAATATGTTCTGTTGACTAGCAACTTCCTGTCGTCATAGAGTCTATACAATATAAATGATAATGAAGATTTATTTCCAAATATCTGTTCTGTCTTGTATTCACATATTTGTGTATCTACCCGTTAGTTGAATTTTTGGCAAATCTATAGCATGCTATTTCTTGTCATTTAATTTGTTTTACCATCACATCTCAGTTATTTGACTGGAAGAATTTTCTTCCCATTTTTCAAATCTGTCTACTAGAAAACCTTTGTGCAATCATCATTTTAGTATTCGGTGACCCAGTACATCAGGTTTTAGTACGTTAGTTGTTTTTTCTTGCTTCTGTTAAGACTTCTAGAATAATTAGAAAGACTTGATATAGATTTTGAAAACAATTGCCACAGCCAAATGGCAGAATATTTTAGAATGTTAAAATATGAGAATTTGTTTTCAAATCTTTGTTACGCGGTTATATATAAAATGGGCTGGACATTGTTTATGTGATTAAATTGATCTTATCTATACTCAGAGAATTTCACGACTAAAATTAATTCTATACAACTCCATTAGTGCCTCCATGTTGCTACTGAACATCTAGTCAATGATGTGCTACTTTGATGTGGCTTTGTTTTAACTACTCAATGCAGATTGTAACATTTTCTCTCTCGTTGCAACATATTTTTATGTTGTTTAATATTTAGACAAAAAACAGTTTCACTATTAAGGAAACAGACTTTATGATGTTGGTCGTCATTTTTTCTAATATTGATCATACCACATCTCACTATAATATTGGTCATTCTACATCAGACAAGATTATTGATTCTACAACATTAATTTTTATAATGTTGATCATACATCATCAAACTTTAGATAATCATCCCAAATTTTACTTCAGATTATTGATCACCTCACATTTGTCTTTTGCGTCCTTTTTAGAATGTTGATAGTTCTACTTCAGACTAGAATATTTGTGCTGCAACATTGATTTTTATAACTTTGTATCTAACTTTAGAATGTTGATCATCTGTATCTAACTGTAGAATGTTGATCACCCCCATCTGACTTTATCATCAAACGTGTGATTTGAGAATTATTTGCACCATTATCTGAGTTTGACAGTTCCATACTATTTCTTTTTTTTAAAACTTGGAAGTTAAATGTGATCCCATAAGACACACTGTAGATTTAGTGTTGCAGACTTGACTATCCATTAGCATTTGTTCTGGTCTCATTGTTAGCTTGTCCAACCTTTAACTCAGGCATAGTGTTATACCATTAGTCATGCTTGTAGCTGACTGTAGCAAACTTGAGGGCCAGTAAGGAAGCCGGCTCTCTCTTTCAGTCACAAAGTAAGTGCTCTTGACTGTGACAGCAATATTACTACATATGGAACATACCTATAATAGGATATATGTATGTATGTATATATATATATATACATACATACATACAATGTTGCTGTAGAATTCCAGTTTTCAACAATTTTTTCCTGCCGTCCCACTTTCAGGTCAAAAGTTTTTGTAGCTCCCCTAAATAATTTGTGTCAACTTTCTTTGCAGATTATTGTATATCTTATATTTTGTTCACATAATTTCAGATTGTACCTTTCTGTGGCGCATCCCCGTTTCCTAATCTTCTTTTAGACTTGTCAGTGTTCCCAGTTCCTAAGTATCCATTTTATCTTTGTGTTCCTCTAACAAAACATTGGGGCCATATGTTGAGGAGCACAGCTATAGGTGATGTTATTGCCTTTGTTGGTATTTATACAGTGTTTTGTGTATTGGTCTATTGCTATCCATTTTATCATATGATGTGTGTTGAACTATAAATATGGGAGCAAATTTAAAACATGCAACTGCTATCAGGATAACAACTCTGCAATAACTTGTTGAATCATCTATACAATGTACAAAGCTTTTTGGGAATGATGTTTTACCATATTGTAAGAGGTTCTACTTTAGTTGTTTCTTATTCTAAATTTGTTCTCAAACTCCTGCATATTAGCAGGATGTAGTCTGTAGAACGGAGTGCATTTTATCATGATTTACAACATTGCTACGATATATGTGCCTCTTGGCCTGGCACATCTGACTTCAGCATGGCTTCTGTGTCACTTTTACCCTATATTTGCTGAGACAGCCAACTCTACCCCATAATCTCCTTATTTGCCTCTTCCAACATGCATGGAAGTTAAACATATTTTGCTATTCTTTGTTCCCCATTCGGGCTCCAGAAACACATGGGTGGTTTAAAGTTTGCTAATAGATACACTGTTGCTTTATGGTTGCACATTCTGGACTCTTGTTGAACACTTAAAGCAATGTTGACTGACAGCTCATCTGTAGTAGGATCTTGTTGAACACTTAAAGAAATGTTGACTGACAGCTCATCTGTAGTAGGCTCTTCTCTTTATGTCCATGTTGTGTCTGTGTGTTTGAAAAATCTGATGACTACATAAAATGATGTTTGAGAATGATATGTCTGACCTTGTTAACTGATGGAATCTTGTACTCTCTTGGCAGTCCTGTGAAGAAGATACGAGTAGAAAATCCTGGAACTAACCAATCACTACAGCGGACGCTTGTGACACTTAGCGGAAGCACAGAAACAACCAAAAGGGTAGGTTTTTATAAAAAAAAGTGTTCATTCTCAAATATCCACCAGAACTCTCTATTAGAACTCCCTCTTGTATCAGTGCAATGGTCCTAGATTTCCAGTACGTAGTCTAGAGAACATAATGCATTGCGTTGATGTTTTATTTGTACCAATGAACTGAAACATCTGACTTCAGTGTTAAAGGGGTGGATAAATTGTATGTTTTATTGTTTTTATTTTTATTACTTAGAATTTATTATTGCATTTTCTATTTACTTTGACCATCATCATCATCAAGTGTTTGCCTGCTGCAGCAAGGAATTGTGGATCAAACTCTTTGTCTCTAGTATCTGATGACTTTTTTCCATGCCACGTTATTCTATTTTCTCCCTATGTCACCATATACTTTTCCTTCATTCTTGATCATTGTAACAATTTTCTCTTAACCACCATCTTATAACATGGTAACTCTACTGTTGAGTTTTCCTATACCGGAAACATGCTCGCAGAGAGAAAAGTTTCAGTACCTGATGGGCACAGGCACAAATGTCCATGGAGACAAGTTCTGTTCAGCTCGTGAACATACTTCAAGTCCCTGGTGCTCCTAAATTTGTGTATAGACTCGGAAAAGGGGTTCACGATATTGGTGAATCTCGGCTAAGAGGGAGATTGAGCCCATGCCCAACTCTTCTGTCGAGTTATTCTTAAACTGGATGATAAAAGGTTGGGCACAAGCACAATACATACCCGATGGGCACAAGCAAAATACGTCTTTACTGGCCTTGAAACACCTCATGCAAGATAGACGTGAAGAACGACCCATCTCAGCATAGGGTCAATACACATTCACTGCCTGGTAACAGATAGGAAGGCTGTCACAGGCTACGGTAGCCCACCTGAAATGTCACGTTCTTGCCGAAATCGGCTGTGCTGGGCCTACAAGGCGCATAACGGTGACACAATCTAACTACTCTCCTGGCAGAAATCGCGTGAATCGTGTAGATTATTATGGAGCAACTGCAATAAAACAAAATTAATGTCCCTTTATGATATTAGTAAGTAACACGTTTTTATTGGACTATTTCAGCACTTCCTGATTAGTTTTTCTATTTGTCCATATTACTCTCAGCTTTCATCTAAAGAGCTATATATCTGTGTGTATATAATTGATATATTGAAAAAACAAGCTTTTGTAACCATCTTCATGCCATCAAGCACAGAACACCCACTTCACTTCAACGGCGATGGTCATCATGGTGCGTTGGATATTCAGGTCACCGCCATCAGATCTTGCACCATTGATGATAGATCTAGGTATGCTCTAGAAAATCGTCTCATTTTCGAATTGGGTACACTCAAGCCTTTTGGACTCAATTCTGACCACTCTTATGTCTAGTGCTGGGTTGGTGTGGTCTTTGTCTTTATTCTTTTTGTTCCGTCATTTACTCATCTTTTTGTTTGTTTCGTTTCCACATATATTTACGTTTTATGTACTTTCTGACCTTCCGGCATATCATTTCCGTTGGACGTTGTGATAATTTTTCTATTCGTCGTCTTTTAATGTTTTGTCTGTGTCTTGATAAAGACCTTTTGGTTGAAACGTTGAATGTGATTTGTGTATTGTAATTTTTATGATTTCTTGTGTGCTCATCATTGCCCATTATTACACACTAGTTTTAGATATAGTCTGTCGTGTCCCATTGAAACGAAATATAAACCTGTGTTTTACGTAAGTCTAATTGAAAAAACAAGGCAAAGGTAACATTCTTGAAACTTTCAGATTACACTAATATGACATCTTTTATATATGATATATTTCTTCTTCTTCAGCATTCATTCTCAAACTCCCACGGGATCTCTCTTGTAACAGGACAATATCTCTACTAGATTTCTTGCAGGATGTAGTCCAGAGAATGGAAATGTATTGTGTCACGATTTATTTGTTTGCACCAATGGCCTGACACATCAATCTTCATCAGTGATATATTTCATGGTCTAATATCTTCCCACAAGATGTCACTCAAATGTTTGAGATAAATGGTGTTGGAATTGTGGGTTTCCCTGATAGCACATGGGATATCAATATCCTGTTTAAGATAAATGTTGTTGAAGCTGTTGGGTTGCCCTGATATCTTGCAGGCTGTCATCCAAATATCTTGTTTGAGAGAAATGTTGAAGCTGGAAGTTGTCCCTGACATTGATATTCATGAACTTTTCATTCCAAATGACCTGATACTGTTTCAATAGAAAGTTGATGATATTCATTCTCATTTATAGCAAAGATATTTAAGAAAACATTCATAAGAAGATGCACTGTTTACTCCACGCGCCGGTGTGACATATCCATGTGAACTGGAGATCAAGTTGTCAATACTGTGACAACTCTCCATTTGACGTGTCTTTTATAGTAGAACGTTATCCTCATTGCCACTATGTAAGCCCTTCGGTTTTGTCTGCTCAGTGTCATGTTCAGAAGCTCTTGGATATCCTTTATCCATCACAGTCTAGGTCTGCCACTTCTTCTCTTTCTCCCTCCATGGTTAATATTTCTAAACCATTGTGTTGCAGACATCTGCATTGGTTTGTTTTTCTATCTGTAATATTTTTAGAACTTTTCTATAATATTACAAATTATGCAAAAATCTGATAACGATTCAACCAAGAAATAACTGCTTGACATCAATGAACTAAAAAAATAAGTTTTTTCTGTATCCAGCAAACTGAAGAAAGAAAAGTCAAATTTCAACCATATTGGCAAGTACGGTAAGAAGATCAAGTTACCTAGACATCACACAAGATGGCTGCTTGACATAACAATTTTGCATAGTTGAGGATAACACTGCACATGAGCATCTGAAAAACATTATGTGGTATCACATGACCACTTACTTAAAAAATTTAATACAGGCAATGGCCTGTTTAAGTGGTACAATCACATATCTCGGGCCTACCTATTATCTGAAATATGTCAGACAAAATATAACATAAATTTTAATTTGGATTATTTTCCTTGGCCCTATAGATTTCTTCTTCTTCTTTCGTTCACTTGAAACATGTCTATATCTGTAATTCTGTCTCCTTAATAAAACTCACTGTCTTTTGTAGTTCATACAGTGTCCCATAGAGTTTTGATTCCAGTGTTGTTTCCTCTGGCCAATATGTCTGCCTCAGCGTTTCATGCTCAGAACACTCTTGAAGTATATGTTTGGCACTCTGTGCTGCCTGTCCACATGTACACATGGCTGTGTTGCCAATCTTGAACTTTGTATACATGTGACTGCGGAATCGGTTGTGTCCTGTTCTGAGATGTAGAATTATAACTTGTTCTGGTCTGTTCATAATATGATAGTCATCTTGTGTTGTTGTTTGTGGCTTTCTTATTGACTTGATCATCTGTTTTTTCTGATGGTAGGTGATTGGTATATCTGGTTGGTCTTCGGCAGCACCTTCCTTAGCCAGTTGGTCTGCTTTTTCATTTCCTGGTATTCCACAGTGAGAGGGTATCCACTGCATGGTTACCCTATACTGGTAAGATAATTCGCTAAGTAGTTTTTTCAAGTCTGTTAGTTTTTCATACTGGAGAGCTTGAAGCACTGACCTTGCATCTGTCAGGAATACCACAGGCTGTAGGTCAGAGTTGGAGTTCAGCAGTTTTTTAGCTGCCACACTAATTGCCTGGATTTCTGCATCATAATTATTGCAGAATTTTCCTGTCGGTGTTCTGATTGTATCTCTAGGCTTGTGTGGATATTCTATATATACACCTGGGCCCTATAGATGAGAAGTCAAGTAGTTATTTATTTATGTAAGAATTTATGAAATTAGAAAGGTTTTATGGCTGGGAACAAGCCAGTGTTTGGAGGACCCATAAAGTTGTCTTTTCTCCAGTATGGCTTAGTATGAGTTAACGTTTGCCTGTAGTGTAAGAATACTAAGATGATAAAGAGTACAACAGGAACACTCGGTCTGATAGTGTTGCAAGTGTTTCACATTTAGCTAATCCATCCCATAGCCTAGCTGGCTTGTGTTATAGTCTCTCACTTTGTTCATATCTTTTCTCTAATGCATCTATAACATGTGTATTGAATTTTTATTGATCAACGGCAAGCTCAGCTTATGGGTAGACATTTTGTGACTAGGAATGAACCGGCATGATGACAAATTGCTAAAAATTTACGACCTGCGAAGATTTCTTAAAAACTTTTGATTTGGTAGGCCCTGGATATATGATTGTACCGTATTAGTATATGATAAATGTATACACTCGTTTCACATCCAAAAAGTTTCAATAAGATAAACAGCCAGACTGACCACATAAAACAATCATAAAAGTCCAACACATGTAAAGTGCGGCTGGACCTCTGTTAGTGGGCGTTTTACTAATCACTGGAAGCACAGTATCGACATTTGAACCAAAAGGCCTTTGTCAAGAACACAACATATGACTTTGATGAGTATAGAATTTTGTATGCAAGATCACATAACAGAACTAATTAGAACACTTGTCAAAAATCCAGATTAGTAGGAATTTTTCTGTATTTGGTCTCAAACTCCTGCAGATTAGGATGATGTAGTCAAGAGAACAGAATGCTCTGTGCCATGGTTTAGTTTAACCTGTAAGATATCTTTACCGGTACTTTTCTGCCTGACAAATCTGATGACAGCATTGCTTCTGTGTCACTTTGACCCTCTATGACATGGGACAGCTAACTTCACCACAAAGTATCCTTAGTTGCCCTGTAACTTGTCCCGCATTTACAGGGACAACTTCAGGGATTTCCCTAGTGTAGTGGTTAAGCTGTTCGCTTTGTGCTCAAGAGGTCGCGGTTTTGAATCCTGTGTTTATAAAGTGGATTTTGAAAGAGATTCCTAGGGATTATCGTTTGAAGCTATGGAGTTATGTGCTGTAAGTGGTACTCTCAACAGATGGTGTGCCACTTCATTGAGAGGGACAGTACATATGGGATAATCCAGAGTACAATGAAGGCAATCCTCTTTGCAGTTTGAGCCCTTTGATAAGCTCAGTGACATGTATCAGAATAGAAAGTTCACATGGGTTCACACCACATACAAATAGAGCAGGAATAAACCAGTTTCTTGAGCATTTTCTCTTTTATTTCATTTTCAGCACTGAAAAATGGATTTCATTATTGTACATTTCCCACTAAAGACAGATGTATCGTACCGTTGGCGCTAATAAAACAGTGACACAATACATTTTCATTCTCTGGACGACATTCTGCTAGAAATCTAAAACCATTGTCCTGCTGCAAGAGAGATCCAGCCGGAGTTTGAGAATGAAAGCTGTAGAAGAAAATTATTGTGCATTTAAAATTTGTGACAAGTTTTGTATAAGATTTTTTTATATAAGAAAATTTGTGACAAGTTTTATATAAGATTTTTGTATATAAGAAAATTTGTGACAAGTTTTATATAAGATTTTTTTATATAAGAAAATTTGTGACAAGTTTTATATAAGATTTTTTTATATAAGAAAATTTGTGACAAGTGTTATATAAGATATCCATGAATGTTATGATTTGTGACAAGTGTTGTCACTCCCAGTAATATTTCTTACGAGATGTTGCAGAAATGCATGACTTGTCTGCACAGATTCCAGCAACTGTGAAACCATCAGTGATGCATTGGAGATTATAAAGACCATGCCAGGATGTGCAAGTATTAGTGTATTTCACCCGTAGAGATTTGTTGCCTGGTTTTGCTTATGTGTTGTCAATTGTCAAATTTTGATTGATGGTCAAGTGGCTAGTGTTCTCAAAGTGTTTAGCAGATACATGCATCTTGTTCAAATCTTACAGTGGGTCATCAGTTACTTCTATAGCTTCTTCTGCTTCTGTGTTCAAGATTTTTTTGGTCTTGCTAAATCTTCCAGTCTTCTCCAGGTCAGAGCAGCTGCTACAAAAGTTATTTTATCAGCTCAGTTCTGTGTGCTAACATCTTGCTTTGCAATTCATAAAGTGCAGGCAGTCTTGAAATATGCGTTTACTTCTATAGCACTAGTCTACCAGTCAAATGTTCATCGATCACATGATGATGATGACCATTTGTTACATCCACTGTATGAAATTCAGTGAGAGTTATGTCCTTGACTAAGAATTTGTGGATGACTAACAAGTCATACTTTGGCAGCAAATGTCTGTGGACAGTTCGGGCATGGGATCATCACTGTAGATGGATTTTTGTTCTGCCCGTCTTTCTAGCCAGTCTTGGCTATTGCATTTTACCTCTTCTCACAAGATGCTACACCTTTCTTGATTGTAGAAGTGCCATGTTTGCAGTGTATCTTGGTTTATTTTAAAGACTTTTGGTGAGGTCTTTGTAGTGCTTCTTTTGGCCACCTTGAGAATGTATGACCTTCTGTAATGCTCCATTGAAAAGTATCTTGGGTATGCGGTTATCTGGCATATGTACCACGTGACCTCCTGCCCAATTAATATGTGCATCAAATAGTGTTAATACTAGGTATACCAGATATTTCATTGACAGTGGTATCCGGAACCTTGTCTTGCCATCTGATGTTCATAACTTTTTTTAGATTAGCGTAATTTAGCTTCCTGACATGTTGTCTACACACAGTCCATGTTTCACCAGCATAAATTAAAGGTATGAAATAAAGCTCTCGAGAAAAACTCCTTCCAAAAATTACACATAGGAAACAAGAGCTGAATTGCATGTGATTCCTAGTAATTTCAAGAAACAAACATTAAACTGGGCACATTGTGATCTGGATTATATTATTGTATCAATCATTGTCAGGTGACAGCAAAGCCTTCTGCAAGTACCAAGTCATCTTCCCTGACAGCAGTGAACAAGGATAAAGCACCAGCTTCCAAACCTTCAACTGTCAAGACAAACTGTGAGTTCTTTCATCCTGACATGTATATGTTGCACATTGGTAAATGACTATTGGCTAGTAGACCTAGGTGAGGTCCGGGGTTCGATCCCCTGGTAAGAACTGTTTTTTGTCTTTTGTAGTGTAAATTAAAAAAACCACCCTGAACATGACATGGCGACAACAAAGACATGTGGCCTTTTATGCAAGTCACTCAAAACTCCCTGACAGGAAAAATTCAGTATTAACAGACACACTGTTTCTAGTCAAATGTATCTTTATTGGGTCTTGATACAACATTGATGGCACTATTGATACTTTGCATTATCTTTGATTAGCACAAGCAAAGTTGCATCTGCAGGGAAGGATATCATGACTTTATTGTGATGAACAAGATGTATCATGTACCAGTGTGTCATGTATGCAGATCTTCTCACACAAGTCATCTATGACCTGCAAGCAGGTCCAAAATACACAGACTTCTGAATATAGGTCTGCTTTTGTCATGTGACCATGCTTGACCTCATACTGTTCACATAACAGCTGCATCCATCAAGAACACAGACTTTCAGTGTTTACCACATCCTTTGTACTTGTCATAGTCCCAAATGATTTTTAATGTGTGACTGGCTCTGTGTCATTGTGAAAAAAGACTTTCTGGTCCGATGAAGATGTACAGCAAGTGTTGCATGACCAAGAGTTTGTTTGTTCTACGGTAATCTAAGCAACTTTTATACAACACTGGATAAAGTTGTGTTTTATATTTTTGACAATATTATTTTAATAATTGGTGGTGTATCCTTTTTTGGATGTAGTCATCCAACCAATATTTTGTAGCTGTTGCTATTTTCTTGGCATTATCACATTTAGTAATTGCTTTCTGAATGTTCACATACACAATTGACTGGGGTGGGTGTCGAACCCGGTATCTTCACTATCATAGACTGGCTCTGTACTTCGCCGCTACAGAGCTAGAATTTCATGATGAATATGCTTCAGAATATACTCACTAGACAACAATAATAGGGCAGAAGTTTTTATTCTCTATGTGTTGCAGTCCGCTGCCTGCAGTTTTAGTTTGATTTACAGGAACAAGATAATTCTTATTCTGACACACCACCCGTGTGTTGCCGGGGCCCGAAAGGGGAGCAAAGAATAGCAACACTGTTTACCTTCCATGCATGTCGTAAGAGGCGACTAAGGAGGTTATGGGATGGGGTTGACTGTCTCATCCCATATAGGGTCAGTGACCCAAAGCCATGCTGAAGTTGGATGTGTCAGGCCGAAAGGCGCAGATATCGCATCAATGCTGTAAACCATGACACAGCGCATTCCATTCTGCAGACTACATCCTACTAATCTGCAGGAGTTTGAGAACGAACGCAGAAGAAGATTCTGACACAGAATATCAATTATGACTACAGGTTATCATCACCATACACCAGACAAGTGCATAGATACTGCGATCTCCATCTCAATAAATCTATCCGAATGTTGTGGCTCACATTTCCAGTGTTTCAGTATTGATTTATCCCTTTCTTCATATATTTATTATGCTTCTCTTTACGGGCGGTTCCAATCTTTACATCAATCTGATGCAATCTTTACATCAATCTCATGCAATCTTTACATCAATCTCATGCAATCTTTACATCAATCTCATGCAATCTTTACATCAATCTTATGCAATCTTTAAGAGCTACCATGATTCACACTTTTGAAAATCATCTGAGCGAATGAGGTATCTCAATACATTAACTCTGTCAGAATGATCCATTGATGTACTTCTTGACACAGTGGCCATGCTTGCCAGTGTATCAGCTTATTCATTACCCTCAACACCTGCATGCCGTAACTCAATAGACATATAATATTTCTGGTCGGAGATTGTATCAACTCCACCCATTGATGACAGATGACTCCTGCTTCATCTTTGCTGAGTATGCTCATTGAGTCATAAGTATGCATGTATAAGAATAGTCGGTGACATCAACCATGAAAGTGCTTCATCACAGCTTTTAACTCCCTCGTAAGACTACTTGTGTTTGTAGTAAAGGCATCGTTGGAATCTTTGAGTTTTCCCACTTTGGGCTTCTTCGTGCACAATAAGCCCAAACACAGCTTAGATAACAAGTGACTAACCCATCAGTGTAGATTATTACATCATTTTCTGCAGTGTTGTCATTGAGCATCCTCACTTCTGCATCAACCACAGCCAGAATTTTGTCTCTTGAACTTCTGTCAAGTTAGATGATCACAGAGAAGGTAGCATATACTGCAGTTGGAGTGAGTATCCACTCCTTCCCAGGATCAATCAGACATGCTTGTCTGAGAATCTCTTCAGCCTGCACCAACCATAATCTGCCCCTTTATAGAATATATAATCAGGAAGTGTCACTCTCCATGAAATGGTAGATCACTCTTGTTGATGGGACTTGAAAGAGGATCAATAGTAAGCATGTGACATACCATGTATGTTGCAAGAGGTCTTCTGTATCTTTGCTCATGTTATATTGTCATGTCTGTCATCTGGGCAAAGTTCACTATCTTCTCCAGGTCAGAGCGGCTGTCTCAAATCTTTATCCTCTGGTAGGTCAGCTGTCTTGTTGCAAGGGGTGGCTAATGAGAATTAGGCTAGGTGTGTATTGTCAGAACCTGAAAAGGGAGCAAATAATAGCAACGATGACCTGCCATACAGTCATCAGAGATGACTAAGGAGATCTAGGGGTCGAGTCGGTTGTCCTACCCATAGATCAAAGTTACCCAAGAACCATGAGTCAGGTCAAAAAGAGAAGATATCACAGCCAATCTCTAAGCTATGATACAACACATTTCGTTCTGACAAAAATTCTGCGAAATGACATGAGTTTGAGCAGAAGACTTGGGCATGGGATTGACTAGTTTATAGAGAGTCAAAGAAACACAAAAGTTATGCTGTGTAGTGAAAATTGTCATTCTTAATTCTACTTGACAGGGCCAGATGTACTTATCTGTGGAGTCTGCAAGCTTCAGTTTACTAGCCTGCACAGTCTTGCACAACACAAGAAAGTTCCTTGCCAGCTGCGTGTCAGCACTCAGGCCAAAACTGACAATGCAGGTATAACTATTTGAACTTTTCAATGTTTCATCTTAGCCATGTCATTAAGATATTCTTCTTCTGTAATCATCACTCAGTCCATGTTAGGCAACATATTCAGTACAAATGAAGATTCACTACAAATGAAGATTCAGTACAAATTAGAGGCCTTTGTCTATGTCAGACTTTTAACCTTTAGCAAGCCAGATTAAAAAATACGAAACGTCTCCCTGCCACCGGATTCTTTTTTGAAAATTTTCATTATTGATGGTGACTGTTTTGAAAATGTGATAATTTTTTGGTTGTTAGAGATATTTAAATAATATTTGCACATATAAATAAAGAATTGAATTATGCATATATTGGTGTAATTTATGTACGTGTGTGTGTGATACCAGACGTATGAGAAAGTGGTAAAGACGTTTTTCACAAAAAACATATATTTTATAACAAATAAAGAGGGAAAAAATAAGGAAAAAAAAATAACTTACCTTACATATCGAATTCCTTGGCAACACTGTCAACTAAATCACGTAAATCTGTTGTATTTATGTTCTTTCACTGCGAAATTATCAAAATATAGCCGGGGGAACTGTATAAAACTTGTAGATTTGCAGTAAAATCGTTCTTTGAGCTTAGGCCTAGAGTTATTTTTTCTGCCACTTCAAAATATTCGATATCAAACGTACAAGTCCCCAAACCAGCACGGCATTCTGTATATTCACTGCTGTGAAACTAAATAACCTAATAATCCATGATTCAATCCACGATTCAATGTTATTTTATTCGAAATACGATGAAATAAAGGTCAGTAAAACCGATCCATCATCATGGCATCGTACCGGTGTACAGATGTGGTCAGATTAATTGCTCTTAAACTTTTACGAATAGCCAGCCATTCTCAAAAACGATCATGTCGGAAGTGGAGGATGTACCGGCTTCGATTGCGCATGTCCCCAGCTATGTGTACGGACTGTGGTACGTGTAAATCTCACGATAATCTCGCTGGGAGGGACGGCCCGCCATCAGCGCGCGCGGCCATTTTGTTTTTCGGCGGCTGGATATCATATCGGCTCGGTGAAGGTTAAAAGTCAATCCTGATTGCATGAAATATTTTTTGCATAACCTCAACAATTATAATTCTTCTATTGTGTTAAGGGAAATCAATAGTTTGTTAAAGTTGTAAGCATTATCAAGCCACATGCCAACGTTCAATACATTCAATAATGAAATAACATGCACAGTATAAAGTTCCTATGATTGACAGGAATTTTTGAATATACTATACTTTGTTGTTGGGAGAGAATGATATAATGTGGAAATACATAAAGATCGGCAGTGCTGCAACCGTGGCCCTTATTCCTAGTCCGGGTGCAAAGAATAGCACCACTGTCTTCTTTCCAGACATGTATGAAATGAGTAAAGAAAGTTGGCTGGCAACCTTTCACCTGTGGAAAAAGTCATTGTCACTGCATGTCTTACCTTAATTTCTGACTTTTGTCTTCTGTCAAATGGTCTCCATGGAGGGCAGAGATATGCAGGCCACTGAACATTGCACCTTAGGTAGTCGGGCATACTAGGTATGCTAAATCACTGCAGATGGGTCAACAGATCTGATGGAAGAATGATGAACTAGTTGGCCCAGAGTATGTGCTGCACTCCTGACTGAACGTGATATACCTGGGATACTGCTGCACTGGAATGCCTCCCTTCTGGGATTAAGCATGCATCCATTAACCTCTTAATACAAGCATGCATTTGTGACAGCAATCCTTGTGCATTTGAGTGTCATTTCATTTGCTAAGCTGAACTTTTGTCAGAAATGCTATGGACTGTCTAGAGCTCACAGCTAGAGGCATTATTTGATTACCTTCATGACACATGACGACATATATGTATTTATACATTGTTAGTTAAGACCAAATAATATGATTCATAATATGGGGGAACCTAGGTGCTGGTTCATCACCCAGCTTACCTTTACCTTAATGATGATGATTGCTACATGACTGATATATTTACCGAAATATAAATTCTTTCTGGTCACAAATCTGATATAACCAAATTTGATGCTGTATTTGCAGCTGAAAAAAGTGCACATCACCATATGAGATTGATTGTTTACCTATTAGCTTTCTTGTTTTACCTATTAGTTTTCTTGTTTTACTTATTAGCTTTCTTGTTTTATCTATTAGCTTGTTTTACCTATTAGCTTACTTGTTTTACCTATTAACGTAGTTGTTTTACCTTATCTTCTTCAGTGTTCATTCTCAAACTCCCACTGGATATCTCTTGTAGCAGGACCATGGTCCTATTAGATTTCTAGAAGGATTTAGTCCAGAGAATGGAAATGCGTTGTGTCGCCGTTTTATTTGCTCCAATGGCATGACACATCCATCTTCGGCAGAATTTTACCCTATAGCTTACTTGTTAAAGTATTGACAGACAGCGTTAGACCATGCAGTTTTCTGTTTAACAGATGTGTTATTGTGTTGATTTTTTTGTTACAGGAGGTGAATGTACTGACCCTGCCATCTTAATATGTGCTATCTGTGACACAGAGTTCAACACCGCATGGTCTCTATGTGTCCACTGTACTGAGGAACATCAGTTGAGCATTTACAAGACAGAGGTGAGCTGACGTCTCATATGTTAGATCATCATTGTCCAATATTTGTTTATAACATTTCATAGTTTTCTTTTTTCTACGTTCATTCTCAAACTCCTGTAGATTATCAGGATGTAGTCTGGAGAACGGAATGTGTTGTTTTATGGTTTACAACTTTGCTGTGATATCTGCACTTTTCTGCCTGCCATATCCGACTTCAGCATGGTCACTTTGACTATATGAGATGGGACAGCCAACTCCACCTTGTAAGCTCCTTAGTCGCCTCTTACGACATGCATGGAAGATGAACAGTGTTGCTATTCTATGTTCCTCTTTCAGGCCCCAGAAACACACCAGTAAATAGTTGTTCTAATCAGCAGTTACATATCTCTGATGTTACTCCTACACATGATGACAGAAACATTTCAGTTTTGCAGATTTTTCCTGGCATCATCATGTAGGCATATCATCTGCAGTTATGTATTATTACTGCAGGTTGTCATCAGCGCACACTGGACAAGCCCATATGTATTCCGATCTATCTATCGTCTTTTTCACAAATGCTGTCAGATGTTGGGGGAAATGACTTTTTCTGTCTTTGACCAAATTTGTTGCACTTGTCATGGTTAGGCCGTGATTTTTAGCAATCTCTCTGAATCTTCCCATCTTGTACTTGGACTTCCTCTTGCTTTGTAACCGTTCTTTCTGCTGTTGTTGGATGGCAGGTTGTGATTGTTCCATTTGCATAAGATGTCAGAACCAGTTGATCTGTTGTCTTTATATATTGTTTGCATGATATGGTCTTTACTATCTTTCTGATGTCTTCATTTCTCATTCGGTCTCTTCTGGTGACATTTATTGTCTTTCTCAGGCATTTCATCTCACATGTTGTAATCTTTCACATGATTGTTTTTGTCATGGGCCATGTCTGGCACTAGTAACATAACATTGGCATTAAGCTGGTGTTTATTATATATTGTTTGATTGCTATTTTGATGGCTGGGTTTTTAAGCAGCGGTGACATTTGGTTTTTGCTTTTTGGCATCTCATCTCAATTTCTCTACAGTGCATCCCTGCACACTCTGGAATTGCAGGAAAGAAGGCAGTTGACAATCTGGCAAAAGCAGGTGCAAAAAATGAATAATTCCATCACCAAATATCTCTGCCTGAAGCAAAAACTTTCATCAAAATAAAATGCAAACATACATGGAGTCAGAGAGAACAGGCAGAAACTTTCCACAGGACCCTATTCTAAAACTAAGCAGATCACAGCAAACCACAATTTTTAGGCTCAGCGCAGGACACTGTAGACTACAAGCACATCTCTACATAATGAAAGCTGTCAAAACTGACCAATGCCCATGTCAAAAAGGTCACCAGACTCCCGAACAAATTCTGCAGGCATGCTCACTCTTTGATGATGTGAGACTAAAATATGGCCCCAAGAGACAGATCTGAAGGTAAATCTGTGGAACAACCTTGAGCACCTCCTGCTGATGACTGAATTCATGGAGGCCTTCCTGTATAGACTAAGTTTAACTAATGTTTTGCTTGATTTGGGAAATCTGTTGTTTGATGTCATAGCAGAATTAAGTTAGTTAGTTAATTAGTCGTTGGATCATCATCATTGCACCCTGGACAAGTCCACAGGTGCTCAGATCTTTCCTTGAGTGTATCCGCCATTACACATTGACTGACGGTCCCAGTATGTCGTTGATTGACCATCATTCTTTCTCGCCCACGAAAACTCTCCTTTCTAGCGACACCACATTTCAAACCAAGTTCCTTTATTCTAATCATGGAACAAGAGTCATCATCACTTGTACAGTCATTTGTTCGTGCGTTTATCCGTAAAGCATTCAAAATGTCTGCCCGATCCATCGCTCCACCAACAGCTGTAGTAACAGCGTGGGCGGCCAACCTATCTGCTCTCTTATTACCCCGGACTCCCGCTTGTCCCGGCACAAAAATAAAAGTCACTGTACGCACACAGGAATTATTCACTGCATCCAGCCACTGTTCTCGAACGTACCCCACCTGAACTTTCACAATCATGTTCATGGAGTCACTGAGTATACAGGCATGCTCGCAGACAGTCTGTGAGCAGACCCATTGCAAAGCTTTGGTTACTGCCAGAATCTCCATTGTCATGCTGCTTGTCGTCTGAGCTAATGCACCACTTTCCTCTCTGATAGTCTTCCCCCACCTTTGAGCTGTGAAAGCCCAGGAACTCCTGATGTGTCTCTCAACTGACCCATCTGTATATATAACTATATCACCTTCCCTGGAATTCTCACTGATCAGAGCGAGCACCTCTGAGCAGAATTTAGTGCAGACAGTAAATCTGTTGTTGGATGTTATAGCAGAATTTAGTGCAGACTGTAAATCTGTTGTTGGATGTTATAGCAGAATTTAGTGCAGACAGTAAATCTGTTGTTGGATGTTATAGCAGAATTTAGTGCAGACTGTAAATCTGTTGTTGGATGTTATAGCAGAATTTAGTGCAGACTGTAAATCTGTTGTTGGATGTTATAGCAGAATTTAGTGCAGACTGTAAATCTGTTGTTGGATGTTATAGCAGAATTTAGTGCAGACTGTAAATCTGTTGTTGGATGTTATAGCAGAATTTAGTGCAGACTGCTGGTAACCTGTTGTTTCTGTATTCTTTGTTTAGGAGGAACAAAACACAAATGGCAGCGATGGCAAAGATAATGTAAGTTTCTGAAATGTTTGTGCAACATTTGTTGATCATAACTATTTTTCTATCCACTTTTCTGGGCAATAATTACATCAATCTTCAACTTGATAATAGCTCTTCTTTTAAAAACTACTTGAGCATCAAAACAGTATTATTCTATCTTTGTCTATCACTATTTCATCCAGATCTTTACACCTCACCTGTCCCTCCTATATCCAGTTGTGACTCTTGACTCCAGGTATTTCATCTGTTTTCCTTCTTGTTTGTACAACGATCCGTCTTCTGACAAGAACATATGCATGCTGGCAACTGCTACAGACAGCGGCAAGTTTGTTTGTTTTGCGTTCGCTCCATTGTAACCATCACGGATATCCGTGCGATTTCCGCCGGGAGCGTGATTACGTTGTGCCACCGTTATGCGCCTTGTAGGCCTAGCACATCCGATTTCAGGTGGGCTACCCTTAGCCTGTGACAGCCTCTATATCTTTCTCCAGGCACGCATTGTGGCGACTCTTCGCCCAGACGATTTTTGCTCTCGTCTGACTCGCACGAGGTGTACCACTGTCTATGAACTCGCCTCGTGTAATTGGACGTGCTGTGCCTGTGCCCATTGGGTACTGAACCGTTTCTCATCCGTGAGCCTGGTTCCTTAAGGGGAAGAACTCAACAGAGGAGTTAGACCCTGGCTCTTTCGCCCTCTTAGCCGAGGTGTCATTCCCTGACATCGTGTACCCCTTGTCCGAGTTCGAGTCTAACACCACGCGTTTGAGAGCAAGGCGTTCTAGAGCTGAGCGTCCTTGTCCCAATAGCGCCTGAGCCCATCAGGTACTGAACCCTTTCTCTCTTCAAGTGTATTTCCGGTGTAGGAAAAACTGACAGTAGAGTTGGGCCAGGGCTAAATCGTTGTCCCTTTTGTGCCTGAGCCCATCGGGTACGGAACCCTTTCTCTCTGCAAGTGTACTTCCGGTATAGGAAACCTTGACAGTAGAGTTGTTCCAGGACTACCATCGTTGTCCCTTTCTTGCCTAAGCCCATCGGTAACAGAACCTTTCTCTTCGCGAGCATATTTCCGGTTTAGGAAGGCTCGACATTAGAGTTGGATTAGGTCTTCTTGCTTTACCAGCCACCAATGGATGGGTCTGGGTCTCTGTCTGTAAGGAACACAGGTAACTAGATGCTCGTCTCGAGCTGACGGAGCTTGTAGTTCACCTTTCCTAGAGACTTTTCACTTTCTATTTGCAGTTCGCGCTGCCCTCTAGCGCTGTTCTGCCCTTTCATTGTTTCATTGTACTCGGTATGAAATCTATTTGTCTCGCCATGCATCTACCTTTACGTGTATTTTACATTGGCCGCCCCTCTAATGTTCGGACTGGACTGACTAGCTTCACTGTATGTCGACAGTGTCGCTATATGTGGTGATGCTGGTGGTGTCAGAGATATTGTCTGTCTCTTGTGCAGTCAAATCTCTTTCCATCTGCTTCCTCCACATTCTCGGACACGATCCCCAAATGATTTGGCCAGAATCAGCTTGAGCTGCTGTATTTCTGTTTCCAGGGTGCACCGCATGGAAGTACATTTGGGATCTTGGTTATCTGCTAACCCTGGGTCCGCCTAGAGCAATGCGTTCCCTTTGCACCCCACAGCGGCAAGTGTGCCCAGTTTACTATCTGCAGACTGATTGAGAGAACCATTTACTTATATGAATCATTTGATTAGTAGATTCATATCTCTGGACACAGTTACTAGTCTAGTATATATTAGTGCATCATTTGATCTATTCCTGCTACATCAAGATAACCATCTTATGTAGTAGACTTACAGAATCTCAATGCATGACTGACCATAACTTTCCTTCCATTCACAAACAGCTATCCCCATTGACATAGGGTAGACATGAGAGAGCACTAATGAAGAATCTTGTTGTAATAGAATGTAACATATGGTAGACATGTTGCAGTTAAAGAAACATTTTCACAGCTGTAACAAATTTGTTACAAACATGGGGTGACTAGGGAGGATTTTGGTGTGAATTTGGCTGTCCCCCCCCCCCCCCCCCCCCCCCCCAATAAAGGGTCAAGGGACCCAGAAGCCAAGCTGAAGCTGGATGTGTCCAACTAAAAGGTGCAGATCTCACAGATAAGCTGTAAACCATGACCCAATAAATTCCGTTCTCCAGACTACATCCTGGTAATCTGCAGGAGTTTGAGAACAAACACAGAAATTGTATGTGCCTATAATCTGCAATGTATTATTGTCATGTTTCAAATGATGTGTAATGTTTTGTTTGCTTGACAGAATGATTAATGTCTGACAGATGACTGAAGAGATTGCAAGTCTAGGGAAAGACAACAGCAAGAAGTAACACAGACTGGCACATCTAGACAAGAGTTACTGTTACTGAAACTAGCTAACACTAATAGTTGATCAAATATGTTTCACAACACCGTGGTTTTTTTTTGTTTGCTTAATTCCTTTTTCTCAATTTTCATCTAATTGTGTTCATTGATTGTGGGGGTGTGTGTGTTGTATCGTCTATATGTTGTAGAAATGCCCCTCTCCATAATTCATGTCTCCAGTTTTATTTCATCACAATTTTCTTTTAACAACTGCCGTTGCCCGTTACATTTAAACATCGTTTTGTAGCATTGCACTGTGGGTGTTTCTGTGTCGGAGCCAGTAGAATAGTCTTATAGGCAGAAAGTGTGCAAGTTCAGATACTAGAGGTTTTTTTAAATAAAACAAAGCAAGGCTGTCTACATAATGGTGCTATATTATTACTGCCTATTTTAAAAAAAATATTAGAGGATCAACTTTATTATACTGAGATTTCCCTATGTGTAATGTCTCCCCATATATTATTATTTATAGCACATAACCACAAGTAAGCAATAATTCACAAGTAACACCATGTAAACATGCACATGTTGCATCCTGGTATCATGACAATTTGACATCTGGGACAGTTCTGTATTTATGGGTCCTTTTCTGAAGTCCCCTAGCGCAGCATGTTGTATCAGGATCACTCTAGAGGCGGAGTGTAGTTTAGTAAATGATGTCAGTAAAATTGAGCAGATTTTACAGAATAGACTTCACAATTCAGACTGCCTTAACTCTAATAGGCAAGGAATGGCTTACCGGAGAATCCCTACAGAATAGAGTGTGTAGGTCTGATCACAGGAACATTATCCTGCTGCTAGATAATGACAAAATAGATGCTTTGAAATGAATCACTGAAGTGTGCTCATTTCTCAACCTTCCAGTTAAGAGCGTAGAGAAACACCCGTTTATTTTTCTGGGATATTTTTGTTTAGTACTGTTTACTTTCTGTTGTTGAATGATAAGACGGTACATGTTACATAAATGTGGTCTCATCATCTGATAACAGTCCATCTTTTTAATAGTAGGTTTGATTTCATTGAGCTTCCGCGACGTGGAGATTAAAAAAAGCATGTCTGCTGGCACTAATTTGATCTTCGTGTAATGCACTTAGAGACGCGCCCCCCCCCCCCCCCCCCCCCCCCGGGTGTTCATGGGGAGGCAGGTTCTCAGTATGTTACGCACAGATTGATGGATGCTGCGTTGTATGCACCATTAACGAAAGTTTGTTTGGTTAAATATTGTGTGAGATTGGTTTCGCAAAAAATAGGCCACATCTGCTTAGCATAAAACTATAAATCATCATCTCATTAGCATACAATGTTACATCTAAGTTGAGTGGCCACACATGGTTTTTCACACAGAATGTAACACTGTAACATAAACTCTAGAACTGCGAGCCTAAACAATGCTCAAGACTAGTACTAGGCTCAAGAGTGATTTCCTCATGAGGTTTCATGGCTGCCAAACCGATGTCTGATTTACACATGTAAGAACAATTTTTAATTTTTGGTTGATGATAACAAGCAATTATTCATATGGATCTTGTAAAGTTTGCATGAAAATCAAATAGAAAGGAAATAAAGACTTGTTTGAACATTTCCATCTTGTGATTTCTTCATAATGATATCACACTGTTTGTATTGTTAAATTTCTTGAACATAATCAACAACAGTTTAGCTGTCAGTATGTTGGCAGGGCCTGAGTGCAAACAACAACACTTACCTAGCATGTAGTATCAGGTTTCTAAGGTTTTGAGGGTGAGATTGATTGTCCCATCCCACAGAGGGTCAAAGTGATCCAGAAACCATGCTAAAGTCAGTTTGAAATGTGCAGATATTACAGCCAATCTGTAAGCCATGACACCATGCTTTCCAGACTATACAGTCTGCCAATCTGTTAGCCATGTCACTGTGTGTTCTAGACTACATCCTACCAATCTGTTAGTTCGACACAATGTTTTTAGACTACATCCTACTAATCTTTAGGAATGAAAACGAATGTGGAAAAAGAAGTTGCTTAGAAAATCAGTAGTCTGTTAATAGATTATTAAACTTAGAAAAACTAGCCACTTCCACATTCCATGTATCAAACTAGTAAAAGATTAATAATATTACTGGCCACACACACATTCCATGTATCAAACTAGTCAAGAGATAAATGATATGTATGTAGTGATATAAATAACCGAAAGCATGCTATTTTAGCTGTCACAAGTTTATGTTTATCTTGTGCTGTCGTCCATGTTTGGCATTGGTAACACAGAGTTGGTATAATATTTGTTATAAAGTATGTAAAACATATATTTATCTTTGATCAAATAGTCTTATTTTTTTTTCTTGTGAAATCGGTGTTAAAGAGGAATATGTGTATTTCATCATTCCATAAATAAAGGTGACTGCAAGCAAATCGTTGTGAGAAACAAAACAATGAAATACCAGTTGATTTTGTTATTATGAGTCTGTGATATTGTTAGAAATTTGGTCAATGTGATAACAAAAATTGGCACGTCAACTTAAACATATCACAAAACAGATGATGTAAGGTGAATCCTACATAAAGTAAACAGGTTACTGTGAATACCTATCGATATAAAACAAAACATAGAAGAAGGACAGTTATCAACGTATCGGAACATTTCTCAAGAAATAAATAAGGGTTAAGAAAACACAACCATAACAATATTGATAATCAGGATGATGTTTGGTGAGCTTTGTAAGGTTAAAAACATGCTGGTAAACAGAAATATCACAAAACAGATGATGTTTGGTGAGTTTTTAGTGATAAAACATTCTCTGGTAAACAGAAGCACTTCAAGAACTCTTATGTCTAAAAAAAACTTCAACATTGACGTCACATCCTGGGAATTCATGTCTGAGAATTGTCAAGGTAGTGACTTCTGTTACACAAATCGGTCTTGACTTTACCATGTTAGTTGATTAAAATCCAAGGACCGACAGAATGACCCAGACTTTATTAGAGAATCACCCTCCATCAACGACGTCACTAAAAGCTCTTTATCTTCAGAAAAGAAATTACTAAGTTTCGAGAACAAATTTCTTCGTAGGATAACTAACACCCATTGGAGTGAATTCAAATCGAATGATAAAATCAGAGAAGAGACACATCAAAACTTCATCACAGATGTTATCAGTAAACGCTGTTGGTCCTACGCGTAGACATCAAAAGAATACACCACCAATCTCTTGAATGGATACCTACAGGCAAAAGAGCCAGGGATAGACCAAAAGAAACACTCAGAAGAACAATACTTAGAGAAAGTAAAAAAATCAATATCCATACTATTCAAGAACTGCACAGAATAGCTTTGAACAGACAGAATTGGAGAGATCTAACTTCAGTGCAAAAGAAAAATGAATGAATGAATTGCCAATGTAGCTTAGTGACACCAGCAAAAATGAGCATTGCTAAGAAGCTTCAAATATCAGAGGTAACGGGGAAAAAGCTACCTGAAAGAAACTCGATAATATGTAGTCCTACTGCCTGCGCAAAACTGAAACCTAACATGTAAAGCTTGAAATAGGGTAATTAATGAAGTTTTGCTAATCCTTAGAAACATACATAATGACACGTGTGTGACTAGCAAAACTTCATTACCCTGTTGAAAGCTGTAGCTTTTGACATGTCCTGTCCCAAATGTGGCAGGGATTCTATGCAAGAATTTGATGTTATTTCCGCACACACCAGAGAGGTGCATGAACACACAAGTCTTGAATCTGGTGTCATCATCAACAGCACTAGGCAACCATTACATTGTGTGTGTGTATATACACTGGCAGATGGAGATTTCATCAATACCTCACAAACTCCTACCTGTATTGTATTCCAGCCATGGATATCGATTTTCTTAGTCAGTTTAACAATCCAATATATATTCTCAAACCCATATGACTACATCACAACATACAAACTACAATGTATTGACTTGACGATACGAAGAGAATACATTGAGAAGTTGCGTGTACATAAAAATTCATTTCTCTTCTTTCCCCCCCCCCCCCCCTTCAGATTGCTTTTCACACAAAAAGAAAGTTATAAAAGTCACCTACACTCTCCAAAAAAAGGGGAATTACACAGAAATATTGGCGAATAGCCCTGTAAGTTGAACATGTTTTTTTAGATAATCATTATCCCCACTTTACTGTAGACATACCTACAGCCCAGCGTGTTTGAGGGGTCTCAGTTTTGCTAACTTTAGCTTCCATATAGGGTCCCCGGTAACACTTGTCATTTTGGTGCTGAAGCTTGATCCTTGAATAGGAACAAGCGTTACAGCACTGGAAGTATTCCCAGTTGTGTGATAGATTCAAATGGTCCAGTAGGTTGTGTGATAGATTCACATGGTCCAGTAGGTTGTGTGATAGATTGAAATGGTCCAGTAGGTTGTGTGATAGATTGAAATGGTCCAGTAGGTTGTGTGATAGATTCAAATGGTCCAGTAGGTTGTGTGATAGATTGAAATGGTCCAGTAGGTTGTGTGATAGATTGAAATGGTCCAGTAGGTTGTGTGATAGATTCACATGGTCCAGTAGGTTGTGTGATAGATTGAAATGGTCCAGTAGGTTGTGTGATAGATTGAAATGGTCCAGTAGGTTGTGTGATAGATTCACATGGTCCAGTAGGTTGTGTGATAGATTCAAATGGTCCAGTAGGTTGTGTGATAGATTCAAATGGTCCAGTAGGTTGTGTGATAGATTCAAATGGTCAAGTAGGTTGTGTGATAGATTCAAATGGTCCATTAGGTTGTGTGATAGATTGAAATGGTCCAGTAGGTTGTGTGATAGATTCAAATGGTCCCGTAGGTTGTGTGATAGATTCAAATGGTCCCGTAGGTTGTGTGATAGATTCAAATGGTCCCGTAGGTTGTGTGATAGATTCAAATGGTCCAGTAGGTTGTGTGATAGATTCAAATGGTCCAGTAGGTTGTGTGATAGATTCAAATGGTCCAGTAGGTTGTGTGATAGATTGAAATGGTCCAGTAGGTTGTGTGATAGATTGAAATGGTCCAGTAGGTTGTGTGATAGATTGAAATGGTCCAGTAGGTTGTGTGATAGATTCAAATGGTCCAGTAGGTTGTATGATAGATTCAAATGGTCCAGTAGGTTGTGTGATAGATTCAAATGGTCCAGTAGGTTGTGTGATAGATTCAAATGGTCCCGTAGGTTGTGTGATAGATTCAAATGGTCCGCGCATGCGGTTGTGTCTGTGGGTCTCACCAATGACTCACTAGACAAACCAACCATGCAACAGAAAACCTTAGTAAATGGCATGCCTTTATATTTAGGTTATTTTCTTATAGAAGCTTCATGGCACGTCATCTATACAATCCCGTAGTCGTAACCTTCGATAACAGTTACCATGTTGTTCAGACAGGCCGACGTTGTGCTTGAACTAGTTACGGGCACGGCGTGGGTGGGCGGAACAACCAAGAAACCTGTCGCAAGGGTCAAAGTTGTGCCCTGATGTCGACGTTTGTTTCGGCGGCATAGACTCGAAACAACATGGTAACTGTTATCTAAAGTTACGACTACGGGATTGTATTGAGTCTGATGGCTGCTGAAACAGAGGGCTGAGCACTAATGGGAATGCCCCACGTGCTGTGAGGCCAGTTTCTAATCAAGAATCAAGGTATTCCCATATATGTTCTGCTTGCCGTTCCGTCATCGATTTAAAAGTATATAAGTTGTGTCCCAGTCAGTTGCTGATTACGTGTTCTTCCGATCTTTCCGTAGAGGGTGCTGAAGTTTGCTTTTAAATAACCAAATATAGAATTACTAAATGCCTGTGTGTATAATATAATATATAGGTCCTAAGCATCGAGAATTTGTTAATTTAAAAAATCCTGCAGCAAACGGTAGGCATATTTTAATCTCGTCACATTATGAAATGTGCTGTATGCAGTATTCAAAGAAGCAACTCAGGGTGAAAATATGTCACGGTTTACTGTCACGCGTACCTGACCTCACATATGTCGTGATAATGCATGTAAAGTTACAGGACAAATATTGCACGACATTGTTAACATAACCAGTTACATTTACATGTATAATAAATTGTCGCCTGATACAGTATTAACATGTGCTTACAGAGAAATAAATGTGCGTATATATAGAATCAGTAGAAATGCAATCGCCACTTATCAACTTTATTGATTTTCAAAATGTATTATATAGTCTGTACTGACCAAAACTCCAGAAAGTTCTTGCCAAATACGGCTTCCCAACTCGATATTTAAATATAATCAGGGCTTTATATGAACAAGATGCTGTGTTTAATATAAAAAAAAGTTAAACTAAGACTGATTTGTTTTACGTAGAAGCAACAAGGTTGCATTATGTCACCCTTACTTTTTAGCTTGGCTGTAGACTGGGATATGAAAAATCACCCCTGAAATGAATATTTTGGTATCTTCTTCTTCTTCAGCGTTCATTCTCAAACTCCCGCTGGATCTCTCTTATAGATGGACAATGGTCCTACTAGATTTCCAGTAAGATGTCGCCGTTTTATTAGCGCAAATGGCCCGACACATCCGTCTTCGGTAGGAACATTTTGGTATAAAATGGACACGCGATAGAACTCTTAGTGATCTTGATTTTGCAGATCTTCTTCTTCTTCTGCGTTCGTTCTCAAACTCCTGCAGATTAGCAGGATGTAGTCCGGAGAACGGTATGCGTAGTGTCATGGTTTACAGCATTGCTGCGATATCTGCGCCTTTCGGCCGGACACATCCGACTTCAGCATAGCTTTGGGTCGCTGACCCTATATGGGATGGGACAGCCAACTCCATTCCATAACCTCATTAGTCGCCTTTTACGACATGTGTGGAAGGTAAACAGTGTTGCTATTCTTTGCTCCCATTTTGGGCGCCGGCAACACACACGGGCGTCAGAGAAGTTAACTCTTTGATGATATTTTTAAGATGGGGGATCCGGTACACCGTAAAATATCACATCCTTATACGACATGATTGACATAGTTGCACTTATGTGGCATTGAATATGGGCCATGGAACTGATAGATAATTAGGCCTCATCTCCAATACCATCATTAAGTGTCGTTTCTGCAATGAAGGTTGACTGCAGTGTACCTTCAACATCCACTGTCTTTTGTCGTGGTGGAGCCCTCTGCTAGACTGTAACCTGTCCATCTCGTGATGTTTCTCTCTCATTTGTAGCTCTGCCTACATCTTGCTCGACTTTACCGTCATGTAAGGTCTTCAACAGGTTGTTTTAATATGTCCACAAAATATTTTATCTGTTGGATAAAGTTATTAATATATACAATTTTATAATATTATCTGTTGGATTAAGTTATTAATATATACAATTTTATAATATTATCTGCTCCCACCCCTACGCTTAACGGCAAGTGTGAATTCGATCAACAATCATTCACATGGGGAAAGACAACAGACAATCTGTTGGATAAAGTTATTAATATATACAGTTTTATAATCGCCAATTTATCTTGTTCTTCACACAAGCTATTTTCAAGCTTTAATTTTTTACTGTATTCATCTCTTTTGCTGTTGACACCCTTAGCATTCCAGCGCATTATTTTTTATTGCTCGTTGATTTATTTGTCCAGTAGCTCTATTCCCTTGCCTCATGGCTCCTCGGTGCAATTGAGAAGGACTAATAGTAATTGAGGTTTGGGCCCTTTCGAGGTATAGGGCCCGGCACCGTCCCTGCCTGAAAGTCCGCCACAGGGCAGGCACCATAACTATTATTAGATATAGACATGTTCCCAGTGTGTTGTTTTTTGTGTGCATGGCATCGTGATTAATTGAGCGTTTTTTGGCTGGTTGCCTCCGTCTTCAGCACCCTGCTTACTTGGGCAGGAATGTGATCCTGCTCGAGTGGGACTGCCAGACTAGTCTTAGTTTCCAGCCTCTGATGTCTGAACTATGTCCCATCACGACTTGAATGTGTTGGCATAGATGGGGTTTCCCGCCACAATTAAGTAGTAGATGAATGTTTGCTGTAAATAATTTGTTCGTCGACGACATTGAGTTATAAGGAAGAAGGAGGGGCCTTGTCTGATGACAGGTCAAAAGTATTTGATACATGAATCACAATTGGTCAAGGTGTTCGTTAGAGAGAGATAACTACTGACTCGGGCATGGAGTTAGGGATTCCCTTCAGCACAATCGGGGAGGTAGGTTAGAGAGGTGACCTAGGACAGAGGGGAAGTTAATCCGGACGGTGAGTCTTGGACAGTGACAAGTGAATTAGCTCGAGAAGTTAGGTGTCTCACTAAGAGACAATATACCACGATATGATCTTGTCTAAGAGACAACTTGGACGTTGTTTGGAATTAGGTAGCAATGAAGCATGTGATTGAAAGGCCAGACCTACAATCATAAACAGTTGGTTAACTGTGGAATGAGAACCCGGGGAACAATATTGAGCTGATTACAAAGTTCAGGATGCGATTCTAAATATTTGGACAGACCGACGTAGATAGAAGTAAATTAGAGACAACGATTACGTAGCGTAGATCGCAAGACAGAATCTGTACATATATCATTGAACTATAGATATTGTGAATTGACAGTTAGGCCTACTGATGTTAACAAATGAAATATACAGATAAATGTGGAACTTTTGACTTCACACTCGCCTTCAGATAGTCATTAACTATTTTGTTACAGTCATGGTTGTGTTACAGTAGGAGGTTAATAAGGTACTTTGGTTCTATACAAATACCAGTAGTCATCAGCGAGACACCAGATTCTTTCGTTTATATATAACCAGTTTATTTATTTACAAAATCTTGGTTTACAACATCAAGGTTACAACGTCTAGTGTTGCAACATCTATAATTCGACTGGAGTTTTAGGTTCCCAACGTCGGTTCAACTCCTTGAAACTGTCTGTTCCGATTATCCGCTATCCAACGAGAAGCGTGGCTTACTTGGAGAATTACACCGTTTCGCAATGTAGAGTTATTCAAGCTATCACTCTAGCAACTCATATCTAAAAACTATAACCACTTCTACTAACACTTCTAATTAAACTCTAGCTATGCGGCAATTCTTTCCCGTGCCACACTATTCGGCGTATCCCCGACACGTTTGCGACTTACCTAGTCGCTGTCTACTCCCAGAATTATTAAAAGAAAAGAATCCCCATCCCAAATTGTCAAGCTCTCTCTAACTTAACACAAACTTATAACCAATCAAAATACTTCGTACATCGCACTCCCATCTGTTCTCACCTGCGCACTTTTTGTTCATTATACAAAAAGGTGAGACAAATCATTAAATAAACATATATTTGCACATTCACACTTTGTCTGGCTGTCTGCCTGGTCACTTGTTGTCACGACAGGGTTCGAAGAATAATGCTTAATTGACTCGCCAGTCCCGCTGAAGACGGATGTGTCGGGCCAATGGCGCATTTTAACTGCGACACAACGTATTTCCAATCTCTCGACTACATCCTGCTGGAAATCTAGTAGGACCATGGTCCTGTTACAAGGGAGATCCAGCAGGAGCTTGAGAATAAACGCCGAAGAAGAAGAAGATTCGCCAGTCCGTCTGTAATTACTATTTTAGCCCTGAGGTAGGTAGAGCTGCAATATTTTCACACATGAGCCATAGGCCTATGTGCTGGTCATGCAACCTGTCGTGGTATTTAGCACTGTCAATATCCCGCTGTCTGTGAGTTCTCACTGTCTCTACTGAGATGCCCTTAGCTTGTGAATGATCTTCTTTCTTGCTGAAAGAAAGTATTTTTCTTTCACTCTTGTAATTTTTGACGTTACCTCAGTTTTTCGGTGTTTATCTTTATGTTGAAATCCCTACATGTTATGTTGAAATCCCTAAATGTTATGTTGAAATCCCTACGTTGTATGTTATTGTAGTTGTTCATCTGATGTTGATATTATTGCTTGATCATCTGCAAAATTATTTTCGCTCAGGTTTTTTTATGTTTTCTTCATTGGTGATGACAATTTTTCATATACAATCGATATATGTAATAAATAACAAGGGGGGATAGGACACATCCTCGTCGCACTCTAGAGTGTATGTGGAGTTTGCCTGAAAGACGAGCACTCGTTCTAACTGCAGTTTGACTTCCTGTGTAACTACTCCTGCACAAGTTGATTAGGTGTTGTGGGACTCAGTATTTTGCTAGTATTAAAACAAGAGCAACTACTTAAAATTCACGCGGGTTGAAACAGTAAAAAAAGCGATTAAAATTACTAGTTTGAAAACATCACAAAAGTATATCGCTTGTACGGGATGTAAATGTAAAAGTATTGCCAACAGATGTCGCACTTAATGAATAAATTATGCTTATCATCAATGCAGACGATACTCATAACTTGTTAGCTACTGACAGAAATGCAGGTTAGAAACTAGAACATCCAGATAAGAATACAAAAAGCAATAACGATACTTTTTACACACAGGATAAGTTCCGCTCCCTTTCCTCTTTTTAAAATAAATTATTGTAATTGTATTTGTTGCGTTCCTAGTATTTCCGACCATCTGTATCTTGGCGCTGTACACAAGACAACCAGGAAATATATAACATTCGGAAATATATGTTACAATATGCATTTTTCTGTTGACTTCTTATAGAATTACACATTAGTTGATGTTTACACATTAGTTGATGTTTACACATTAGTTGATGTTTACACATTAGTTGATGTTTACACATTAGTTGATGTCTATACATTAGTTGATGTTTACACATTAGTTGATGTTTACACATTAGTTGATGTCTATACATTAGTTGATGTCTATACATTACGTCAATAATATTTTGTCAATTCACCCCCCCCCCAACACTTGTCAGTTGTTAAAAATTCTAGAACTCCAATGTTTAATTATGCTAAAAATATTTACAGCCCCTCCCCTTTTTCCCCTGAACACAATTTTCGCAGAAAAAGTACCGAAAATATCGATATTCTGTTTTACCTCATTTTTAGAAAAATATTTAAAATTCAACAAAAATTAATTGTTTCATAAACAAAATATTCAACAAATATTGCTGACATCTATCTATCCCCACTATCCCCCCTCTGTCAACAACTGTTAAACTCACCTCTCACTCCCGACAACAACTGTCAAACACAGAGGCAGTTGGCTAATGGTAAAATAGTGTTATAAAACGACACATTCGACTTGTTCCCGTGACTTTCATTGGTCACTATATTTATACTTTGTGTCGAAGGCCAATGACCATCACGAAAAATGTAATAGTCATTTTAGAAGGCTGTTTTATAACAAGACAAAGTGTCTTGTGTTTTGATGGTCACGATGGTATGTTACGCAGGATTACAACAATGTGTCCGCCTATCATATATCAGGTACCATAGATCTGTTGTGTCAATCTCTTATATGTGGTGTAGATAAGTCACCCCTCTTATCTGTGGTGTAGATAAGTCACCCCTCTTATCTGTGGTGTAGATAAGCTGCTCTTACACTGTTTAAAACCTAGTTCAAATCCAGTTTTTGTTGTCACGGGCGTCCCTTAAATATTCTTGCTATCTTCTACGGACATAAAAAAATTCTAGATTTTCTCACTTCAGGAAAAGATGATAGTGTGTGAAAATAGATGTTTGAGAAAAGCTATAAATATCACCAGAAGAAACAGACGGCGAAATGAAGACTATCTCAAGTCAAGACTACATCGAAAGACAGCAAACCAATGGTTTGGTCACGTTTTAGGAATGGAACCACTTCGTTCATAGAACAGCAGAAGGTCAGGCTACAAGGGGCACGGGGAAAACCAAGAACTAGATGTGGAGACAATCAAAGAAACATTACAGACACACGGCTGACCATGGTCAATGTGACTCACACGGCTGACCATGGTCAATGTGACTCACACGGACTGACCATGGTCAATGTGACTCACACGGCTGACCATGGTCAATGTGACTCACACGGCTGACCATGGTCAATGTGACTCACACGGACTGACCATGGTCAATGTGACTCACACGGCTGACCATGGTCAATGTGACTCACACGGACTGACCATGGTCAATGTGACTCACACGGACTGACCATGGTCAATGTGACTCACACGGACTGACCATGGTCAATGTGACTCACACGGCTGACCATGGTCAATGTGACTCACACGGCTAAAGACAGGCACCTCCAACTCCCCTCCCCCACGACGCTTAAAGCACAAGTGTAAATGATAGCAGATAGACAGGCAGACAGATAGGCAGGCAGACAGAGAGACAGACAGACAGAGAGGTAGGTAGGTAGATAGATCTAGGTAGATAGATAGATGTATGGAAGGATGAATGGATGGATAGTGGATGGATGGATAGATAAATGGATGGATGGATGAATGGTTGGACAGACAGACAGACTAGACAGACATTAGATAGATAGATTAGATAGATAGATTAGATAGATAGATAGATAGATAGATAGATAGATAGATAGATAGATAGATAGATAGATAGATTAGATAGATAGATAGATAGATAGATAGATAGATAGATAGATAGATAGATAGATAGATAGATAGATAGATAGATAGATAGATAGATAGATATATAGATAGATAGATAGATAGATAGATAGATAGATAGATAGATAGATAGATAGATAGATAGATAGATAGATAGATAGATAGATAGATAGATAGATAGATAGATAGATAGAAAAACCGGCGAATGAGTTTTGTTTTTAGGTAAACCTCCATCCTTACTGAAAACGCATCTACCCCACTACTTGTTTTAATTCTGTTCGCTGGTCTTCTCTGTCGTGGGTCAGGGTATAGGTATAACCATCCACAGACAAATTTGTATCTAAGACATTCATAATTAGCGATTCGACATCAGATAAAAGGGACTGTGCTGTGACACGTTACAACCTCGTATTGGATGGGAACATCATCATTGATCACTGGGGTGCCTGAATACGTACAACTTCCATGAAATATTCAATAACTGAAGCGATATCAGGTTCACTATTCATTATTCTGATATCCGTTTGAACTGTTTTTTTTGGTTTTATAATTGATAACACTAGCCAGGTTTCAGGTAAGAACAATAAAGAGTATCCAATGTTTGCTGACAGTGCGGATTGGATGATCAAGTTTCATGTTTTCGTTTATTTTGATTGGGGGGGATCAACAACCGATAGTATGTATTTCTCTCTACTGAAAGGTTGAAATGGCGTGGGTGATAGTCTTCACAGTATTCGGATTACACCATATGTACTATAATTTGCCATTTAGCTCCACGTGGAGCTCTCCAACATACGTTCTCCATCTTGTCCTATCTTTATCTATTGCTTCCATATATTTCCAACATTTCTTGGTCTCACTCTTTCCCTGTGGGTTTCAGTTCAATACGTATCTTACAATAGTTTATGCTGACCTTTTAAATGTATGCCATATCCACACACACACACATATATATATATATCAGTCAGTCAGCTCCTATATATATATATATATCAGTCAGCTCCTATATATATATATATATCAATCAGTCAGCTCCTATATATATATATATCAGTCAGTCAGCTCCTATATATATATATATATCAATCAGTCAGCTCCTATATATATATATATATATATATATATCAGTCAGTCAGCTCCTATATATATATATATATCAGTCAGCTCCTATATATATATATATATCAGTCAGCTCCTATATATATATATATATCAGTCAGCTCCTATATATATATATCAATCAGTCAGCTCCTATATATATATATATATATATATATATATATATATATATATATATATATATATATATATATATATATATATATATATATATATATATATATATATATATATATATATATATATATATATATATATATATATATATATATATATATATATATCAGTCAGCTCCTCTTTTGCCAAGTTTAGCACATAGGGCGGATGTCATAGTTCTTCATGCCTGTCGATCAGTTGCCAAGGATTGCATGTCTTGTGCATTAATGCCTGTTGATTTAAATTCATTTATAAATGTTCTTCTGAGCGTTGTTTTTGGTCTTCCCTGTTTTCTTTCCCGTCTGGTGTCCACATGAAGGTTTGTCGTGGAATTATGTCTTCCTTCATTCTAAGTATGTGGCTGATGTATGTCCAGCGGTCATATATACATCATCATCATCAGGTGCCATGCCGGGTGGCGTAGGCGGTCATGGTTCTCCACAGCTCTCTGTCCACAGTATTATGTATCAAAGTCGTTGTTGTTTCTTTGCCGTGCCAGGTTGTCAAACTGTCTAATATTTTCTCACGTTGTCGCCCTCTGTCTCTGGTGCCTTCAATCTTGCCTGTTGTGATTATGTTCTCTAAACCTGCCTGTCTCATGAAGTGGCCAAAAAAAGAAGATTGCCTTTTTCTTATATTGTTGATTAAGGTCCGTTTCGCATTTAACTCTTTTAACACCTCTACATTAGTTTTTCTGGCAGTCCATGGTATTCTCAGCATTCTTCTATAGAACCACATCTCCGTTGCCTCCAATCTCCCACTTTCCAGTTTGTTTATTGTCCAAGACTCGCACCCATATGTTAGTATAGGGGTTATATAGCACTGCAGAACTCTCTTTCTCACCTCTAATGACAAGGTCATATTACACAGTATATTTTTCATTTTTCTGAATGTTGTTTTTGCCTGTCCTATTCTGCATCTTATTTCTGTTGAACTTCTTCCATCTGCTGTTATAATTGTACCTAGATATTTGAATTGGTGGACCTGTTTTAATACTATATCATTCACTATGATCTTGCAAGGTGTGTTATTTTCTTTCTTTGAAATAACCATTACTTCTGTTTTCTTGATATTTAGGAAGAGGCCTTTCTCTTTGCTTTCTGTGACTACTACTTTAATTAATTTTTGAAGGTCTTCCTCACTTTTTGCAATCAGAACAGTGTCATCCGCATATCTCAAATTATTTATGTTATGTCCTCCCACTGATATTCCTGGGATATCTACTATTGCACGCATTATGTTTTCACTGTATAGAGAGAACAGGTCTGGTGAAAGCACGCATCCCTGTCTGACTCCTTGTTTTATTTGTTGAAAAGGGCCAAATTGCTTTCCTACTCTTATTGCTGCTGTTTGTTGCCAGTACATGTTCTTGATTATTCTTAAATCCTTGCTGTCAATGTTCAGATTCTCTAGCATGTGTATAATTTCGCTATGTTTAACTTTGTCAAAAGCTTTAGTGTAGTCTATAAAACAGAGGTACAGATCTGTTTTTACCTCTATAGACCTCTCTATTAGTGTTCTCAATATATAAATCGCATTGTTGGTGCCTTTGCCTTCTACAAATCCACATTGTTCTGGACTTATTTCTGGTTTTATTTTGTTTCTCACTCTCTTCATGATGATTCTGAGCAGTATTTTGGTTATTTGGCTCATGAGGCTGATTGTACGGTGTTCTTCACATTCGGTGGTCCCTGGTTTCTTAGGTAATGCTATGAATATGGATCTCATTAAGTCATCGGGTATGTTTCCGCTGTTATATATGTCATTCAGCAATTTTGTGATTATTTCAACTCCAAAGTTATCTAAAGCTGCTAATTCTTCTAATGTGATATTGTCTGGACCTGGGGCTTTGCCATATTTCATGTGTCTTAGTGCCTCCCTTACTTCTGCTGTGAGTATTGATGGACCCTCGCCGTTATCTTGTATGTTTATTTCTGGTCTATTGTCCTCATAAAGTTCTTTGATATATTCTGACCATCTCTGTACTATGTGATCTATTCCCATTAATACCTGCCCTGTCTTAGATTTTAGACAACCTGTAACTGTTTGCGTTCTCTTTCCTGTTATCATCTCAATTTTCTTATATAGTAATGTTGTATCTTGGTTGTAATGCAATTCTATTTCTGTGCATTTCTTGTTCAGCCAGCTTTCTTTTGCTATTTTGCATTTCTCTCGTATCTCCTTATGTATTTTCTGATATTCCACTATCTTGTGTTTATTTTTCCTTCTGGTGCTCATCAATTCTAATATTTCTTCTGTCATCCATTTTTGCTTTGATGTATGTTTTACTTTTGGTATTATCTCTTTAGATGTTTGGTTTATTGACTGTTTTAGCATGTTCCATTGATCTTCAATACTCTGAATCTTTGCAATGGCATTGTATCTATTTTGTACAATTATGTTGTATCTTTCTTTAATGTCAGCATCTGATTTCAATAAAGCTAAATCTAATTTCATATTCCTTGGTGCTCTCTTGATCTTCTTTAATCTATATATACATAGGCCTATATATAAGCACACTCGCACATACATACATATACACACACACTAGCACACACATAAAATTACACACATTGACCTTACTCGCACACACACACATATGCCCACATACATATGTGTACACATGCATAAATACATATACACACATACATACTATATACACACATAAATGCATACCAATATATATGCTGTTCGCCCGGCGAAGTCAACGATGATTATTAAACTCAACTGGGATGATGCTGAAGATGATGATGTCTGTGGTGTGCCCGACTGAAACTAATGAGTCCTATGCGTGCTTGGAATTGTCTACCACAATCTGAGCATGTGTAGCCTGGGAGGAGTCTGTGGGACATTCAGCAGCTCCTGCCTTTCTTCTAGCACGTTTTTGTTGCACAGCTTGATGTCTGAGGTTCTCTGCACTGCTGCATCACTCTTGATTCTGCTACGCCTGTCTGATGTGTCTTGTGCAAGAGTCTTTCATGAATGTGTGTCTATTTTTAAATGAATTAGTGATGTCTTAAGAGTGTATTTAAAACACTTCTTGTGTCCTCCTGCCTTGAGGGGGGCCAGTCTAGAAATCTCCAAATAACAAATATTTAGGTAGACGATGATCTTTCATGCGAACAACGTGTCCTGTCCAGTGTCTCCGACTTCATCATCATTATGTGTATGCCCACAAACTTAGATTTCATCAGTACTTCACTGTCTGGTATTTTATCACACCAATGGATGTTGAGTATCTTAGGAAAGCAGCTTAGGTGGAAGTGGTTGAGTCTTCTAGCATGTCTGGCATATACTGTCCATGTTTGAGGAACATAAAGAAAGGAGCGTTGATATTACTGCTGCTTGTTATTATTCCCCTTCTATCCTATATATATATATATATATATACAAACATACATATGTCGACACTCACGCATACTTACATACATATATACGAACATACATATGCCAGCACTCACGCATACTTATGTTAGTTGTACGACGACGTACTCAAGCATCAGGTAATTGATACATAACTCCATGTTTATCCTGAACCTTGCTGATATATAGGGTCTAACGATCGAATGCGTTCATCGTGTTGACACAGCACCCCCCCCCCCCCTCATGTTAACAAATATCAACTAACAACATTGCATCTACCCAGATGACGTCTGCAGCTACATTAAATTGTATATCGCTGTCAAAGATATGCATCAAATTGTCTATAAAAATATAATGAGCTGACACAAATCTTGAAACAGAAATCTATCCCGAAGGAGGTCAAAAGACAAATTAAAAACATAATCTTCGTATGAACGTCTACTATGAATGTTAGATAGGGACACTAACTAAAGAACAAGAGAAATTGAAACAATAATTCAAAAAGCCAACTACGTAAATTATATACTTACACTAATATTGAAACACAAATCTATCCCCATGGAAACCAAAAGACAAATAATAAATTCAATCTTCATATCAACATTGTGTTATCAGTGTTAAACATGGACATTAATTAAAGAGAACAACATCTGTGGTCAAATATATTGAAAAATAAGAATGAAACGGCCACTTAAATAGAATTAATTCTTATTTTATCAACGGCAAGGGCATACAACATGAAAATAGAAACAGCCAGAGGAAAGCCAAGAAAGATGTGGATTAAAGGAGCTACCAGTGTTTTGTAGCGTCACAATATTACCGCATATCGCGCGACCAAACTATTGCTCAAAAATAGATGGCTAGTCAATCCTGCGACAACTTCAGCAGATGAAGAGAAAAGATAGACAGCGGCAGATGTGAATTAATTTTCTTATGGAAGTTTCTTTGGTATTACCATCTGTACCATATTTATCTCTGAAGGAACATGGATAGAACTGGAGAGCTCTGGTTTCTGCCATATGAACGATATTCTGCACAGAAACAGGATAGTCGTATAGGCCTACTATCGCAAGCCAATTAAAACCACGATACTCTGAGTGGCCTAAGGTAGTGACGCTAGCTGCACGCTTGCTAGTCAACTGATGGTCAAGGTTAGACTGATCTGATGCAGGCCCACTTCTGATCTACCACTCGTGTTGAATATCTTGAACCAGCTAATTGAAATACTAAGCCGTCAAGTATTGTTTGAACAGCTTGTATGCAGATATGAACCTTGCGGTCACGATATCCGCAGTTGGATGTCAATGTTGTATCACATTTGTGTCCTTAATACAACGTCGAAACTAGACATTTTGAAAAGTAATTATTTCAGTTTTGGCGCCCCAAAAATTGCCTCTTACGATCATGCATGTAATGTAAACAGTGTTGCAATTCTTTACTCCCACTTCGGCTCGTATATTTGCTCTACAATCGGAAAAAGTGGGGGGAGGGGGGATAATAAAAGTCTATATTTCAACCTAAGACACTACCAAGATTTCTCCGTGTCACTGCTATCTGTTGCACCTCAAAGATGAAAACATTGACTTGCTTCTCTCCAGTGGGCGATTCTGAGCAACGGATACCCAGGAGATGGTTTCCAGTATGCGACAATATTCATCTCACTACTGGTTATTACACATTTCGACTACTCATCCATTCAGATAACACGTTGGTCTACTTTCTGTAACAGTTTTGCTTATGAATGACTCACGATTGTACAAATGTGGGTTTAGTGTCACACGTATCTTAGCAGTTATATAGAAACAATTCTGATGTATAGAAGTGAATCTTGGACAATCTTCAGAATAGTGACAAATTATATTGAGGCATCAGAGATGTGGTTTTATAGAAGAATGTTGAGAACACCAAGAACAGATAACAAGGCGTAATAAAGATATCTTGAAAGAAGTTAATTCAGAATGAGACAGTCCGTATTTTTTGGATACATCGTGAGAAGAGGCAAGATGGAACACATTGTAACAACAAGCAAATTGAAGGGCAAGAGGGTTAGGGGAAGACCAAGATAGAAAATGCTTGAGAACTTAGCATTGTGGCATGGGAGAACATTGGTATAGTGGATGAGGTGATAAGAAATCATCAAGGCACATAAGCTGACCCAAGCAAAGTCACACATTCGATACAGAGTAGAATGGTGTCACTTAAGACATTGCACGCGTCTTCTATGTATGAAAGAAATCAGCCCCATGAGCTAATCATTCATACTCCCTGGGCATAGAAACAACGATACTATCGCAGAAGACGGATGTGTCGGGTCATTGGTGCAAATAAAACGGCGACACAGCGCATTTCCATTCTCTGGACTGCATCTTCCTGGAAATCTAGTATCGCCATGGTCCCGCTACTAGTGTTATCTGCGACGGAGGAGTATCTCCTGCATTCCCTGTCACAAATGGTGTAAAGCAGGGATGTGTGCTGGCCCCTACTCTGTTTAGCCTGTTATTTACGGCCATGCTAACGGATGTACACCGTAGTAATGAAACAGCTGGGATAATTATCAATTACAGAACAGATGGTGGTCTTTTCAATTTACGTCGTTTAAAATCAAACAAGAAAACTACATCTAGCACTATTAGAGAATTACTTTATGCTGATGACTGTGCATTGTATGCTGACTCTGTCGTACACATGCAGAGCATCATAGACCACTTCTCACAGGCCTGCAACAACTTTGGTCTCAATATTAACACACACAAAAACAAGAAGTCATGCACCAAGCAACATCAAATAGCCAACATACTGCTACTTCCATCATCGTCAATCAGGAAAAACTGCAGGTAGTCGACAATTTTACTTACCTTGGAAGCACTCTCTCTCGGGATGTCAATATTGATGTAGAAATTAACAATAGACTGGCAAAAGCTAGTGCTGTATTTGGCAGATTACGCAACAATGTATGGGACAGAAGAGGTATAAGAACAACCACCAAACTACAAGTTTATCATGCTGCTGTTATACCAACCTTACTATACGCTTGCGAAACGTGGACAGTGTATGCTAGACATGCAAGAAAATTAAATAATTGCCATCTTGCCTGCCTACGTAAATTAATAAACATCCATTGGTGGGATAGAGTACAGACTACAACGTCATGGAAAAATCAAACTCAATAAGCATCCACACAATACTTATGAAGGCGCAAGCACGCTGGACATGCCATCTTGTACGTATGGAGAACTCGCGTTTGCCAAAACAAATATATTATGGAGCACTCAAGGCAGGAATTCGAAAAGCTGGTGGACAGAAAAAGCGCTTCAAAGATACGCTCAAGTCATCCTTGAAACATCTTAACATTGACGTAGGCGCTTGGGAGAGCCTCGCTCAGGATAGAACAGTATGGCGTTACAGCCTTAGAACGGGAGCAATCAATCATCAATAAAACCCATAACCCTTCAGGGTCGTAGGGGTACCACATTGGATGCTTCAGCACACAGAGTCCTCCAGCGAATTCTATCCTCAGAGATGCGGATGAGTGTGGAAATATCTAGCCCTGTCCATTCCTTGATGTTGTCTGTCCATGTCTTTATTTGTCCTCCTCTGCTTCTTCCACCCTCGACAGTTCCCTGCAGTATTGTTTTTGACAAGGAATCGTGCCTGCATACATGTCCGAACCATGCTAGTTTTCGTCGTTTCACTATTGAAAGCAATGGCTCTTGGACACCTGCACACATCTCTACCTTATTTCTTACGTACACATTGGTCTTATGTTCCCTATAGGAAATTCGTAGAATTCTTCTGTAGCATTTATACTCGAAAGCCTGTAATCTTCTCTCCATGTCCGCAGTGAGTGTCCAACTCTCACAACCATACAACACAACGGAAAGCACCAGTGACCTATACAGTTTGATTTTCACTCCAACACTGATGTTGCTTTTCCAAATCACAGTTAGCCTTGACAAGGACGCTAAAGCCATCACCAGCCTTATTTTTAGTTCTGCTTTGGATTTACCATCGCTGCATATACTGGATCCGATGTATTTGAAGGTATTCACCTCTTCAAGCTTATGTCCATTCATCATGATTTTAGTCTGGTTTTTTGTGTCTCTGCTGTTTACCAAGATTTTGCTCTTATCTGAATTGATTTCCATTCCGTACTTGCTGGTAACTTTTTCTAACTTTGATGTTAATTCTTGCAATGATTGTTCTGGCCCATCTATAAGATCAATATCATCAGCGAAACGCAAGTTGCAAATAGGGCGACCTCCGATCGATATAGACGTGTTGTAGTCATGTAATGTCTCTTGTATGATGTGCTCTAAGTATATGTTAAAAAGTACTGGGGACATTATGAAATCCTTGTCGAACTCCCACAGTTGTTTTGAAGAACTCTCCAATTGTATTGTGTAACAAGACAGCACTATTTGCATTTTCGTACAGAGCTTCAATAATGTCTATAATTGTGGTGTCAAAATTAAATTAGAACGGGAGCACTAGCGGCGGAAGAATTCAGACAAGATACTGCAAGACAGAAGCGGAAACATAGAAAAGAAAAGAACATCTCAACCTCACATAGATACCTTCTATTGTTGTCAGTTCTGTAAAAGAACATTTTGTTCGCGCATAAATTGGACTTGCTAGTCATTTAAAAACGTACTATTAACTTTTATTATTTTCTATTACTTATTATTATGGTTGAGTTTTTTGGTCATCGTCGATTACGACGGACGAACATTATCATCATCACAAGAACGATCCAGTGGGAGTTTGAGAAGATCCAGTGGGAGTTTGAGAAGATCCAGTGGGAGTTTGAGAAGATCCAGTGGGAGTTTGAGAAGATCCAGTGGGAGTTTGAGAAGATCCAGTGGGAGTTTGAGAAGATCCAGTGGGAGTTTGAGAAGATCCAGTGGGAGTTTGAGAAGATCCAGTGGGAGTTTGAGAATGAACGCTGAAGAAGACAAGATCTATAAAGAATGTTCCTCCTTCAACAATTATCAATGGATGATACTGTACCATGTTATCCATGGATGATACCGTAGCCTGTTATTCATGGATGATACTGTATCCTGTTATCCATGGATGATACGGTATCCTGTTATCCATGGATGATACTGTATCCTGTTATCCATGGATGATACTGTATCCTGTTATCCATGGATGATATTGTATCCTGTTATCCATGGATGATACTGTATCTGTTATCCATGGATGATACTGTATCATGTTATCCATGGATGATACTGTAACCTGTTATCCATGGATGATACTGTATCCCCGTTATCCATGGATGATACTGTATCCTGTTATCCATGGATGATACTGTATCTTGTTATCCATGGATGATACTGTATCCTGTTATCCGGTTTGGTAAATGTGTCCTGTTTGGTAAATGTGTCCTGTTTGGTAAATGTGATTGAACCCTCTTGGATGACTGGTGGAACACAGACAAAATCATGGGAATGTTCCCTCTTGGATGACTGGTGGAACACAGACAAAATCATGGGAATGTTCCCTCTTGGATGACTGGTGGAACACAGACAAAATCATGGGAATGTTCCCTCTTGGATGACTGGTGGAACACAGACAAAATCATGGGAATGTTCCCTCTTGGATGACTGGTGGAACACAGACAAAATCATGGGAATGTTCCCTCTTGGATGACTGGTGGAACACAGACAAAATCATGGGAATGTTCCCTCTTGGATGACTGGTGGAACACAGACAAAATCATGGGAATGTTCCCTCATGGATGACTGGTGGAACACAGACAAAATCATGGGAATGTTCCCTCTTGGATTACTGGTGGAAAGCAGACAAAATCATGGGAATGTTCCCTCTTGGATGACTGGTGGAACACAGACAAAATCATGGGAATGTTCCCTCTTGGATGACTGGTGGAAAGCAGACAAAATCATGGGAATGTTCCCTCTTGGATGACTGGTGGAACACAGACAAAATCATGGGAATGTCCCCTCTTGGATGTCTGGTGGAACACAGACAAAATCATGGGAATGTTCCCTCTTGGATGACTGGTGGAACAGACAAAATCATGGGAATGTTCCCTCTTGGATGACTGGTGGAACACAGACAAAATCATGGGAATGTTCCCTCTTGGATGACTGGTGGAACACAGACAAAATCATGGGAATGTTCCCTCTTGGATGACTGGTGAAAAGCAGACAAAATCATGGGAATGTTCCCTCTTGGATTACTGGTGGAAAGCAGACAAAATCATGGGAATGTTCCCTCTTGGATGACTGGTGGAACACAGACAAAATCATGGGAATGTCCCCTCTTGGATGTCTGGTGGAACACAGACAAAATCATGGGAATGTTCCCTCTTGGATGACTGGTGGAACAGACAAAATCATGGGAATGTTCCCTCTTGGATGACTGGTGGAACACAGACAAAATCATGGGAATGTTCCCTCTTGGATGACTGGTGGAACACAGACAAAATCATGGGAATGTTCCCTCGTATGTATGTATACTCCTGTAGTAATATCACTTGTATGAATGTATGCACCTGTTGTAATGTCACCTGTATGTATGCACCTGTTGTAATGTCACCTGTATGTATGCACCTGTTGTAATGTCACCTGTATGTATGCACATGTATGAATGTTGCCTGTTGATTTATAGTCAAGCAGCTTATTCAGAGATGTAATCTACATCACCATGCAGAGATATAACACAATCTTCTGCCTTTGTTCTCAAACTCCTGCAGACTAACGGAGAAAGGAATGTAGTGTCATCTGCATCTTTCTGTCTGGGACACATTCGAATAAAGCATGGCTTCTGGCCCTCTATGGCTAACCCAAACCTCATTAGTCCCCTCTTATAACATAAATGGCATGGTAACAGTGCCACTATTCTTTGCTCCCCTTTCAGACCCTGGTAACACACCTCTAACAACCACAACCCATGACATCAGATTGTCATAACTAACAACTGCTCACACAATCCAATCACAAACAAGCTAATGTAAGGAAGGCACACCGCAGCAACAACACATCAACAAAAGTAACACACTCAAGATTATACAAAGTACAGTATTGTATTTAATTCAGAAAGCTTTCAATATATTCTGTATAACAAGTATATCTTCCTCACTAGTAACACGACTGCCACACATTCACCACTCAAACACATTTCTCTGGTTTTTTTCTCTCTCTGCTTTCACTGTAACGTGTCACAAGATTGAATGACAATCGGTTATGGTACATTTGGTCACATGACACGCAGTAATATTGTGACGTCTCAGAATTTAGGTAACCCCTTCAATTCACCACATTCTTGGTCTTTCTCTGCCTCTTTCAGTTACTATTTTCCTGTTGTATGCTCTTGAAGGTGGCAGAAACTTTTCAGTGTCATTTATTATATTTTACCACAGAAATTGTATCAGCAGGTCTTGTAATCTCTTCATTTTTCACACGATCTCTTCTTGTTCTGTTTTTCTTCGACATCTTATCTCTTCTTGTTCTGTTTTTCTTAGACATCTCATCTCTTCTTGTTGTTTTTCTTAGACATCTCTTCTTGTTCTGTTTTTCTTAGACATCTCATCTCTTCTTGTTCTGTTTTTCTTAGACATCTCATCTCTTCTTGTTCTGTTTTTCTTAGACATCTTATCTCTTCTTGTTCTGTTTTTCTTAGACATCTCATCTCTTCTTGTTCTGTTTTTCTTAGACATCTCATCTCTTCTTGTTCTGTTTTTCTTAGACATCTTATCTCACTTTCTCTTATTCTGTAGTTTAGCATCCATGTCTGCCATTGATAACATAATGTTGGTATGAAGATTGAATTTTTGATTTGCTTTCTGGTTTCCATCGAGATAGATTTGTGTTTCATAATTGGTGTTAGCTCATTTTATAGTATTTGGCTGAAATTATCAACGTACACCATTTTTTGAAACACAAACCTATCCCAATGAAAATCAAAAAGGCAAATCATAAATTCAATCTTCCCACCAATCAAATACATACGAAATATTAAGATAGTTTGTCGACCATTTGAAGGGGGGCCCAGAAGGGAAGCAAAGAATAGATATACTATTAAGTGACATGCATGCCGCATACAATAACAACATTGTATCTACCAGAAGGCAGTAGTCGACACGATAGATGCAACTAAGCAAGTTTTCATTGTGCAGTTGATGTTCAAATCCTCAGGTTACATTTTTTTTGACATGTTGAAGTCAGACGTGTCAAGTCAGAAGGCACAGTTATCACAGCCAAGCTGTAAACCAAGACCAAACACATTCACTCTCTGGACTATATCCTACTGATTAGAAGAGTCTGAGATCAAACACAAAGAAATGTTATCCATAAACTCAATCCTAATCATAAATACTTGTGCTGACCTCTACAACACTATCTCTCTACTTCTAACATTTACACTTTAACACAAATACTTCTTCTACATTGCTACAATACTTCTACATTGCTACAATACTTCTTCTACATTGCTACAATACTATTTCTACATTGCTACAATACTTCTTCTACATTGCTACAATACTTCTACATTGCTACAATACTTCTTCTACATTGCTACAATACTATTTCTACATTGCTACAATACTTCTTCTACAGTGCTACAATACTATTTTTACATTGCTACAATTTCTACACTCTTTTTCTTCCTCTGCGTTCGTTCTCAAACTCCTGCAGATTAGCAGGATGTAGTCCGGAGAACGGAATGCATTGTGTCATGATTCACAGTGTCGTATGTCATTGCTGCGATATCTGTGCCTTTCAGCCTGACACATCCAACTTCAGCATGGCTTTGGGTCACTGCCCTATATGGGATGGGACAGCCAACTCCATCCCATAACCCCTTTTACGACGTGTGGAAGGTAAATAGTGTTGCTATTCTTTGCTCCCCTTTCGGGCCCGGCAACACACGGGCATATTTCTACACTGATACCATAAAATTTCTGTGGCAATATGGCTACTGCAGCCTGAACTTCTAGTTCAGGATACAAAGAATATGGCTACTGTCTTCTTGTCAGGCATGTGGTAGGAGGTGACAAAGAAAAGTTGGTTGACAACTTGTCACCTGTGGAAAAATCATCATTGTCTATCTTGTCTCAATTTCTGAAATTTGTCTTCTGTCAAATGATCCCAAATGGATGACGAAGAGATGCGGACCCGCAGACATTGCACCGTTATCCTATTGTGGCAGAGACTCCCCAGGTAGCGAGGAATGCTAGATGTGTCATCACCACATCGGGGTCAATATATCTGACAGAAGAATGATGAGATAGTTGCTCCACTTCGCAGCACAGGAATACCTCCCTTAGGGGACTACACATGCATCCATATACCCCCTTAACACAACCATGCCGTTGAGTTTGTAACAACCTTAAATGAGTCCGGGTATCACCTCAGTTACTCAACAGAGAAGAACCTGTACTTTTGTCAGAATGGCTATGGGCTGACAAGAGCTACCTGTTATCAGCTGAAAGAATGATTTCATAACCACACAACTTCTACATTGACACCACACTAATACGACCCATGTGTTGCTGAAACAATAAAGAGCAAAGAATGGTGACACTGTTACCATTGTTTATGAGGCATACATGTTTAAGAGGCAACTAAGGTTGATTTGGGGGTGGAATGGTCATAGTGGGACAAAGTGATCCAGAAGCTATGCTGAAGCTGGATAGGCCAAAAGACAGATAATGGAGTCAAGCTGTAAACCATGACACAATGCATTTCATTCTCCGGAATACAGCCTGCAGGAGTTTTGGAAAAAAAATGCACAATAAGAAAAACCGATAACATGATGCAGTGATTTTTGCAAAAAACAGAGCCTCATTATAAGCATTATGATCAGTAATATCCCTGGCATGTGTCATTTCTAAATACTCACCAATCATACAGCAGTGACATTTGACAATAATTGTCCTGACGCATCAGTCAGTCATAACAAACAACTGCGCACTCTCAATGTTGCATTACTGTCTCTTCAGTTGTCAATAATAACTCCTGATATAAATATATCTTTTTTTTTTGTACAAAGAAAACTCACAATTTCTGACTAGACTTACAAATAATTTTGTGAATATGAATTATGTTGTTGAATTTTTGTAATAGTTGCAATAATCTGTACATCATGCTCCTCTGTGATCAAGTGGCTCTTGCGCTTTCACCCAATACATGCACTGATATCTGCAGGTCAGTTGTTGCTTTGTTCCATTTGTCTGGTCATCCAGGGAGAACAGCTCTTTCTGATTTTTCTTCTTCTTCTTCATCATTCATTCTCAAACTCCTGCTGGACCTCCTTTGTAGCAAGACCATTGTCCTACTAGATTTCTAGCAGGATGTAGTCCAGAGAATGGAAATGCATTGTGCCGCCGTTTTATTTGTGCCAATGGCCAGGCACATCCGTCTTCGGCGGATGATATCATTCAGATCTTTACATTTGAAAATGTGATGATCCACAGTTTGTTGATGGTGTTTATCTTATCACAGCTGGCTCTCTGGAGGATTTTATGTGCAGCGTACTGGACGTGGAGGATGTTGATTTCTCCTTCTCAGATGGTTGATGTTATCATTAGGGTTATGGTTAGCTATGACTGAATTAACTCCCCAGTATTCAAATTGCCCATCCATTCATCCACACTTCTCCATTGTGATGAGGCGGTTACAGACTTTGAAATACAAATGTTATAGACAAATTCTGCAAATCTCCTATAGACAACATGCGTACATAAAAAATAAAATAGAGATGTATACAGGTTGACAAGAAACATTTGATTGTAATAGTGACAACAAAAACTTGGGCATGATTGTAATAGTGACACAACAAAAACTTGCATGATTTAGACATGTGTATGCCGACATGATTTCCGGCCAAAAACAATACTGCAGAGAACAGTCTATGGTGGAAGAAGCAGAGGAGGACAAAGAAAAGCATTTTTAAGAAAATGTCACGCATGTGGTTGCGTCTGTGGGTCTCACCAATGGCCCACTAGATATACCATACATGCAACAGAAAACCTTAGTGGATGACATGCTGTTATATTGAGGTTATCTTCTTATAGAAGCTTCATGGCACGTCATCTATACAATTATGATTTTGTTTTGTTGTTGAAATGTTTTACATGTTTGCCAGAATATATATGTATGCACCCTCTGTGGTTGGGAGGGAGCCAGAGATGTACTGTGCAGCACTGAGGAGGAGGAAACTGACATCACTGTTTTTCCCTATGGCTGAGGCCCATCATAGAGGCACAGTGACTCAGGACGTGACAATCCTTTTGACGTGAACATTTGGTTGCATGCCTGGAGCAATAGAGAAGTTCGGCATAACCAGTAGTCAACTGGTGGCGGGGAATGAGCACAGTGATCCCTATCTTGGCTACAGTGGCTGGGAGCAGTGCATAGGTTTAAACCTACCTTCCTGGAGGTGTGATAGTTATTCTCTGGCTGTCCCGGGGTGGGCCGAAAATCCACAGACTTCCCAGCAATATAATGCCATCTAACGGCATTAGGTCAAAGGGCATGAGCCCATGGACCGCTGGATCAGCAACCAACCAACCAAGAAAACGTCAAGGAATGGGCAGGTCAGAATTTTTCCTCACTCATCACATCGCTGAAGTTAGTAATGGCTGGAGGACTGTGTGTGCTGATACCACCAATGTGGTACCCCATGACCCCGTCAGATTATACATAGACATGGATTGACTGCTCTTAGACTATGTGACAGCTCTTAGACTATGTATTTAGTATACAACAATAACAAGAAAATGTTCACTTGTGTGTTTATTGTTCATTTATTCTTCATCTTATATAAGACTTCCCATGCAAAGTTGATGTAAACAGTTTACAAAAGCTGAACATACCAAAAACAAACTCAGTAAAATACAAAAACATATCAAGTAGAAATTTCTCAATTCATATCAAACAGATGTATATATATTCATGAAATATCTATATAAATACAGTGATTCCGATAAAACTCTAGCATACGATAAAAATAAGTTTTGTCTGTGCTGTGTTTCTTGACAAAGAAACTGTTGCAGAAACACTGTTTCCCATCTGTGTGTTCATGTACAGTGTCTCTCACAATGAACTTCTTGTTACAGGGTCACATCACGAAAGAACTGGTGGAAGGAGAAACAAAATAAGAGAGGGATAGGTAAAACAGGACAAGAATTAGTCAGAGAAATATGCAAGACATTTATTACCAGTGTGGTTGGAAGGCAGATAGATAGATTTGAATTATGTATTTGGTGTGTTGTCCATGTGGCAATCTAGGCTTGAACTTTTAGTCCAGGGTGCAAAGAATAGGACCACTTTCTTCTTTCCAGGCGTGTCGTAGGAGGCAACTAAGGAATGTTGGATAAAATCAGCATTGTCACATCTTGTCTTAATCTCTGACTTTTTGTCTTCTATCATTACAAATCTGACATGAGTGTGGATGTCATTTCAGTTACACAAACTGAGAATAACCTGTACTTTTACCAGACAGACTATGGGATGTCAAGATCATGTGAACACTGCATGGAGATTATTCCATGTGATAGTGCAAGTCTGAAAAGATAGATCCAAAATCTGCAGTGTCCAACTCTTAGTTGAAACAAAATTATGTACCACAATTGCTGACAGATATCTGTATGCCTGTACAAACTAAACTGTTACATAGATACACAATTACTGTATATATGCTTCTTTATGAACATATGTCAAAGATAATTCAAAATGAATACATTTCTAGACTCCTCTGTTGTTAATAAACCAAGTATCATACACACAAATGGTGACAAACTCTGCGAAACCAGAAACAACAACATACGGCCATATCATCTTTTTACTGTATACATTTTTTATTCTTTTCCCATACTTACGTATTCAATCACACACGCACACACACATTTAAATAGTTCTCATACAAGAATACCAGTTTTGGTTGCATTTTCTGGACAAATGAGCAGTAGACATCTTATGCAGACTGTGAAATGATGTAACGGTATGCAAAGATCGCAGCTAAGGCAATGCCAACTGGTAGAAGCCACCCTGTCCATGAGGAGCTGGGGACAACAAAAATCACATCAAATATTCGGTTTTACAAAAATCCCACAAAATAATTAATTACATCATAAATTTCGTATTTAAATTTATCTTTTGCATTCTTTCTCAAACTCCTGCAGATTAGCAGGATGTAACCTGGATAAGAACTCCTGCAGATTAGCAGGATGTAACCTGGATAAGAACTGAATGCGATATCATGATTTACAGCTTAGCTGCACATTGGGATGGGACAACAAACTCCACCCAAACACATCTTAACTACAGGGTCACTATGACCACATACGGGATGGGACAACCAACTCCACCCAAAAACCTCCTAAATAACATCTTACAACATGCATGAAAGTTAAACAGTATGACAATGCCAAAGTCGAATGTATTGGCCCAATGGCACAAATAAAATGGAGACGCAACACATTTCCATTCTCTGAGCTAAATCTGGATAGAAATCGTGTTGCGCCGTCGACCTGTTATAGGGAGGGGGGGGGGGGGGGTGTCTGGTGGGAGTTTTATTTTTAAAATGATAATTGTCAAAAATGATAGGATTCAATATTATTCAGTATTCTCTGTGAGGAGCGCGGTAGCCTAGTGGATAGTCAGCTTGCTTGCTATCATCTGGTTACAGCGTGCCAGGTTCGAAACCACGTCCGGACATTAAAAAAAATAATCCGGGTTGTGATTTCTCACTTGACACGACCACTCCTCCAGTCGACTCAGCTGTAAATGAGTACCTGACGCATGAGTTAGGGAAGGTAAAAAAAAACAGCAAGGAAGGGAACTTGCCACCCCACCTAATAGCTGCTGCGGCTTAGTACATGAAGAGTTATCTTCATCCCTGATGGCAGATGCCATGGGACCTACAGAAGAAGATTCTCTGTGAACTGTTTCTGCATATGATACACCTGTGTATCTTGCTGGTATCTACCACTTCAAGTGATACACTTCTGCATATCTTGGTATCTACCGCTTCATGTGACTTGAATATTAACCTCTGCTGAAGACGGATGTATCGGTCTATTGGCACACATAAAACAGTGACGTAACGCACCTCTATTCTCTGAAATACATCTGATAAAAGACTACAAAATTTATAAGGCACAGACACGCGATCTTCATGAAAGATCATCGTCTACCAAATAGTTATTATATGGAGAACTCCATACTGGCTCCCACACGGAAGGAGAACAGAAGAAGTCTTTTAAAGACACTCTTAAGACATCACTGACTCATGCCAACATACATACAAATTCATAGGAGAGTCTTACACGAGACAGATCCGACTGGCGTCATGAAGAGTGGTGAAGCAGCTAATGAGAACCTCAGGCATCAAGCTGCGCTACAAAAACATGCAAGCCAAGAGCTGCTCATAGACTCCTCCCACACATGCTCAGAGTGTGGTAGACAATAACAGGCGCGCACAGGACGGCACTGCAGACATCATCATCCCAGTTGAGCTGAATGGTCATCGTCTATTACGACTGACAAACATGTACATACTAGTAGTCTATAAACATGCCAACACATGGTTCATATATATATATATATGAATAAGTATTATTAGTAACAGGTGCAAACGTTGTTTAGATGTGACTGTATCTATAATAATAATAATTCTGAATTCATTCTCAAACTCTAGCAGATTAGCAGAATGTAGTCCAGAAAATAGAGTGTGTTGTGCCATGGCTTACAGCTTGACCACAATCTCTGCACATATTAGCCTAGTCACTTTGACACTGTGGGATGGAACAGCCAACTAACCTTAGTTGCCCCTTAAAACATACCTGGCAGGTAACAGTGTCGATACTATTTGCTGCCCTCTCTGACCCTGGCAACACATGGGTGACCTATAGTAAATGAAGCATAGCACGCGCAGGGGGGGACGCAACACATTTTCGTTCTTTGGACTACAACCTGCTGGAAATCTAGTAGGAACATTGTTCTGTTACTCGAGAGATCCAGCAGGAGTTTGAGAATGAACTCTGAAGAAGATTATTTATGCAATTTTAACGTGTTCAGTAACCTTGGCAAAAGCTAAGTAAAACATTACAATGTATGATGCATGGGTCAACTATGGCCAAGTGTGTTAAGAGTTGGGAATTGTCTCATTAAGCCTTTCAGCAGAGTCCATGAATAGTATCTAGAAGCACTTCAATTCTATCTGCTTTGACAATGTCATGAAACAGTAGCCAAACACAAGAGAAAGTTGATCAGGAACAAGACATATTCCATGAGTGGGATAGGAACAACAAAGACACATTGACTTTACCTGAATCAATATAAGGCAATAACTGCAGTGAAATGGAACAAAGTGTTTAAACCTAATAACCCCTTAGTCTTAGTGATAGTTATTCTGTTCTGTTCAAGTGAAGCATTAAAGACCTGTGTTCTACATAAGTACTATTGTTGACTTTACCTGCTAGTTTCTTTAGCTGAGACAGATGGTCCTGTGTTAGTCTGGGTACACACACAAAAAAAAGAAGTATTGTAAACAACTGTAAGAAGTTAATTCTTTTCTTCAAAGTGACTTACAATAACAAAAGGTATAATAATACAACAACCCATCAGGGTAGTAATAATACAACAACCCATCAGGGTAGTAATAATAATAATACAACAACCCATCAGGGTAGTAATAATACAACAACCCATCAGGGTAGTAATAATACAACCACCCATGTAGGGTAGTAATAATACAACCACCCATGTAGGGTAGTAATAATACAACCACCCATGTAGGGTAGTAATAATACAACCACCCATGTAGGGTAGTAATAATACAACCACCCATGTAGGGTAGTAATAATACAACCACCCATGTAGGGTAGTAACAATACAACCACCCATGTAGGGTAGTAATAATACAACCACCCATGTAGGGTAGTAATAATACAACCACCCATGTAGGGTAGTAATAATACAACCACCCATGTAGGGTAGTAACAATACAACCACCCATGTAGGGTAGTAATAATACAACCACCCATGTAGGGTAGTAATAATACAACCACCCATGTAGGGTAGTAATAATACAACCACCCATGTTGGGTAGTAATAATACAACCACCCATGTAGGGTAGTAATAATACAACCACCCATGTAGGGTAGTAATAATACAACAACCCATCAGGGTAGTAACAATACAACCACCCATGTAGGGTAGTAATAATACAACCACCCATGTAGGGTAGTAATAATACAACCACCCATGTAGGGTAGTAATAATACAACCACCCATGTTGGGTAGTAATAATACAACCACCCATGTAGGGTAGTAATAATACAACAACCCATGTATGGGTAGTAATAATACAACAACCCATGTATGGGTAGTAATAATACAACAACCCATGTATGGGTAGTAATAATACAACAACCCATGTATGGGTAGTAATAATACAACCACCCATGTATGGTAGTAATAATACAACAACCCATGTATGGTAGTAATAATACAACCACCCATGTTGGGGTATCACAATGAGACATTTGATGCAGAAAGTACACGCATCTCTATCCTCTACCATCCTGATGAGTTTGGAAACTTCAAACACTGTCCAGGTCTTGATATCATACATCCATGTCTTCTTCAGGCGACCCTATCTAGTGATCAGACAATCACTTCAAGTATAACTCATCCATCCTGTTAACCAGACAATCACCTGAAGTATAACTCATCCATCCTGTTAACCAGACAATCACCTGAAGTATAACTCATCCATCCTGTTAACCAGAGGTTCACCTCAAGTATAACCACCCCAACAACAACATCTATAATAATCTCAACGTATAATGGAACAGTGTATGCCTTCCTCTTCTCCCTTATTCAGAGACTGAAAATGAATTAGTTTGTTCCCAGGATTTACCACTTGAAGGTGTATTAGTCTTGGTCATCTTTTGTTCACTAATCCTTGATTACATACATCTTAATCCCAATTCATCCATGTAGTTCTTCCATCTCAGTCAGATACTGCATCCACTGAGTCAAATACTGATGATGATGTTCGTCCGTCGTGATCGACGATGACCAAAAACTCAACCATAATAATAATAACAATAAATAATAAAATAATAAAGTTAATAGTGCGTTTTTAAATGACTAGCAAGTCCAATGCGCGCACAAAATGTTCTTTTACAGAATTGACAACAATAGAATGTATCTGTGTGAGGTTGAGATGTTTTTTCTTTTCTACGTGTCCGCTTCTGTCTTGCAGTTTCTTGTCTGAATTCTTCTGCCGCTAGTGCTCCCGTTCTAATGCTGTAACGCCAAGCCGTTCTATCCTGAGCGAGGCTCTCCCAAGCACCTACGTCAATGTTAAGATGTTTCAAGGATGACTTGAGCGTGTCTTTGAAACGCTTTTTCTGTCCACCAGCTTTTCGAAATCCTGCCTTGAGTTCTCCATAATATATTTGTTTTGGCAATCGCGAGTTCTCCATGCGCACAAGATGGCCTGCCCAGCGTGCCTGCGCCTTCATAAGTATTGTGTGGATGCTGATTGAGGTTGATTTTTCCAAGACCTCGTAGTCTGGTACTTGGTCCCACCAATGGATGTTTAGTAATTTACGTAGGCAGGTAAGATGGAAATGATTTAACTTTCTTGCATGTCTAGCATACACTGTCCACGTTTCGCAGGCGTATAGTAAGGTTGGTATAACAGCAGCATGATATACTTGTAGTTTGGTGGTTGTTCTTATACCTCTTCTGTCCCATACATTTTTGCGTAATCCGCCAAATACAGCACTAGCTTTTGCCAGTCTCTTGTTAACTTCCACATCAATGTTGACATCGCGAGAGAGAGTGCTTCCAAGGTAAGTAAAATTGTCGACTACCTGCAGTTTTTCCTTATTGACGATGATGGAAGTAGCAGTATGTTGGCTATTTGATGTTGCTTGGTGCATGACTTCTGTTTTTTTGGTGTTAATAGTGAGACCAAAGTTGTTGCAGGCCTTTGAGAAGCGGTCTATGGTGCTCTGCATAAACTTGGAGTCAAATACTACACACACACACACAATATTTTAGGTGTCCGATGCTAAGTTTTCTTCTAGTCTTCCACAATATCTTTTGTATTCTTCTCCTCACCCGCTGTTTAACATGCGTACACAACAAGTCCAGTTTTCTGAATAAATGCTGGAAACAATGATAAATACAATGATTGGACAAACAAACATATTATGACATACTCACATTGTGTGTTTTCTTTGATCTGTCATCCTGCAAGATCAAATAGTGCCATGTATAAAACATATACACAAACATTACAATGTCTATTATTATGGCAAGCACTACTATGATAATAATTACTATGGCCATCACGATGTTCGCTTGAAGCAAGAGCCTGAAAGGACAGCAAAGAATATCAAGACTGTTGGCATTCCATGCATGTCGTAAGAGGTGACTAAGAAAGTTATTGCATGGATTTGACTGTCCCATCCCTATAGGGTCAAAGTGACCCAGAAACCATACTAAAGTCAGATGTGCCAGGCAAAAAAGGCGCAGTTATGAATGCAAAACTGTAAAACATGATACAACGCATTATGTTCTTTGAACTACACCCTGCAAATCTGCAAGAGTTTGAGAATCAATGCATAAGAAGAAGTACTATGATAATCACTGCTATGATAAACTGAGATAAATGATACTTTTAGTATACGATTGGGAGAATTTGGTATAGTGTCGTATATTGGTAGGACTGGGTGCCTGATGGGCAGAATGAAACATGCTTTAACCAGTAAGACACGGGAACCACCAGCATACATACACTTCAACATCTGCTAAGAGAAGTGAGTACCTATGTACTTGACCGGAGTGCAGTAAAGTTGATGCATAAAGAATAACATAATGATTTCAATAAAAAAATTACGGTTGAAACTCAGTTAGCTCCTAATGTAAAACACAACATCAGGGTTGAAACTCAGTTCCTAATGTAAAACACAACATCAGGGTAGAAACTCAGTTCCTAATGTAAAACACAACATCAGAGTTGAAACTCAGTTAGTTCCTAATGTAAAACACAACATCAGAGTTGAAACTCAGTTCCTAATGTAAAACACAACATCAGGGTAGAAACTCAGTTCCTAATGTAAAACACAACATCAGAGTTGAAACTCAGTTCCTAATGTAAAACACAACATCAGAGTTGAAACTCAGTTCCTAATGTAAAACACAACATCAGAGTTGAAACTCAGTTCCTAATGTAAAACACAACATCAGGGTAGAAACTCAGTTCCTAATGTAAAACACAACATCAGAGTTGAAACTCAGTTAGTTCCTAATGTAAAACACAACATCAGAGTTGAAACTCAGTTCCTAATGTAAAACACAACATCAGGGTAGAAACTCAGTTCCTAATGTAAAATACAACATCAGGATAAAACACTGCCATTTTACTCATAGATGTCTATATTTGATGTCACGTCCACTCATAATAAATTTTTGTTCTTAATCACCATAACCTCATTCAACAGGTGGTTGCTAACTAACAACTGCATTATCTATCTTATTAAGTAACTATTCGATGCCCCATGTATCTACCCCCAACTCTCATCCTATATGTACATTACATGCAAGCCTGTCTATTATTTCAGTTAAAATATGTTCGTTGCAGATTTATGTACGACTCTTGGAGCATCCATCATACCACAGTTTTAGAGCCTTCAAGATATGCACTGTAATAATTATATGAAGAAACAGTTACAATTATGACTGCAACAACAACAACAATATGAGGAAATATGTTAAAATGGTATGTTAAAACAAGTCAACAGATAAAAATGCTACCATTTCTCTACATACCGGATGCAAGTCTCCAACGTAATAATTATTCATGAGATCTCTGGCATCAGTAGAGTGTCCAACATCCTCAAAAGCTTCTGTAGCATCTCCTCCTAAACATGAGAAAATCCGGGGAGAAATTAGTTCGATACAAAATTGTTACACTACTAGACTTTTGTAATATTGATAACTCACTACATTTCTTGTGTTAATTTTCACACTCCTGCCAGTTATCATGATGTAATTCAGAGATTAGACTGTTGTGTCATGGTTTACAGCTTGACTGTGATTTCTGTACCTCTCAGCCAGATGTATCTGACTTCAGCATGGCTTCTGGGTAACTTTGACATATGGGATGGATGGCCAACACCACCCAAACCTTGTTACGTGAGCCATGGAAACATCCTATTAATATTGCTTCCCTGTCTACCATTATTTATCTGTGAGCTCAAATGATTTTCTCCACCCATTTCAAAGTTGCTTCTGTTACAACTGAGACAGGACGGCCAAGCCACGCTTGTAATGAGCAAGTAATGAGCGTCCTTGAGTAAATTGATTTACAAGTTATGCACCCCTTTGTGTGATAGTTCTAAGGATAAACATGAACCATCTCCTTATGAATTTCATTGGGAGAAAGGCTCTCAAAAGATGAGGAACTGCATGACATGCATAGCTTATATACTCTTAAAGCACAGTCCACACGAGCGTTGTGCATACATACAACTACTTGATGCAAGTATCATCTGCAGCACACAGTCCACATATGTGCTGTGCATACATACAACTACTTGATGCAAGTATCATCTGTAGCACACATTAATTACACAGCTTGGATGTTGTAACCTTATAATCCAACCTTTAACACTCATTGCATTTCTATTATTCTCCACATTATTTTGTGACTAAATAAGAACCATAACCCATCAGGGCCATAGGGGTGTCACAATGGAGATATAACCCATCAGGGCCGTAGGTGTGTCACACTGGAGACATCAGCAAAAAGATCCCCTCAAACACCTCCATCCTCAACCATTCAGAGTAATGCAGAAAAATAATATCCAGACCATCCCTTGATGTTGTCAATCCAGAATTTTCTTTGTCTACCTCTTCTCCTTCCACCCTCGACTGTTCCTTAATTTTGACACACGTCTGTAAACCGTGTATCAAAAAAATTTATTTACTTCCCTCGTATATCAAGACACACGGACCCAGAGCAACAAAGAAGTAACAGACCTTCTTGCTCTAACAACACACACACATAGATAAATAACATATCTCCTTGCTCTAACAACACACACACCCATAGATAAATAACATATCTCCTTGCTCTAACAACACACACACCCATAGATAAATAACATATCTCCTTGTTCTAACAACACACACACCCATAAATAGCTAACATACCTCCTTGCTCTAACAAAACTTCCTCTCCCCCTGGGTGCTGAAATGTATCACAAAAGAAAAATGAAAGTTATTAGTTGCAAAGGTTTCATCTTCTTCTTCAGTGTTCATTCTCAACCTCTCGCTGGATCTCTCTTACAGCAGGACATTGGTCCTACTAAATTTCCAGCACGATGTCATCCAGATAATGGAAATGCATTAATTCGCTGTTTTATTTGTGCCAATGGATCAAAACATCAATCTTCTGCAGTAGTCATAGTCACAAATGTATGGGGCAGACTAATTTTAGACTTGAATCTAGATAAATGTGACAGTACATGACAAGTAGAATATCAAGGAATGGACAATGTGTAAAGTTTCCGATCTCATCAGGATGACAGAGGATATGGACGCCTGGAGATGTTTCTGCACCAAATATCTTAATGTGACATCTCTATAATCCTGACAGCTTATATTATTATCACTCTTGTGTAAATAGTACCCCAAAATAAATCAAATATTTTCTAAAAGAAACTTCCGGCAGTACAATCTATTCCAGGCATTCCACTGTGATGTTGTAGGATGATGACTTGCATGTTGTTATGAGTCTTGCACTTCTGGTAAGTTCAGTCAAATCAAACATCAAGAAGTCAGACTGACAGAACACTATTCTCCAATTTATGTCAGGTCAAGATCAACATGCTAACAATATTTACAGAAATTGTAGCTGCGACCACAATCCAGTAAAAAAAAATTGGTATCAGACCCTATTCAGGATGTAGCCATGAATGCAGCATTTTTTGGCTGCAGTGATTTCTAGGAAATATAATATGATACACTCAGTAGTTTGTCATTGCTTTCTGAACAGTCAGGATGTACAATTGCTTGTGTGAGATCGAACCCGGTACTATGACTATCACAGACACGCTCTATGCCCATGCCACAGAGCCAGACAATCGAGTAGAATCTGAAATAACACTTACAGATAAGAGGAAATCAGAGCTCTCTCATGTCTAGAGTTAAAGAAACATCTATAGGAATATAACTCAGCAGATAGTCATAGTTGGGACTCTACATTCCATTGGGAAAAAAACGTTGACTAGTAGTAACTTAATTTATATAAAAATGAGGACAGCCGTGATTAGTAATTGAGATGAAAATTTAGAGAATTTGAAAGAAATGCAGATAAGAAATTTATGTCAATTACCAACTAAACAAAATGTCTGCTCAATGTTAGATCAAAAGGAATGTTGAGATATTTGTTCACAGAATGGCTTACAATATACTTTTCATAATTAAAAAAATAATTATTAGATAATAATAAATTATATATTATATTCACAGAATGGTTTATAACATTATACTTTTCATCATGCCGAAAATGGATGTGCTGAGCCGGAAAGTGCAAAATAACGCAGCAACTGTGAAACCAGCAAAACATCATACTTCGTCCAGCAGAGAAAACTTACAACATGTGACATTAAATGCTTGAGAAAAGCAGCAGGAGTGACCAAACTAGACAAAATGAGAAATCATGAAATCAAGAGAAGAATCAGTATAAGACCATGCACAGAATACATTAAGAAACAACAAATACAATGGTTTGGACACATTATGAGAATGAACCATAACCGACAAGAACATATAACATAAGAAGATCCGGATACAAGACCAGAGGAAGACCTAGAAAAAGATGGATAGATAACATTAAGACAACACTGAGCAAGTATGGATTCAATGCAGCTGAAGCAACAGATCTAGCCTTGGAATGACAACTAAAGCTCCCAGTAACCACCCCTACGTTTAATGGCAAGTGTGGATATTCTGACCATCATCCACACAGGGATAGACAATAGCTTAGTTAAAATGTGTACACTGGCCTACTTCCTGATTATTATATTATAATAGAATTATATATTTGTTATGGATATGCACATAAATAATTCATTCATTTTCCTTTAACGCTGAAGTTAGTGCATAGGGCAGAGGTCAAATTTCTTCAATTCTGTCTGTTCAAAGCCATTCTGTGCATTTCTTCAATAGTATGTATATTGATTGTTTTACTTTCTATAAGTATTGTTCTTCTGAGTGTTTCTTTTGGTCTATCCTGGGCTCTTTTTCCTGTAGGTATCCAATCAAGAGATTGGTGGTGTATTCTGTTTATGTCTGTGCGTACGACATGCCCGATGTAGGACCAACAGCGTTTACTGATAACATCTGTGATGAAGTTTTGATGTGTCTCTTCTCTGATTTTATCATTCGATTTGAATTCACTCCAATGGGTGTTAGTTATCCTACGAAGACATTTGTTCTCGAAACTCAGTAATTTATTTTCTGAAGATATAGAACGTTTCCAGCTCTCACATCCATATAACAGCACCGGAATAACGCAGGAATTAAATAAGCGTATTTTCAACATGAAAAATTATTATTATTACTAACATAATCTTAACCTCAGTGTTACAACTATCTATTTGTCACTTAACGATGATAACAATATATATGAATATGTAACAATCAATGTTCCCTCTAACCTGCGCCGATGACGGGCCCCAGACCAAATTAGAAGGCACTGCTCACAAAATGTAAAACATCGCATAAATAAAGTAAGCTCTTTTTAAGGTAGTAAAAACAACTACTACACTCCTGTTCACATATAATTATTTACTACTCAGACATCTTCAGATTTGTTGATGTGAGAAAACTATAGGGGATATTGGTAGCAATATATGACTTGGACAAGACGATTAATAAACACACAATAGAATATAAATAACTATATCAGCAGCATAAACATGCTGTCTATATGACCTGCCTCAGGGAAACATACAAAATAACAAATTAGAATTAGATAATAGAATAATGTAGCCACAAGATTCCAACAGATTGACGGACAATCGGTTTCTATAAGTAATTGATTATGGTGTGCAGGGAATGTGAAAGTCTTGTACAAGGATACGAAATTTATCAAATACAATTTTATAAGGTTTTTTTTAATGGGAGAGGGTGTGGAAATTTACAGTTAGTGATGTATCATCTGTGCTGAGATGATGACCTTTTGAATATTTACAGACACTCAGGGAGCCAGTGTACAAATTACAAATGGACTATTCTGCCTTTAAATTACAGCCTCTCTCATGGATAATTGTGCCATTCACATGGGAGAGAACAATATATATCACAAATATGTGTTTAAGAATGTCAGTACGCATGTGGTTGCATGTCTCACCAATGGCCCACTAGATAAACCACCCATGTAACAGAAAACCTTAGATCACATGCTGTTATATTGAAGTTATCTTCTTATAGAAGCTTCATGGCACATTATCTATATAATTATGCTTCTCATGCTTTTATTATGTTGTTGCAATTTGTTTTATGCTTTGTTGTTTTTGTATATGTATGCACCCTCTGTGGTTGGGTGGGAGCTAGAGATGTACTGTGCAGCACTGGGGAGGAGGAAACTGACAGCACTGTTTTTTCCTGTGGCTGAGGCTCATCACAGAAACACAGTGACTCAGTATGTGACAATCCTTTTGACTTGAACATTTGGTTGCATGTATGGAGCAATAGAGAAGTTCAGCATAACCAGTAATCAATTGGTGGCGGGGAATGGGCACAGTGAACCCTATTTTGGCTGCATGGCTCGGAACAGTGCATAAGTTGAAACCTACCTTCCTGGTGGTGTGATAGTTATCCTCTAGCTCTGGCCCTGGGTGGGCCGAAAATCCACAGAATTCCCAGCAATATAATGCCATTTTAATGGCATGAACCCATGGACTTAACATACTAAGAAGAAGTTATTTGAGGAAGTGTGTGGATATATCCACTGCAGCATCCATACAATCCTAAATGGTTATGGATTATATGGATACATATTTTACTTATATGCACATGAAATCACCAGGGTAAACACTAACAAAATATCCTCTCAGAATATTTGGTATATTTAACTTCATCTAGATACAAAAATTAATACATGTTTACACACACACACACACAACACAATTGGTAAATTGTTCATATCTATGGTCACTGCGCTATAAATAGCACACGGTTTTCATGTTTAAGCAGACGTCATGGAGTTCCGCGAGAAGACCAATCACCGTGACGTCACACCCCGCCGACCGCCAAGCGATTGTATGCCGTTGTGCTATAACTCATATTGATTCACCCTTACACGAGAATTCTTAGAGACAATTATTAATTCTAAACACTGATTCTAACCCTTCTCTCCCCTCCTAAAAATATCTATAAACTACTCCTAATCCTTTTAACCCCCCCCCCTCCCTTTAACAAAAGCTATGGTACACGATTGTCATTCCGCCGGGATCATCATTCTTATCATTTTAGGAAATACCTCAAAACTAGGTCAAATTTCACTGTGACTGTAGATAGGAAAAATGTGCCCCACAATTAAATCTTTATTCTGACCATAGAGGCAACTTGACTGCTAAACTGTTGCTGTGTTTATCTGACCATAGAGGCAACTTGACTGCTGAACTGTTGCTGTGTTTATCTGACCATAGAGGCAACTTGACTGCTGAACTGTTGCTGTGTTTATCTGACCATAGAGGCAACCTGAAAGTTGAACTGTTGCTGTGTTTATCTGACCATAGAGGCACCTGAAAGCTGAACTGTTGCTGTGTTTATTGGACCATAGAGACAACTTGACTGCTGAACTGTTGCTGTGTTTATTTATTTTTAGTAAAGTCCCCTCATGTTAATTTTAAGGAGATAATAGGGTCACGTTACTGAGCAACTCGGGTGTCCACACACTACTGTGGTCCACAGTATTACAATGATATTATCAGATATACTGCCCTAGTCATGCAGGGATCAGAGACAACAAAAAAGGAAACTCATTGGCAGGCAATGCTGTGGTTGTTGGCACAGTATTAAAAAGAGATAGGATCAACTTCACAAAAACAGTTGAGTTATTGATTTACTACAGAGCGAAGAAGATTTACTACAAAGCTAGAACAAGAGAATGCTGGATATGATAATGTGCACTTACAAAGAATGACAGAAACTGGAATAACCAGGGGTGAAAGTGTGTCCTCTGGATAGATAAGATCTCATAATCAATCAAAGATCTAGATAAAGTGCAAAACCAGGCACTTAGAATAATGTTGGGAGCAATGAAATCAACACCCATAGCAGAGATGCAGAAAATGGGAAGAATGCAAACACTTGGCGAACGCAGAGACACAAAAGTACTAATTCAGGCAGAAAAGTTTCAGTGTATGCCAAGTCATCCAATGAAGGAAAGATTCCAAAATCTAGCAATGGGACGACTGAAAAGAAGCAGCTTTATCCATCAAGCTAAACGACTCCGCAGACAACTTACAGACCTACCTGAAGTTGACAGCCCCTTAAGGCCTGTACCAGAACAAACCCCGTGGAGTGAAAGGCATGGAATGCCAATATACATTCAGACCCATGTGAAAGGAATACTAAGCGAGGACGAACAGAACAGTGTGCAGCGAAGGACAGTCACCCTCAGTTTCCTGGATGAGGAATATCCACAAGATATATGGGTCAGAGTATACACAGATGGGTCAGCACAGAATGCCGTGAGGAATGGAGGTGCAGGTGTATATATAGAATATCCACACAAGCCTAGAGATACAATCAGAACACCGACAGGAAAATTCTGCAATAATTATGATGCAGAAATCCAGGCAATTATTGTGGCAGCTAAAAAACTGCTGAACTCCAACTCTGAACTACAGCCTGTGGTATTCCTGACAGATGCAAGGTCAGTGCTTCAAGCTCTCCAGTCTGAAAAACTAACAGACTTGAAAAAACTACTTAGCGAATTGTCTTACCAGTACAGGATAACCATGCAGTGGATACCCTCTCACTGTGGAATACCAGGAAATGAAAAAGCAGACCAACTGGCTAAGGAAGGTGCTGCCGAAGACCAACCAGATATACCAATCACCTACCATCAGAAAAAACAGATGATCAAGTCAATAAGAAAGCCACAAACACCAACACAAGATGACTATCATATTATGAACAGACCAGAACAAGTTATAATTCTACGTCTCAGAACAGGACACAACCGACTCCGCAGTCACATGTATACAAAGTTCAAGATTGGCAACACAGCCATGTGTACATGTGGACAGGCAGCACAGAGTGCCAAACATATACTTCAAGAGTGTTCTGAGCATGAAACGCTGAGGCAGACATATTGGCCAGAGGAAACAACACTGGAATCAAAACTCTATGGGACATTGTATGAACTACAAAAGACCGTGAGTTTTATTAAGGAGACAGAATTACAGATATAGACATGTTTCAAGTGAACGAAAGAAGAAGAAGAAATAATCAATCAACACCTGACACAGACTGAATCTGCATCTCATGGATGGTTGCTTGAGCAGAGAACTGAGTACTATATAGTATTATACTATATAAGTATATTATATGAATATGTGAATCTCCTGTGTGCCATAATGACAATCAATACAAGGTAACTAGGTGAAACGTAACAACAATTAAATATGATATGATTTCCATATTTCCGTTGGACGTTGTGATAATTTTTACATTCGTCGTCTTTTGATGTTTTGTTTGTGTCTTGATAAGGCCTTTTGGTTGAAACGTTGAATGTGATTTGTGTAATGTAATTTTTTTTATTTCTTGTGTGCTCATCATTGCCCACTAATTTTAGATATAGTCTGTGGTGTCCCATTGAAACGGAATATAAACCTGTGTTTTACGTAATTATTTGGTTTATATTGGCATATAAACCTGTGTTTTACGTAAGTCTAATTATGCCATAATGCTGGTTTCTAATCACCTAATAATTCATTGGTTTATCATAAACATAAATTTTAAATTAATGTGTAGTAGAACACTGCAGCAGAATATCAACTATGATAACACATTGAAAACAAGACGAGTAGACCATGACGTTTTCTCCTTGCTTGGGTAAACTAGGTCTTTTTACTTTTTGATCAAACCATTGATTTATGGTGAGTTTTCATTTATGTTACCAGTGATATATACTATATACTTTCGCCATCCTGATATTCCAGAAGGTCAACGTTCAAAGATTAGGTCTAGTCAGTCAGCACGTGACATCGTACTGTACACACTGTTTTACAATTAAACATGATTTTTTTCCCACACCCAGCCAACAGCGCATGCATAATTAATAGTTCATGAAACTAGCTCAGTAACCGGTCAAATCATTCGACGTAAAAGACACATCACAAACACACACACGAGTCACACCTCTCAGATAAATATTCAAATAACTCAATAATTCACGAGTTATTTTACCTCCTCTAGAAATTTGGTAACATCGTAGACTTTGTTATGAATCACAAGAAACGCTTCCTTAGAATTCTTCTTTGATTTTAACTCCGACAATCTATAAACTTTTGTTTCTTGTGCCATTATAATATAAGTTAAGTAAACGAGTGAACGCTAATCTAATTAATGGCTGTCTCTAATGACACAGCAACACTGAAAATACAGTCCAGAGTGCTCCTCGACGCAGGCAGGAATGGGGGGAGGTCTTGTACTAGCAGACACAATACCTGGTTTCCTACTATCCAATCAGATGATGAAGTGAGGAATTGTGGGAGTTTTAGACACGTGAGAAGCCAAATTCGATATGCTATATAATAATATATAACTCATTATATGTAACGTGGTCCAATTGCAAAATAAAAACCCGAAGGTCGTGGCAACTGGCTTACCAGAACCGCAACTTCCACTACTTATTATTTATATTTTTTTTAAAGGGTAAAGTTTTTCCTTTTAACGCCATTACATTGAGACATTGGAATACAGTATTAGGCTCGTATTTTTCATTGATCCTGCATCTTTACTTTCCCAGATGTGGTACCCATTTGCTTAGCCTGGATCGACATGAGAGCCGTTGGTAGTTTAAACATATTTCCATTTGACGGTTGAACTGAAAAAAATGAACATTGAATCAACTTTACAGGAAGCCCGTTCAATAACTCGGCTACCGTAGCCACTATGGTTATATATGTCTGAAAATCGTTGTTATACATTTATGGTTATGAACCAAACAGGCTAGTACTGGTAAATGTGATAGGGCCTATAACAAAACTGGACTAACATGATAGTACTGGGAAATGTGATATAACCAAACTGGACGAACATGCTACTGGTAAATATGATTTGACGACCAAAAGCCTGACTATGTTATCACAGAAAACACTAACAACGCTATAAAGAAGTGAAACACTACGAAAAGCCACATGGAATGTGCGAAGCGTGTATCAAGGTAAACTTCAAATGGTACAGGGAGTGATGGAAAGAACTAGAGTAGACATTGTGGGAATATCAGAACACAGAGGGGCAGAACAAGAACATTTAACAACACCCACAGGAACAACTGTAAAAAATTTTTAAGGAAGCGAGAACAATACGGAGTAGTTTTTATTTTGAACAAAAAGACAAGGTCTATGCTAAGATCAATCAATCAAGTGCCATGCCGAGTGGTATAGACGATCATACTTCTCTACAACTCTCTGTATTTTATTAATAAGTTCAGTTGGTGACTTCTTTTTGTACCACAGTGGCAAACCATCCTAAAATTTATCTCGTTGTCGTCCTCTATCTCTTCTCCCCGTGATTACTAATGTTCACGTTTTACTTTTCTCATCACATGCCCTAAAAATTGTGATTGTTTCTAATGTTCGCTGTAATTTGTCATTTTACACCAGCGGTTGAATAGCAAGAGCTAACTGCTTTTTATGACAAACTTCAGGAAACAATAGACAAGACACATAAACACGATATCAAACTAATAATAGGTGACCAGAATGCGAAAGTTGGTAAGGAAAGAAGTCCTGAAGAATTCTGTACGCTGGCCTTCAACCAGTAATCTTGATTCGCTCAGTGCTACCATGTCGAGATTGAATCTGGCCAGTTCCTTTGCAACTAGCGCTGTTCTTCTTTCTAATCTGTTTGCAGATGTTATGTCTGTAAGTGTGCGGTTTTATAATCTTTTTTTTTGTGTGTTTCGACCGAAGTGGTTAGGCACCCTCAGTATGCTGGACAGGTTAAGTTAGGCATGCTATTTTTAGGGCACCTTTTCTAGCACATTGCCAATGCTATGGGAGTGAGCAGATCTATTCTGAATAAGGCTGCTCAGTCGACAAGAGGGCTGCCGAATCCCATTTCTGCCTTGTGTTTAAACAGGTAGTGACCCTTTGTCGTTGATCCGCCTGTGTGCAGGGTTGTGACTGCAGCTTGCCAGCTTGAGTATTCCACACTTTCTGGTTCGCCACTAAATGTTGTTTAAAGCGTGGTTGAGTTGCGCCATTCGCCAACCACACCTCTTCCTGATTACCAGTATAACAATAGTGATGGTGTAAAACACAGGATCCATAAACTAGAACGCATAAACCATCAGAGTCATCATCATCATTAAGCGCCGTTTCCGTAACGAAGGCTAACTGTAACGGACCCCCAACATCTCCTGTCTCTTGTCTTGGTGGTGCACTCTGCTAAGCTGTAACCTGTCCATCTCGTTATGTTTCTCTCCCACTTGTATCTCTGCCTCCCTTCGACTTTACCTCAAATAAGGTCTTCAATCGGCATAACTGGCCAACTAAGATAAGACAATCCTGTTTGTGTATTTCCGGTTTTGCATTTGTTTACTGTCACTATAAATTGATATCGTGAGTTTGTCATGTTTGATCTTCATTACTGTATTTTGTCTGTCTTGATTTATTTTATTTGTAGTTCTTTGAATTTACAGTTTAAAGATATGCTTTTTTAAAAAAAATGTGTACATATTTATCGGATCGTGAGTTAGGAATAAGATGGCATTGTTTAGTAATAAAAATAGTTCAAAGATACTTTATTAGATACGATGAATGGATGATTGTAGTATTAGTATGTATGACATTAAATGACTTGACTTTGAGTCATGTATTATTTATTGTATTGTTGGAAGCCAGGTAAAGAAGGTCATGATTATCATTATGATGATGATTGATAGCATTACTACTATTAGTGCTAATTTGTCAAAATTGGGTTTACAGCATTATAAACACCACAGTTAGATACTATCTATTAAGATAGGCTTTGAAATTTGTATTTCAAAGATAGATACCTCAACCAAGTCTGTAGTTGTAAGTACTGTAAGTGTAGGTGAGTAGGTCAATCCTGAGGAAAGTTATGAATTTTTTGCTGTAAATGCTAGGAAAAGATAATTACATGAGAACATAAGTAAATATCTTTATAAATTGACTGGTGAAGAAAGATGTGACCAAAAATTACAGTCGAGTTCATAATTTATGACATCTCTTAGTTGTTTACTATAAAATATGCATGCTCTAAAACATTTTTGTGTTTGGAAAGACCAGACGCACCATATAATAAATACATTATCCAAATTTTCAGATGCATTGTGGGCTAATTAATATTACTTCACCTGTGTGTTCCTGGGGCCCAAGAGGGGAGCAAAGAATAGCAACACTTTCCTTTCCATGCATGTCGTAAGAGGCGACTAGGGAGATTGTGAGATGGAGTTGGCTGACCCATCCCATATAGCCTATATTATAGGGTCAGTGACCCAAAGCTTGACGGGAAATAATAGCATATTACAAATTAACAAATTATTACTCAATACAACATGGATAGCACTACAATAAGGACCACACCAACACAAATGTAAACAAATGAATGTTTGGAGTTAAATCCAAAAGGCGTGAGGGTACCAAACTAAAAAATAAATAGATTTTCAAGTGAGTTTTGTCATGATTTACAGCATTTCTGCAATATCTGCACCTTTAAGCCTGACACATAACTTTATAGGACAACTAAAAGGTAACATGAAAACTACAAAAAGGTAGTGAGATATCAGAACTAAAAAATGGTAACGAGACACCTGAACTACATAAAGTAAAGATCACCTACAATATAATCAACCAACAACTGTGGCGCAGACAACTCATACACAGAATCTGATTCTGCTCTATATCAACTCTACACCATGCTAGACATACATAATCTTTCTTACACAGAGTCATAAATGACATGACTGTTTCAATGTACACAACATCCTCACCACAACCACTTACTTCCCAGACAAGATGCAGGATTTTACCTTTGAGTTTTGGATTCTTCCTCATGAACATTTCAAACACCTAACTCTTCCTGATCTAACATACTAAACCTGTCAAACTCACCTAAAGGTAAGTTCTGAGCAATATGACTCGTAACCTCTTCTAATTTCTTTCTCTTAGCCATATCTGACATAACACTATCCTCGCGTTGTTTCCTGGCACAAGCTTTTTCTCTTGCCATATCCCCCTAATCTCTCAAATGCTTAACTTTGCAACCTTTTTTGTGCCAGAAACTTTTATGAGACGCTCCCGTACATTTGCAGGTAGGAACTCGAGATACCCAAGCATATCATTCAGTATTCCTTTCATTTTGCCTTCAATGGAACTAAGTTTAGCATTTGGAACTCTAGGCCACATGACATCCATCTTTCCCAGAGTTCTGTATGCCTGCATGTTGTGCATTAGAGCTGCAGCACAATCTACCAACATCTCATCAGTTGGTTCAGAAAGAACTCCAGACAGGTATGGTGCTAGTTGGAGGGTAAGTTTAGCGATGAAGACTTCTGCCAGACACGAAACAACTTCTCTAACTTTAAGTTCTAAGGAGGTATCAATTGCATGCAATCTACGAACAGATTCATCAATATTCAAGGGATCTCCAAAACCATCCATCTCACAGGACATCAGATGAAATGGATCAGTCTGCTCTCATGTTAGGAATCCCAGGCAATTCTTGAATAATTCATCAGTTACCTCGCCTGTGTGTTGCTGGGGCCCAAAAGGGGAGCAAAGAATAGCAACACTGTTTACCTTCCACGCATGTCGTAAAAGGCGACTAAGGAGGTTATGGGATGGAGTTGGCTGTCCCATCCCATATAGGGTCAGTGACCCAAAGCCATGCTGAAGTCGGATGTGTCAGACCAAAAGGCACAGATATCACAGCAATGCTGTAAACTATGACACAACACATTCCGTTCTCCGGACTAGATCCTGCTAATCTGCAGGAGTTTGAGAACGAACACAGAAGAAAAAGAAGAATCAGTTACCTGTGTAAATAAATATGACATAATTTCAGAATAAAATGTTGGGAACAGATTGCAGAATTTGTTGACAACTATTTTGTTAAATGTCAATGTTTTTATCTGCAAGACCAAACAAATGGAACTCCCCATCTGGAACAAAACAACAGAAAACCAACACATGCAGATATCACACAATGTCATTGGGTCAAAGGGCATGATCCCACTGACCTCTGTATCAGCAACCAACCAGCATAGAACAGATGTGAAATAAAGATATAACAATAACATGATTAAAAACTTCATTTCTACACAAGTAAGACAGTCCAGAAGAAATTCAAAGTTGTACTAACCATGTCAAGATGGGAACGCTTCTCTGTGTTCCTGCAGACAACATTGTAAACTTTAGTCACAGCTCCATCTCCTTTAGTCACAGCTCCATCTCCTTTAGTCACAGCTCCATCTCACTGCATCTAAACACAGCAACAATTTAGGCTGCCTGAATAAAAGCTAGATTGAAATAGTTAACTGAAATGACAATGTTTATTTTTCAGATGTTCTCCAGATGCACCATTGGACAGTCACTGACCAGTTGATAACAAGACAGGCACTGACCAGTTGATAACAAGACAGGAACTGACTAGTTGATAACAAGATAGACATACTAGGGAAAGTACATGGTTAATATGAGCCTTGATAGCATTAGTCAAAGCCCCACTTCTGCACCTAACAATGGCCCATGTGTGTACACTGAACACCGGCAGTGTGTTGATGGCAGCTGTGTTTCCACAATGGACATATGTCGTTAGTATTATTATTAGCATGTACTTCTTCATTCTTTATTTAGTTTGTTACTGTTATTTTTAAAAGGTCTTCTTCTAAAATTCATTATCAAATTCCTCCAATTTTGCAGGATGTAGTCTGGAGAACAAAATATGCATTTTCATGGTTACAGCTTTGCTGTGATATCTGCAACTTTCAACCTGACACATCCGACTTCAGCATGGCTTCTGGGTCACTTTGACCATATATGGAATGGGACAGTCAACACCATCCCATAACCTCCTTAGTCTCTTCTGTGAACATGCATGGAAAGTAAACAGTGTTGCTATTCTTTGCACTCCTTTTGGGCCTCTGATGAACACAGGCGACCCTCGGAAAGCATTCCTCTGACCATCCTGAGAAGGACGTATGAGGGTGATCTGTGTTGTGTCATGTTTTACAGCAGGCTGTGTTATCTGCGCCTTTCGACTTGACACATCCGTCTTCAGTCAGCATTTTTTGGGTCCGGGTTCGCATTCCCGTATTTTCAATCACTAGAACTTGGCCAGGCTACAGCAGGGTTGCTGCATTCCTGTTTCCAGGCCCAGTGCATGGAAGTGTACTGAGGGTCTTGATCAGCTGTTGGTTGTTGACGCTGATGCTTGGCCAGCTATGAAGTGCTGGCCTGTGCACTCTGGTGTGCATGTCATCTTTGGGCCCAAGGGATTATTTCATCATAAACTCTGTGTGTTTGAGTTCTTCTTCAGCGTTCATTCTCAAACTCCCACCGAATCTCTCATGTAGCAGGACCATGGTTCCATTAGATTTCCAGCAGGATGTAGTACAGAGAAAATTGTAAAAATTCTGCTTAAAGTCTGGTTTAAATTCCCTCTGTTCATACTTTTATCTCATTTTTTTCATGACCTATTTTCTATGTAGTATCTATGCACCTTTCACTTCATGTTGAGCATATGCCCTCAAGACATCTCTACTATCTTGTCCTATCATTAACTAATACTTCCACTTCTTGCCGTATCTTACCTATAATTTTTTTTATCCATATCTAACTTTATTCCTCCACATATATCTTCCTCTTTTCTCTTTTCCTGTGGTTTCTAAAACAATGCCTGTCTTACAATATTTCTGTTAGTCTTAGTGTATGTCCTATCTGTCTTCATCGTTGCATCTTGCGTTCTGTCGCCAATTAATTTTTTTAGTTGATCTTGTCATATTTATATTATAATTATTATTCAGAACAATTTGTATATTTTTTCCCTCTTCAGCTGAAGAACAAATAGTAAATGAAACGACAGTCTTCATTTTGTTAACAGTGGGATTGGTGCTCATTATTTTGATAGTCGTGCTGTACCTGTTCCGAAAAAGATCTCAGCAATATGCAGAGCACAGAGATATAGGTACTCATGATAGTAGTAGTGCTATTATTGTATAGACAATGTTGTTCATATTTCAAAGTTTTCAGGGATCTCACTGGCGTATTGGTTAATCCATTCACTTTGTGCTCAAGAGGTCATGGGTTTGAACCTCGCATGTAATGTTTTTTATTTATAAAGTGGATTTTTTAAAGATCCCTCAGAATGATCGATTGAAGCTGCTGAGTTAGTGCTATGAGTGGTACTCTTAGCAGGTAGTGTATTGCTTTGCTGGGAGGGATGGATCACAAAACTCTAGTACAGTCAAGTCAATCCTCTATGCCTTTTGAACATTTTTATTTCAAAATGCATAATATGATCTCTCTATGAAATACAAGCAAACCTAGCTGAGTAAGTGGATACCATGACACCATCAGATGAACAAAAACATGATGTAGAAATAGAGTAAGACAGTTATTTCCATCAATTTACAAACATCATTAGTAGTAAGACTTGTCATCCACGAGAACCAGTTCTCTCGTACAGCTGGCCTACTAGCGATATGGTTATAGATGTCCAACATTCAGTGGGCTCATGCTCTGTTATCCAGTGCCAGTGCATGATGTGTGTGTGTGTATTTGTGAGCTGTTATTTTGTTCCATAAGAGATGTTCTATTCCCGCCAAAGATGGATGTGTCGGGCCATTGGCACAAATAAAACGGAGACACAATGCATTTCCATTCTCTGGACTACATTCTGCTGGAAATCTAGTAGGACTGTGGTCTTGCTGTAAGGGTTATTCAGCGGGAGTTTGAGAATGAAAGCTGAAGAAAAAGAAGATGTTCTATTTATCTGGCCTGTCGTCACCCAGCACTGGACATTCAAAAAGGTACTTGTCGACAGTTTCATAGGAATGAGTGCATATCTGACACCCTGGATTGTGTTGTGGTTGTATTCTGTTCAGGTGATTGTTAAGCTGTGGAAGATGTAAAACACTGTTACCATCACTGAAGTTGGATGTGTCTTTTTCTGCGTTCGTTCTCAAACTCCTGCAGATTGGCAGGATGTAGTCCATAGAATGGAATGCGTTGTGTCATGCTTTACAGCATTGCTGCAATATCTGCGCCGTTTGGCCTGACACATCCGACTTCAGCATGACTTTGGGTCACTGACCCCATATGGGATGGGACAGCCAACTCCATCCCATAACCTCCTTAGTTGCCTCTTACGACATGCATGGAAGGTAAACAGTGTTGCTATTCTTTGCTCCCCTTTCGGGCCCCGGCAACACACAGGCGTTGGATGTGTCTGACCACTGGAACAAATAAAACAGCGACACAACGCATTTCCGTTCTCTGGACTACATCTTGCTGGAAATTTATGAGGAATATTCCGCTTCAAGAGAGATGCAATGGGAGTCTGAGAATGAACACACAAAAATGATATATAGAGTCACCTCGGTTATATAGAAGCAAACAATTGACAATGAATAAACAAATGAGTAGGTAACTAAAGAATGAAGATTTAGGTCTACACAAGAATGATGTGGTTTAGTTCTACACAAGAATGATGTGATTTAGTTCTACACAAGAATGATGTGATTTGTCCATATTGAACTGGAAAAATGAATGAGAAAGTAGTGATTGACTATAGAGGTACGTATGTAGTTACGTCTGTGAGTGCCACCAATGACCGACTAGTCAAACCACTCATGCAACAGAAAACCTTAGTAGATGACATGCCGTTATAAACTGGAAATTCTGACTCTTAGCCAAACTCAGATCGAAAAACTGGATAGAATGCAGAAATGCAAATCATACTTGGGTGCACAAGAGACACATCGACAAGAGTTATGCAATACCTACTTGACTGTCCAACAGCTGAGCACAGATTACAGTATTGCTGTACACGTGCGTATTTTCAAATACATGCAGATAAGGGACACCCAATGCATTCTGAAATAAAGAAAGTTAAAGGCAGCAGACTCTCAAACAAACAGCTGCGAAACATGGACCCTAAGTAAAACAGCGGCAAATAAGATCAATGCCTTTGAGATGAAATGCTACAGAAAGATACTTAGAATATCATGGAAGGAAAAAAGATAAACTCAGATATTATAAACACATTGAAGATTCCAGAGTGTTGGTTACTAAACGCAATAACAAAAAGAAAACTACACCTGTTTGGTCATATAAAGCGACATAACTGTTTAGAAAGACAAATAATAGAGGGAAGAGTACCTGGGAGGAGAAAGTGCAGACTAAGAAGACGATGGACTGACGACATTAAAGATAACAGGAATACATCGCTAGAAAATGCAAGCCTCATCACTCAAGAGAGAGAGGTTCAGAGAGTTCATTGGGAAGACAATGTTCTGGAAAGAATACGTCACATGACATTCTGCTGAGTGTCCAAGATTTGCCTCTATACATCAGAATTGGCTGTATATACTGTTAAAAAAAAGAAATGCAACACTATTTCAAATTGTACCAACATTTTATTTGCTGAATTAATGTTTCAAAGTTGGCATGAATAAACTTTCAGACATAAACTAAACCAAACCCGTCTCTAGTCATTCCCAATGGACCATTGACGATGCTGGTTCACCAACTTGTGTTGGTTCTGGTGATGCCGGTCCATAAGAACAGGACCTCTTTAGACCCTATGCAGCTATGCATAGTTATGCAGCCGGTTACTGACCATTTGATCTGAAATTCAACGAGCTATATATAGGACTGAGGACGTAGATGCAAATTAATTCCTGACATAACACGCAGCCGTATGAAGTGGGTCTTCTGCAGGAGTGACTCTGTCCTGCAATGACACAGCTGTATGAAGTGGGTCTTCTGCAGGAGTGACTCTGTCCTGCAATGACACAGCCGTATGAAGTGGGTCTTCTGCAGGAGTGACTCTGTCCTGCAATGACACAGCCGTATGAAGTGGGTCTTCTGCAGGAGTGACTCTGTCCTGCAATGACACAGCCGTATGAAGTGGGTCTTTTGCAGGAGTGACTCTGTCCTGCAGTGACGCAGCGATATGAAGTGGGTCTTCTGCAGGAGTGACTCTGTCCTGACATAACACGCAGCCGTATGAAGTGTGTTTTCTGCAGGAGTGACTCTGTCCTGACATAACACGCAGTCGTATGAAGTGGGTCTTCTGCAGGAGTGACTGTCCTGCAGTGATGCAGCCGTATGAAGTGGGTCTTCTGCAGGAGTGACTCTGTCCTGCAGTGATGCAGCCATATGAAGTGGGTCTTCTGCAGGAGTGACTCTGTCCTGACATAACACACAGCCATATGAAGTTGGTCTTCTGCAGGAGTGACTCTGTCCTGACATAACACGCAGCCATATGAAGTGGGTCTTCTGCAGGAGTGACTCTGTCCTGACATAACACGCAGCCGTATGAAGTGTGTCTTCTGCAGGAGTGACTCTGTCCTGCAGTGACGCAGCCGTATGAAGTGGGTCTTCGGCACGAGTGACTCTGTCCTGCAGTGACGTAGCCATATGAAGTTGGTCTTCTGCATGAGTGACTCTGTCCTGCAGTGACGCAGCCGTATGAAGTGGGTCTTCGGCACGAGTGACTCTGTCCTGCAGTAACGCAGCCGTATGAAGCTGTCTTCGGTAGGAGTGACTCTGGTCTTCCACTACGTGGCCAGTCTGCCACAATGTCGACTAATGGTGCTTCTAACTATATTAAACTATCCGGCCACTACACTTTGTGATTGTCCAGTCTGTAAGCATCCAATGATGATGTATCTTTGTTCAGTAGTGAGATGAGTCTTACTTGCGCATTTAATTTTCAACTGAATTTATTCGAAGACTGTCAATCTTTTATAAGCATTCAGTAATATGGTCAGAGAGTTTTGTGTTCAGTAAGTTTCATGGGATTCTCATAAGCTTGTCACGAGTTATTGCCAAAAATGTTGTTTTAACTTTGACCTCTATCATGATATCATGAATCATGAGATGATTACAATTCAGGTAACCATGAGGAAGTAACTCCAAAAAAGTTGCATTTTTTGTTGTTGAAAAGTACAACTTCTAAGAACTTTCTTTCTTTCTTCAATTGACAAAGATATATTACATAGGACGGTCTTCATCTTGTGAAATGTTGCCTTTGCCTGGGCAATTCTACATTTGACTTCTTCAATACATCTTCCATCTGATGTTATTCATGTAGATAAATATTTGAATATGTTGACTTGACTGTTCACATTTTATTACAATTTGAAATATTTGAATATGTTGACTTGACTGTTCACATTTTATTACAATTTGTAAATTCTTGTATAAAATGAATTATAAAATTTGCCCAGATCATCTCACATTTCCTCCTATCATAAGTGAGGGGGAAAATGCATCACTGTACATGCCACCACCAGCATACGAGGAGGTTGTTAGTTCAATTCTCTACCCAGCATCTTCACAAAGGAATGTAAGTTATGTGTTGTTTGTTTGTTTTACTTTGAGCCACATTATTCGCCTCGTAGGCCCAGCACAGCTGATTTCAACATGCCTTGATATTTCGGGTGGGCTACCCTAGTGACAGCCTTCCAATCTGTCGCCTGGAGACGAATGTGTACTGACTCTACGCTGAGACAGTTTGTCCTTTACGTCTATCCTGCACGAGGTGTTTCACTGCACGTCAACTTGTCTCGTGTAATTAGATGTATTGTGCTCGTCGGGTACTGAATCTTTTCTCATCGGCAAGCATGGTTCCAATTTAGGAAGAACTTGACAAAAGAGTTAGGCTCAGACTCATTCGCCCTCTTAGCCAAAGTGTCGGGGACTAGCATTTTGTTCTCGAGCTGAACAGAACTTGTCTCCTTGGACAGTTGTGCCTGTGTCCATCAGGTACTGAACCCTTTCTCTCCGCGAGCGGGATTCCAGTATAAGGAAAAACTGGACAGTAGAGTTGGACCTGGGCTGGGATCACCGGTAATATAGAAGCTTGTCTGAAACTGACAATACTTTAGTTCCAATTTCCGTGAAACATTTTCCGTTCTCTTTACACATGATGCTGCCATCTAGCTCTGTGCTTCCCTCTCAGTGTACTCATTATAAAATTCTTATGGTGACTGACACACCGATTCTTAATATTTCTCATAACATCTGCATTGGTCGCCCCCCAATGCTTCCACCGTACTGACTAGCTTCACTGTGTATCAACAGTGCTGCTGCATGTGTTGGCACAGAGATGTCGGAGATAATATCTGGTTTTTTTGCAGTCAAATCTCTTTCCATCCGCTACCTCCACATTCACGGACATGATCCCCAAAAGTTTTAGCCAGAATCAGCACAAACAGCTATATTTCTTTTTCCAGGGTGCACCATGGGGAGGTACTTTTTGGATCTTGGTTATCCGCTAACCCTGGGTCTGCTGAGAGCATGGGATCTTGGTTATCCGCTAACCTTGGGTCCGCTGACTGCAAAGGATCTTGGTTATCCGCTAACCCTGGGTCCGCTGAGAGCAACGAGGTACCGTTATGTGGTGTGTTTCTCAGCTGATTGAATCATGAGAAGGTAGAAGTTGTGCAACTGTGATGATAGAAGCACAAGAAAGCAACAAATGGTCAAGCATCCGTGACCGCAGTTAGTTTTGAGCGTGGTGACCAACTAGTAGGTCACAGGATTCAGTTCTCATGAACATCAGTGGCCGACTATACTAGCAATATGGATACAGATGTCCAGTGGATGTGGTAAAAATTGAATGTATTAGTTACCATTGCAGAAGTCGGATGTGTCCGGGTTTTTGGCGCAAATAAATGACAACACATTTCCATTTTCAGGATTACATCCTGCTGGAAATTGTGTGTGGCCATTGTTCTGCTATAAAACAGATCAGGTGGAAGTTTGAGAACAAATGAAATAAAATTTACCACAAGATAACTACATGACAAATCACATGTTTATAACAAGATAACTACATGACAAATCACATGTTTATAACAAGATAACTACATGACAAATCACATGTTTATAACAAGATAACTACATGACAAATCACATGTTTATAACAAGATAACTACATGACAAATCACATGTTTATAACAAGATAACTACATGACAAATCACATGTTTATAACAAGATAACTACATGACAAATCACATGTTTATAACAAGATAACTACATGACATTACATTTTTAAGTCGACATATGAACTAAAGGAGCAGATATCGTAGCTCTGCTGTAAACTGTGATACAGTGCATTAAATATTCAGGACCACATCCTGATAATCAGCAGGAGTTTGAGAATAAATGAGAAGATGAAAATGTAACTACCAAAGAGCTATTGTTTGTTGTATATGCTAAGTCATCTATCTAGTAATCTCTCTGTGCTCAAGTAATCATCTATCTAGTAATCTCTCTGTGCTCAAGTAATCATCTATCTAGTAATCTCTCTGTTCTAGTAATCATCTGTCTAGTAAACTCTTTGCACATCAATGTCATACTAGCTTGAAAATATTGTTACTACCTTGATTATCTTCTACAGGTTAGAATGTCATTATCTGAAGAACCTAGAACACCTCCTCCTAACTACGATGCAGCTTTGTATATCTTGGCTCACAGTAACGAGTCATTTTGCCCGACAAAATTGGATGCGAAAAGTCCAGTTGTTCGGAGGTCAGTATCGACAGAATATGGATCTGCTGGGAATATACGCGCATCTCGATCTTCAGAATCAGATTATCTCCGACAATATTCAAACCCTGACACAAGATAATAAATGCTGACATGAATTAAAAAAACTAGTGGACAGATTTCATGTTTATCTAAACCAGTAATTATTTAAGCAATGTTTTTTTTAGTAATTTAGTCACAGATATTTAGCCTACTGACTACCACAATTGCATGTTATGCAATCTGCAGACGTTTATGTTAAGCTACTTTCATCACACCCTTAAATATTTGACTCCTGTTATGAAATCAATATCATAAAATTTGCAATCAGAATAGCTGAGGTCTGCTTACCGATTCATTTATCCATGTTCGATTATGGGAAACAACTTTTTACTGTTTGAAATCAAAGTTTTCATAAATACTGCCTTGTTAGTGACAGTAAGAAACATGGTTAAAAATGCCTGCCTTCATTAATACTGATATCATCAATTTGTTTGAAAACTTGGGCAGATTTCATTGGAAAGTGAGGAGAATATTTACTAACAGTTTGTTGACATTGATTATTCTTATAGTCAGCACACACAAAAAATTGAAGGTCTATAAGTGACCAAACCAGCTATTTCAATTTATGGGGGGGGGCTGCATCATGCCAACCACCAGGAGTTTGAGAACAATGTGGAAGGGGAGAATCTCAAGGTTAATGGGTCTAGTATTATGAGAGGTCTGTAGAACTACTCAGCCCTATAAAATTATATTGGTATATGTGATATGTTTAATTTCTGTCATGTGAAATGTCCCAGAGATCTGGTAAAATATACCAGAATTGTCATCTTCACTTGTCTATAGCATCATCATATATTAAAGACAGCTCAGAAATCAGAATATATGTTTTTTTAACTGATGTAATTTATTTAATAAATGAACCACTATACAGTTTCATAACTATATTCTTTCTCTGATCACAAAATATGTGACGTGGATGTAGGCAGGCAGAGTTACCATTATACAAGGTGTCTAGCAGAATCACTACCAATAAGAAATGTCAATATTTCTTATACTGGCGGACTGACTGATTTACTTATACTGGTGGACTGACTGATTTTCTTATACTGGTGGACTGACTGATTTACTTATACTGGCGGACTGACTGATTTACTTATACTGGTGGACTGACTGATTTACTTTTACTGGTGGACTGACTGATTTACTTTTACTGGTGGACTGACTGATTTTCTTATACTGGCGGACTGACTGATTTTTATGTTGGGAAATGTAAAAGTTTCAATAGATCTCAACATGAGAATGCCAGAAGATTGAGATATTCATTGTCGTCATCAAGGGGACACAACATTGCATGTATAACAACCTTGGTGGCCCTGTCTGGATTTATCATTTGTCTATAACTTCTGAACTAGCTGGATCTTGTAGGTTTAAGCTAAAATTAAAAAAATTGTGAACAGTAGAATGTGGAATAGTTAATTCTCCACTTGTCAATTGAATGAATAGTTAATTCTCCACTTGTCAATTGAATGAATAGTTAATTCTCCACTTGTCAATTGAATGAATAGTTAATTCTCCACTTGTCAATTGAATGAATAGTTAATTCTCCACTTGTCAATTGAATGAATAGTTAATTCTCCACTTGTCAATTGAATGAATAGTTAATTCTCCACTTGTCAATTGAATGAATAGTTAATTCTCCACTTGTCAATTGAATGAATAGTTAATTCTCCACTTGTCAATTGAATGAATAGTTAATTCTCCACTTGTCAATTGAATGAATAGTTAATTCTCCACTTGTCAATTGAATGAATAGTTAATTCTCCACTTGTCAATTGAATGAATAGTTAATTCTCCACTTGTCAATTGAATGAATAGTTAATTCTCCACTTGTCAATTGAATGAATAGTTAATTCTCCACTTGTCAATTGAATGAATAGTTAATTCTCCACTTGTCAATTGTGAATGTATTTCCAGTGGTCACATTGAACAGCTTCAACTCTGTCTAGAAACAATACTTCATTGACACTTTCCTTCTTTTAGAATAACAAACCCATATTCAACAGTTGTTTGTACCATTTTACTATGTTATGTTGCTCTGGAGGTTTCTGTCCAAATGTTTCTGCCTGAATCTTCTATGCACAAAAATAAGAAACTAATTCTGCAAGCCAATAACAGCATTAAACTTTCAGCTACACCGTCAACTCCGCCATTCTTGCTGTACTCATCACCATATTCTGCCATTGTGCATCACTCCCGTGCTATCTGCACATCACCATATTCTGCCATTGTGCATCACTCCCGTGCTATCTGCACATCACCATATTCTGCCATTGTGCATCACTCCCGTGCTATCTGCACATCACCATATTCTGCCATTGTGCATCACTCCCGTGCTATCTGCACATCACCATATTCTGCCATTGTGCATCACTCCTGTGCTATCTGCACATCACCATATTCTGCCATTGTGCATCACTCCCGTGCTATCTGCACATCACCATATTCTGCCATTGTGCATCACTCCTGTGCTATCTGCACATCACCATATTCTGCCATTGTGCATCACTCCCGTGCTATCTGCACATCACCATATTCTGCCATTGTGCATCACTCCTGTGCTATCTGCACATCACCATATTCTGCCATTGTGCATCACTCCCGTGCTATCTGCACATTTCCAGACAATTTTTAAATTTTCTTCACTGCTCCTAAAAATTGGTTTCTATTGGAGGTAACCATAAAAACATTGTAGCGTACATGAATGGGGGGCACATGAATGAGGGAATATTGATATTTGTTATTGTCTGCTGAACACACTGTACTAATAGGTAACAACTGCAGTAAAACTGCAATCCAACAGGTGGCACTTGCAACAGGACATTAAGTTTTTGCTAATGATTGTTCACAAACATAAATCTACATTTCAACGTAAAGTCGTAACAAACAGCTCTGTCCATGTTCACAATCAAGCCATTATTATGTGAACGTGGATCGTGCTGTTTCTTACTTGTGTTCTTGATAAAGGCCCTGTGGTAGAAACATGCATTTTTATGTTACCAGTGATTTTTTATTAGCCTGTTCCACGTTTCACCTGTTATATTAATAAAAGGAAAAAATGATAAAATCAATTTAAAAACCCCGATCATATTTTGTTGTATTTCATAACAATATCATCTAGACTCTCTCAAGTCAAATTACAATGTTATAGCAGAGAAATATACGATGTTATAGCAGAGAAATATCATACAATGTTATAGCAGAGAAATATACGATGTTATAGCAGAGAAATATACGATGTTATAGCAGAGAAATATCAACGTTGGTTAATATATTCATTGATATACAATGTGCCTTGGATATCTGGTGCTATCAAGGTCAGCTGAATTTGCTTTTTATTAACTTGAATGATTATTACAAAACAATATTTCCACCCAGACCAATTTTATTTAAAAAAAAATTAAATTATGTAATTTGTTTTGTTAACTTACAATTGTTGTTATTACAGTGAATGCTTATTTCTATACAGACCAAGTTTTTTGTACACTTTTATATTATCTGAATACTTAGAGGACAAATGTTGATCATGCATTGTCTGTTACAAATCTGTTTTTATATTATTTTGTCGTTACCTGCACAGGGTGTGCAGAAAGATACTTCCATAATGTGCCATGAATATGTTTTCAGATTTTTTCTGTTGAAATTATTGAACAAATCTAAACCGGTAAAAAACTTTTTGTTAATTATTTTTTTTAAATGTTTAACCTAGAGCACGCTGTCAGTAGAAAAATGTGCAACCCATAGAACGATACTGCAGAAAAATTCACCAGATTCAATGTATTTTAAGTTACTGTTCAAGCACCTCTTCTAACAAGAAAATCAGAATTGTAAACTAAGTCATTTATCCAGGTAATATGATTTAAAAATAGACATAATTTAACTTTTTGTGTTTTCATTGGTTTTCTGAGATGGACATTATATTCTAGAGTTTTAGTGAATATTTTTCTCTGCAATATGTCAAAATCGTTTGAAATGTGATACATTTTTTAGGAGTATTTTTCAGATTCTGCAGAATTTCTTGGTTTTACGGATACATACTTTTCCAGTTGCATATAACTGAGGAATGAGACAGCAGTTGTCTGTTGAATGTGACTGACGAGGGAAAGTATCGTGGATGTAGTTGATAGTGCCCCTACAGGCTACAACCATCTCTGAAGTTGTAGGACCATTAGACCTAGCTGATTACATTAGTAAGATGGACATGTTTCGTTTGTTTGATTATGAAATGACTTCAGAAGGAGAATATGCCGGAGTTTTGCAGAATTGTATTCAATGTTGAATATATCAAACATGAATAGAAGGTCAAAATAGGAGATATGTTTTATGGGTGGTTTCATTTTCCATCTGCACAATCTCACACATACACCAATAAACAAGACTGACGACATTACAATCAGCAACCATTCATTTATTTCCATTAAAAAAACAAGTATGCAAAAATACTCCACTAACAAGAGGTATTGCAGTTTCCAAAAATACTCCACTAACAAGAGGTATTGCAGTTTCCAAAAATACTCCACTAACAAGAGGTATTGCAGTTTCCAAAAATACTCCACTAACAAGAGGTATTGCAGTTTCCAAAAATACTCCACTAACAAGAGGTATTGCGGTTTCCAAAAATACTCCACTAACAAGAGGTATTGCGGTTTCTAAAAATACTCCACTAACAAGAGGTATTGCAGTTTCCAAAAATACTCCACTAACAAGAGGTATTGCAGTTTCCAAAAATACTCCACTAACAAGAGGTATTGTGGTTTCCAAAAATACTCCAGTAACAAGAGGTATTGCGGTTTCCAAAAATACTCCACTAACAAGAGGTATTGTGGATTCCAAAAATACTCCACTAACAAGAGGTATTGTGGTTTCCAAAAATACTCCACTAACAAGAGGTATTGTGGTTTCCAAAAATACTCCACTAACAAGAGGTATTGCGGTTTCTAAAAATACTCTACTAACAAGAGGTATTGTGGTTTCCAAAAATACTCCACTAACAAGAGGTATTGTGGTTTCCAAAAATACTCCACTAACAAGAGGTATTGTGGTTTCCAAAAACCATCCATAAATAATAGGTAAATTATAAAACATTATGCAGCAGCAGGGTGAAATAATTATTTGAATGGAACGTGCTAAAGGTTAAACAGAAAACATTATCTTTTCCTCCTTATTTTATTATCTGTCTATTGTGTTCAATTTACATGTGTACACACTTTACGAGATTTATTTAGTGGTCTTTATTCTGACCTGTGATTGTTGTGAAGGATTTTTATGTAACTGCTGGGTAAATATTAAATTTGTTGTTTTAGCATTGAAATGCAGAATGTAATTTAGAGCATGGGCCACTTCAAGAAACTTGATTATTGAGATGCAGAAATTAGATCTCAGACTACCTGCTATGTTAATATACATTTTTCTATGATAGACGGAGACATACAAATTCAGCAGTTTTGCTGTACGCTTGTGATACCATGTTTGTTGATCTCTGTGGCTTGATTATATCCCCTGTTGGCATGAGATATCAAGTTGTACTATTAAATTTACTTTCCTTATATGGAACTAAACAACAGCTCACAAACACATGCATATAAACTAAACAACAGCTCACAAACACATGCATATAAACTAAACAACAGCTCACAAACACATGCATATATCCCACAATGGCATGAGACCATGGACAGCTGGATCAGCAACTCCACTAACATACTAATGTTCTATCCAATCTTCCACGCATAGATGGCACCTGATGGTAATGACTAACTTAACATGATACATAACGTATGTACTCAAGGTGTTTACAAACGTATGTACTCAAGGTGTTTACAAACGTATGTACTCAAGGTGTTTACAAACACACAGCTCTTATCTATTTCTAGATATCATATGTGTATTATTACTTGCCATATTCCTGCTAAAACTAGTAGATATAGCTTATACAGATGTGATGCTTTTCTTATTGTGTGAAATGTACTAATACGCTTGCTGATTAGGAACTATGTAGCTCTGCTGCTTAACACTTTCACTGCCAAGGATGATTTTCTGCATCAAAACACAAAGTTTCCTTCACTGCCAAGGATGATTTTCTGCATCAAAACACAAAGTTTCCTTCACTGCCACGGATGATTTTCTGCATCAAAACACAAAGTTTCCTTCACTGCCACGGATATTTTTCTGCATCAAAACAGTTTCCTTCACTGCCACGGATGATTTTCTGCATGAAAACACAAAGTTTTCTTCACTGCCACGGATGATTTTCTGCATGAAAACACAAAGTTTCCTTCACTGCCACGGATGATTTTCTGCATGAAAACACAAAGTTTCCTTCACTGCCACGGATGACTTTTGTGTATATAACTTTTTTTCACGAGGAATGAATTACGTGACTGCAAGTTATCATTGGCGCACACGCTAGACTAGTCTTATCTATCTAAAACCTGTCATGGTCGTAGGAGTACGACATTGAGTGCATGAACATACCTAGTCCTCCAACGAATTATATTTTGTGCAGACAAGTGAGGAAAAATTGTGTCTTGTCCATCCGTTGTCTGTTCATGCTTTTATTTGCCCTCCTGTGCTTCTTCTACCGTACAAAGATAAATGCATAGGTGCTCTTGATTCCTGTCTCAATAAATCCACCAAAGTGCAGAGGTCACAGTTCCATGTTGATTTATCCGTCTTTCTTTGTATATCTATTATGTTTCTCTTTACGGGCGGTTCCATTCCTCACACCAATCTTATGGGCGGTTCCATTCCTCACACCAATCTTATGGGCGGTTCCATTCCTCACACCAATCTTATGGGTGGTTCCATTCCTCACACCAATCTTATGGGCGGTTCCATTCCTCACACCAATCTTACGGGTGGTTCCATTCCTCACACCAATCTTATGGGCGGTTCCATTCCTCACACCAATCTTATGCAATCTTGAGAGTGACCACGATTCACACTTTTGAAAATCTTCGCCGTGGGATATCTCATCACACTCTACATCGGTTTGATTCTGTGCGAGACTTCTGTTTATTACAAATATCATTTAAAAAACGTGGAGAAAAAATAGCAGATAACTGGAAATTTAATGATTGTAAATAGTTTCAAGAAAAACTTCAAAATGGATGTTGTAGACAATACCAGATGAAACGTGACTCTTGACCTGAACTATTTAGCCAGTAATAGTGGTAAACGCTGAACTATTTAGCCAGTAATAGTGGTAAACGCGGAACTATTTAGCCAGTAATAGTGGTAAACGCTGAACTATTTAGCCAGTAATAGTGGTAAATGCTGAACTATTTAGCCAGTAATAGTGGTAAACGCTGAACTATTTAGCCAGTAATAGTGGTAAACGCTGAACTATTTAGCCAGTAATAGTGGTAAAACTAACTTAGAATCAGATACAGAATTGGAATTTGCAGGTCAGGAACTAGTGATGGACACCTACTTTGAAAACGGGAGCACGGTCTTGCCATTGATAGACAAAGTCATTCATATAATAATTAGAAATGAAACCTGTGTGATAAAAGCTGGAGATGAACATTATTGGAAAGTTGATTTTTGTCAGAAGGTTTCAACGCCCTAACACTGTTTGATTTGTTTCTTAAAATGATCTCATGCCTAGAAAATGGCACTGCAGTGGGAAACACTTGGATTTAAAAGGGCATGGCAGCGGAAGTGTTCAAGCACATTGGTTTTATATCTTATTCATTATCAAACCCATAACCCTTCAGTCATAGGGTGCCACTCTGTTCTCATATCTTATTACTGATGTCACAATCAATCCCAATAGTTTTGGGATGTAGTTTTTAGACAATATTTATTTTTTCCAGTAGTTTACCATTACTTTTTGAATTGACTACCTGCAGCTGTATTTGAACTTGTGCTATTGAGGTGTTCACTACCTCCAAGCCACAGAGCTGGAGCAATGATTAGACTGACCACAACTACTTTATTGTAGAGTATGCACTTCATTAAACAGTATTATCCACTGTCTATAATTGTATTTTATCCACTGTCTATAATTGTATTTTATCCACTGTCTATAATTTTATCTTATGAATGAGAAACTTACAGAGAATAAAAAATATCTTTGCTCTCATATGACCAATCATTTATGTCACCAAGTTGGTGATCTAGTCTCAAGATCCCTTGAGGCCATATAAATTTACACACAGATTTTGATTTGGAGATTCTACTCTTCTCAACAGTACATGTTATATTGTTTGTCCTCTTCACATTAGTCAGGTCATGCAGGAATCTGCACGATGAGAGAAAAGGCTGGTGAGTTCTGACACAGTATTGAGAGATAGACGAATTGACTAGGCTAACATACTTAACTCCCTATGATAGCATCGACTAAATTAATGAGGTTGATAATTCCTTCTCCATGTCCAGGATAAAGAAACAGCTTGAAAAGTGCAGGTGCTGGAAATGTGACTCATTGTGGGCAAGAGTATTTGTTAGTCAACAGATAACTAGAATTATCAGTTGTTATGTAATTACGGATACTAAAACATTCTAAAACAACATATGTGGTGAGTCCCTTAAGGGCATACAAGTGGCTGGTGAACAGAACAATGACTTCGCTAGCTCTAAAGGGCATCAATGTCATCTGGGAATCCATCTATCAATCAGAAATGCCCAATGCAGCGCAGCAACAATGCTTGAATCATTTAGAAACATCAAATTGCAGAGACACTGAGATAATGTGCCCAAAACACTGTGAAATCAAACACACAGATGTCCAACTCTGATTATACACGTCTTATCTGCAGCTGGGGATTATATGCCAGCATTGGACTTTTTCTTCAATCAGCTCCGCATACACCAGACAGATGCAATTTCATCTCAAGACTATTGTCATGGAACAATGCTTAAAGGCGAGAAACGGTTCAGTACCCGACCCAAGTCAAAATCCCTGACTACTGTCTCCATAGAGATTGCTACTCAGGAACATGTTTTGGCTTGCAAAGTCCAACGTCACAGTCAGTGATAAACCGTAATAGCATAGAATTGATACACATCCATCGCCTGGTCACAGGCTAGGGAAGTTTACTTGAATTAAACGCATGCTAAAATCGGATGTGCTAAGACCTAAATTCAACAGTAGTACAGCATATCTCACACTGAATTTTACAATGATTATTTGAGAGCGAATGCAGAAGGCGGCCATTGTCATCATCTGCTGTGGATGACGATTATCATTATTATTATTATTAATGGCAGATATACTCAAGGGGAAGTCAATGTGTCTTGTGTTCAGTGATAATGATCTGATGAATGACGACCAAACATTAGTTTCAAATTGTTCTCAATTTACATCTGGTTTTACCATTCAGCCAAATGTTAGTTTCAAATTATTCTCAATTTACATCTGGTTTTACCATTCAAGCTATTGCTTTAAGATATCTATTCGTTAATACTCACTGATGGAGTTTTTTCTTTTTTTTTTTTACAGAATCTGTAACAATATTTATAATTAGATTGTATCACAGAAATATTTGCTGGTGTGGTTCTGCTGTAATCTTGAATGTACAATGCTATTGATTAAATTTGTGCCACACATAAACTTGCTGCTTACTTTTGTTGAACTCTTGTGATTTCATATATACATAAATCTGATTATATCCAGTTTGATATTGGCTATGTTTTAGCAGGTTGTGGGGTTTCCTACTGTGGTTCAGTTAACAGGAATAGTACTTATGTAGAACTTATGTGAACAGTGCAGCTGGGACATTCCTGTAGTATGAAAATATCACATAATATTCCTACAAAACTAGACAGAATTTATTGATAGCATCACATGACATTTCTACACAACTAGACAGAATTGACTGAAAACATCAAAGGACATTTTTACAAAACTAGATATAATTTATTGAAAACATCACATGACATTTCTATAAAACTAGTGAACAGAATTGACTGAAAACATCACATGATATTTCTATGAAACTAGACACAATTTATTGAAATGATCACATGATATTTCTATAAAAAATTTCTCATAATTGACTGAAAACATCCCATGAGAAATACATGAGACAGAATACCAACCACAAAACCACCAGTCAACAATCAATTATCTCTCAATCAAGAATCAGCATTGGCATCTACAACAATCAATTATCTCTCAATCAAGAATCAGCATTGGCATCTACAACAATCAATTATCTCTCAATCAAGAATCAGCATTGGCAAGGCATCTACAACAATAAACAGTCACAAAAATAGAACATAAAATTATCTGTAAAAACTAAACTCCTGGCACAGGTCTCCTTTATGGCAGTGAAATATGGGCAACCTACAAGTACCAGGAGAGACAACTAAACAGCATTCACATGAGGTGCCTACATAGAATTCTTGGAGTTAAGTGAAATTCTTGGAATTCTACCTTATGGAGAATTAGTCTGGGAAAAGGTCTCAGGGTCGACCTCTACGTTTGTACAAAATTGTATGCAAATTCAATATGCATGACACAGGCATTGATACTGTATCATGGGAACAGGCTGCCATGGAGGAGAAAGATCAAGAATGGTATAAAGACAAAGGAGAAAGTGATAGCAGCTAGTTCAAGATCTGCACATATAAGAAGACACAAACAACACGTGATGGTACAAGTGAACCTGTGATTCTTTGTACATACTGTAGAAGACTGTGGCTCAGACTGGTCTTATGTGTCACATCCATCATGAACATGGATCGTAGATTTTATTTCTTATAGCACAACAATAATACAGTGGAATCCAGTTACAACAAATTTCTCTTTAACAAAAAAATATCAGATTATTGTACCTCTTTGCTTACATTTAAAAAAAAACTGATTAAAGTGCATGCATTTAACCAGTAATAGAGGGGCACACAGTGACTCAGGACGTGACACTCCTTTTGGTTTGAATATTTGGTTGCATGCGTGGAACAATAGAGAAGTTCAGCATAATCAGTAGTCAATTGGTGGCGGGAATGAGTGCAGTGAAGCCTATCTTGGCTGCAGCGGCTCGGAGCAGTGCATAAGTTGAAACCTAACTTCCTGGTGGTGTGATAGTTATTCTCTGGCACGTGGTGGGCCGAAAATCCACACTTCCCAGCAATATAATGCCATTTTAATGGCATTGGGTCAAAGGGCATGAGACCATGGACCTCTGGATCAGCAACCAACCAAATCAGCACACACGGGGGCCATCTCCAGCATACTCTTCTACTCCTGACTCTGAAAAGCAATAACGGGTTTAGCAGATATAGATAGATAGTGGGGGAATTAGAACTGTTGTATCCAAGGGGCTAATAAATGAGACTACAGTAAAACTGTATCAACATAAAGATACTTATGTAGAACAGAAGGTAGTTAGTTTTATGTAGAACAGAAGTTAGTTAGTTTTATGTAGAACAGAAGGTAGTTAGTTTTACTTAGAACAGAAGGTAGTTAGTTTTATGTAGAACAGAAGGTAGTTAGTTTTATGTAGAACAGAAGGTAGTTAGTTTTACGTAGAACAGAAGTTAGTTAGTTTTATGTAGAACAGAAGTTAGTTAGTTTTATGTAGAACAGAAGGTAGTTAGTTTTATGTAGAACAGAAGTTAGTTAGTTTTATGTAGAACAGAAGTTAGTTAGTTTTATGTAGAACAGAAGGTAGTTAGTTTTACGTAGAACAAGTTAGTTAGTTTTATGTAGAACAGAAGTTAGTTAGTTTTATGTAGAACAGAAGGTAGTTAGTTTTATGTAGAACAGAAGGTAGTTAGTTTTATGTAGAACAGAAGGTAGTTAGTTTTACGTAGAACAGAAGGTAGTTAGTTTTATGTAGAACAGAAGTTAGTTAGTTTTATGTAGAACAGAAGTTAGTTAGTTTTATGTAGAACAGAAGGTAGTTAGTTTTATGTAGAACAGAAGGTAGTTAGTTTTATGTAGAACAGAAGGTAGTTAGTTTTACGTAGAACAGAAGGTAGTTAGTTTTACGTAGAACAGAAGTTAGTTAGTTTTATGTAGAACAGAAGTTAGTTAGTTTTATGTAGAACAGAAGTTAGTTAGTTTTATGTAGAACAGAAGTTAGTTAGTTTTATGTAGAACAGAAGGTAGTTAGTTTTATGTAGAACAGAAGTTAGTTTTATGTAGAACAGAAGGTAGTTAGTTTTATGTAGAACAGAAGTTAGTTTTATGTAGAACAGAAGTTAGTTTTACGTAGAACAGAAGTTAGTTAGTTTTATGTAGAACAGAAGTTAGTTAGTTTTACGTAGAACAGAAGTTAGTTAGTTTTATGTAGAACAGAAGGTAGTTAGTTTTATGTAGAACAGAAGGTAGTTAGTTTTATGTAGAACAGAAGGTAGTTAGTTTTATGTAGAACAGAAGGTAGTTAGTTTTACGTAGAACAGAAGTTAGTTAGTTTTACGTAGAACAGAAGGTAGTTAGTTTTATGTAGAACAGAAGTTAGTTAGTTTTATGTAGAACAGAAGGTAGTTAGTTTTATGTAGAACAGAAGGTAGTTAGTTTTATGTAGAACAGAAGGTAGTTAGTTTTATGTAGAACAGAAGGTAGTTTTATGTAGAACAGAAGGTAGTTAGTTTTATGTAGAACAGAAGGTAGTTAGTTTTATGTAGAACAGAAGTTAGTTAGTTTTACCCATCACAGACTAACGGACACGAAAAAAATATAGATGCCAGTAAACAAAAGAGGCTAGAAGTTTGAAAAATACGGCTGACTGCCGGAAGTTTTTGATTTTACCATTGATTTACCATCTGTTCTGTGTCTATATTTATCTTGAAAACCGTATGATTTAAACATTGATTTATTCTGTATACTGTCATCTATATGTGACAGTTTCTCAACAGTACAACTAACTACCTGATGTTCTGTGTAAGTACTTCAAGTGTCCCTTATAATGTCATCTTTGCAAGTAAATGGTATTTTACAAAGCATTCTTAGTGAATATTTAGGAACATCAATACATAATAAGAAAAAAACGAACAGGCTAGTTCCATGTGAGTTTATTCGTTGCCAACATTCTTCCATTAAAAAAAAAACTGATGAGACACGGTGTCATCATTACACACACAAAAATCTGAATTACAACCCTTGATTTACAAACAATTGGATTCGTTTTTTAGACAGAAAAATTATGTCAGTCTGTGATACATTCTTTGTGTATCCACACATCACCCTATCTGGTTAATATTAATATAACACACCCAGACAGTCACACAACTAATAGCTATATCATAAGTTGATCAAATTGACAAAACTAAAATGCAGATTTCAAAGCTGTTATCTGAATTGTTGCGTAAAGATAAGAACTATCGCTGCAAACATGACCAACATATTGAATAATGAAGTAAATGAAGATGCATTGATTGATATATTGTTTGGTATATGGTTGCTCAGAAATGTTGCTCAGTCTTTGTCATTCTTTTCAAACTGCTTGGTCATGTTCTTGATCTTGTCCCACAATCCCATAGGGCCAGGAAGTAGAGGAACCTGGCAGACATTAACATGAATAATTATTGAAAACAATTTGTCATATCTCGATCCAATTATTATCTCTCTCTCCTCACACAATTCTCTTTCTCTTAACACAATTGATACTGTCAGATGTCAGGAAACTTGATACTGTCAGATGTCAGGAAACTTGATACTGTCAGATGTAAGGAAACTTGATACTGTCAGATGTCAATAAACTTGATGCTGTCAGATGTCAGGAAACTTGATGCTGTCAGATGTCAGGAAACTTGATACTGTCAGATGTCAATAAACTTGATGCTGTCAGATGTCAGGAAACTTGGTACTGTCAGATGTCAGGAAACTTGATACTTTCAGATGACAATTTCAAGTATGAAAGTCAAAGTTTCAAGTATGAAAGTTACAAGTATGAAAGTTTCAAGTATGAAAGTTTTAAAGTTACAAGTATCAAAGTTACAAGTATAAAACTTTCAAGTATGAAAGTATCAAAGTCTCAAATATGAAAGTACTAAGTTTCTTGACATCTGTGACTATTAATTTTCCTTACATTTGGTTATTATTAACATTCTCAAGAAATGAAAAACTCCTGACGGCTAACTTTCTGACTGGTAACTGACCTGGTAGTTCTGACAAAAGTATATACCCGCGTACACTCCTATAGCCAAAGATATCTGTGGAATATTCAGCAACTTTTCATAATTTGAACATTTGGTGTGTGTTACTATATTTAAAATGAAAAAAAACAGTAACATAATACACCAGAAGCTTCATACAAGTTTACAGAACTCTGTCGTATAAGTACTTGTCTCTTGTTATACATGCAAGATCTATCAATGAATAAAGTTATTAGACTTGTATTTTCATTGACTAACAGCTGACCTTAGATAACAATGCCAATAATTTACTCATAAAACTCATCAATAGTAATAACACTCAATGTCAAATATTGTCAGTGAGAAATAATACATTAAGAACAAGGAGTTTTGCTACTGTGGCACTCTCCACTTTGTTGGATATCTTTGGACACTGTTTATTATTTATAGCTACAGATACAAGCACATTTACTTTCCTAGAAGATCTGGTACCCAATTCCTCAGGCTGGGTCACCCTATGAAGCATTTGTCTTGAAACATCTAAAGATACTTACAGTTAAACTGAAAAATTCAATCTGTGTCACCCGACCGGAAAAAGAAGAGCACTAACCACTGAACTACCTCCTGTCAATATTTAATCTGAATCAATGTTGACAAATACATATCACATGATGAAAATGGTTCCCATAGCTCACTGATTACACACAAATCTTACCACCACTTAAAGTGTTGGTAATTATGTTTACGTTGCTAATAGTTCTAAATTCATTTAGTCACAATATCATATCTTTTTCCATGAAGGAAAGATTCCAAAATCTAGCAATGGGGCAACTGAAAAGAAGCAGTTTTATCCATCAAGCTAAACGACTCCATAGACAACTTACAGACCTACCTGAAGTTGACAGCCCCTTAAGGTCTGTACCAGAACAAACCCCGTGGAATGAAAGGCATGGAATGCCAATATACATTCAGATCCATATGAAAGGAATACTAAGCGAGAACGAACAGAACAGTGTTTAGCGAAGGACAGTCACCCTCAGTTTCCTGGATGAGGAATATCCACAAGATATATGGGTCAGCACAGAATGCAGTGAGGAATGGAGGTGCAGATGTATATATAGAATATCCACACAAGCCTAAAGATACAATCAGAACACCGACAGGGAAATTCTGCAATAATTATGATGCAGAAATCCAGGCAATTAGTGTGGCAGCTAAAAAACTGCTGAACTCCAACTCTGGCCTACAGCCTGTGCTATTCCTGACAGATGCAAGGTCAGTGCTTCAAGCTCTCCAGTCTGGAAAACTAACAGACTTGAAAAAACTACTTAGCGAATTGTTGTACCAGTATAGGGTAACCATGCAGTGGATACCCTCTCACTGTGGAATACCAGGAAATGAAAAAGCAGACCAACTGGCTAAGGAAGGTGCTGCCGAAGACCAACCAGATCACCTACCATCAGAAAAAACAGATGATCAAGTCAATAAGAAAGCCACAAACACCAACACAAGATGTCTCACATTATGAACAGATCAGAACAAGTTATAATTCTACGTCTCAGAACAGGACACAACCGACTCCGCAGTCACATGTATACAAAGTTCAAGATTGGCAACACGGCCATGTGTACATGTGGACAGGCAGCACAGAGTGCCAAACATATACTTCAAGAGTGTTCTGAGCATGAAACGCTGAGGCAGACATATTGGCCAGAGGAAACAACACTGGAATCAAAGCTCTATTGGACACTGTATGAACTACAAAAGACAGTGAGTTTTTATTAAGGAGACGAATTACAGATATAGACATGCTTCAAGTGAACGAGAGAAGAAGAAGAAGAATATCTTTTCCCCAGTCTTGCATCTTTATTTACATAGCATTAATTTAAAAAAGAGATGTGGCTTCTGAGAAGAATGATGAAAATATCATGGACAGTTAAGAAAACTAATGCAGAGGTTCTCATTGATGCTGGCGTAAAAAGATAAATCATATCAAAAATTAGGGCCAGACAGTCAAAGGTTTCTAGGGCATGTGCTGAGAAGAACACAGCTTGAACACTTAATAACCACTGGAAAGATCTAGGGGAAAAGATACAGGGGATGACAAAGAAAGAAGTTGCTAGATGGATTAGTATTGTGGCACTGTAGAAGTTCACAACCGAGCTTGTTGATAACACAAGAGACAGAGAGTCACGGAAAAACATGATCGCCTATGCCATTCGGCATGGCACTTGATTGATTTGATTCATTTAAAGATCTTAATATATAATTCCTATCCATAATTTCCAGCTTATAAAGCGAATGTATCTGCTCTTTCATTGTCAAGGACTCCTGTGTGTCCAGGGGCAATAAACTAAGACATCTCCGCAGATTAAAGTAATGTACCCCACTCACTCATGTCTAAGCGACTCAATGTACCCCGCCCACCCACGTTCAATCACAGAGATAAAGAATGAACTAATCAAATATACTCTCCTTAAACTGGATGATGATGATCAGCTATTCAACAATATTGTTTGCTTACCAATCGTGACATTCTGAAAGCTTTGACTCTTTATGTTCTGTGGAGAAACAAACAGACATTAGACCTTACATACCAACACCTACAATGGTAACAACAATTGCTTCAAAAATACTGATATTTTAACAAGTAAATTCAATTAGGAAGCATGAGGATAAATTAAAATAATTCTTTCAGATAATATTTTAACAACAATCTGACCAAAAAAATGTATGACAAACATTTGTTTTGTTTGTTTTTCCAATGATCTGTTTTGTTTGTATTTCCAACAAATATTTGTTTTGTTTGTATTTCCAACAAACAAAAGAGGCAATTTAATTGCTATATTAGAATATGTTATTTATAGTTACCATAGCTATACAGAAATGTTCTATGTCAGGGTCGGCCTGTTTATCTTTATCTCAAAGAAATTCTGAGTCTGTCTACCATCAGCCCGGATCATCTTAAGAAGATTAACACTTGGAAGCAGTGTAACCATTGATGCTTCAGAAATAACCCTTTAAAAAATCCCCAGACTAGATCATTCAATATAAATAAGGTCAGGGCAGTACATAATTTACCTTAATCTTTAGCACGCTGTATTTACAATTCGGGCGGTGCATTCCACCAGAATTGTGTCATTTAAACCCGAAACCAAACGAAAAAAATAGAGATCGATAACTTTTTGACAACATTGAGAAGAAAATTTATCGCCATTTTGTTAATATGGTGGGGATATGATGAAAAGTGATTTTGAAATGGAAATCCGAGCAATTTATAGTCTTCTGCATCACAGCGAATCAAGTTTATTATACTTTTCTATCATCGTATATTCAGTGAAATCTTCATGTTTTCAGCTGGAAAAGTGAAAAACTTGAGAGGTAAATCCTTCATATTCATTATTTAAAATATGCCACGATGTTTACATTATGTAAAATATATAATAGTCAACAGATTTCACAGCTGTCGATCGATCAAAAATATGGTACTCCTAGATCTAGATAGGTCTAAATCTGTCTTTATCACTTTCTCACACGTCTCACATCACACACATACAAACAAAACTTATACCAATATATGCAGAATTTAATTCTTTATTTATATGTGCAAATATTATTTAAATATCTGTAACAACAAAAACATTATCGCGTTTCAAAACAGCCACTGACGATTGCATAACATTTCCAAAAACCAATTCTGCAGCAGGAGAGAAATTGCGTAATTGTAAACACAGCATGCCTACGGTTAAAAAGGTCATTTGCTAATTTTCATATGCAATTCCATTGTTTTCATGAGACTTTTGGTGACCTGGTTTTTCGGGAGGATTTTTTTCTAAATTCCTTTGATGTCCTGAAAAAACCCAGATTAAGGCAAATTTGGTCAAAATAACCCCAGCCCCAGATGATGGCAAAATAAACCCCAAAATCTTGTGAAAAAACACCAGGTGTGGCAATGCCATTTGGAAGAACCGAGCTCTCAGTAGTAAGCAATGCTTTCAGAAGTCTCCTACTCGAGGAGGGGTAACAATTTTATATGTAGGAATCCTATTTAAAAAAAAATTTTTTAGTAAACCTATAGCATTTATTAACGCCGTAGGGGTGTGAGATAGCGGTCTCACATTTCAGCTCTGGTATATGAGGGCAGTAGCCATCTCCTATCCCTCGTAGTTTTTGCTTCCCAAATTAATCTGGTATCCAATTAAGATGGGTCGATCTGGGAGTGTTGCGATCTGAAAAATATTTTCGCCTCAACTGGGGAATGAACCCAGGACCACTCATGCGATTACAGTGCACTTACCACTGCACTAACCCTAATCCCTAAACAAAAATCTAACAAGTCTCCCACCCAAGATGGATGTGCCGGGGCATTAGCAAAAATAAAACGGCGACAAAACACATTTCCATTCTCTGAACTACATCCTTCTGGAAATCTAGTATGGCATACTACAAGAGAGAACTAGCAGGAGTTTGAGAATGATTGCTGAAGAAGAAACATATTTCTAAAAACGTGAAACAAATCATGTAGTTTAAAAAAAAATTATCTGCAAGAAAATGTTCTTTAAGAAGGGGTGTTGTTTACATTTTTGTGGCCATAATTAAGCAGTGGGAGGAGAGGGAGTTCCTGCAACTTGTCAGATGTTGTCAACATGGAAGTGGTAACAAATTGGCAAATAATAGTTAATGTAATTTATTGACATCCACTTAGGTCATTTTTTAAATTCCATTTTAGCAGCATCTGTGTTTTTTTGTTGAGTTATCTGATTTTTATCATATTGCGAAGGCAGCAGATATGAATGATATTATGTCCTCTCCCATATTTGGAGTTCTGTATGATGTCCATGTTTTTGAGTTGTATAAAATAATCAACTAAGAGTTGTTGTTTGTCCATCATGTGATGATGACCATTTGCTACATTCATGTTATCTTCTTCTTCTGTGTTCGCTCTCATATAACCACAACGAATATTTCGTGTGATTTCCGCCGGGGAGCGAGAAGTACGTTGTGCTGCAAGTTCCACAGTAGAACTGTGATTATTTGCACCCCGGTTGGCCACTTGTGGTCAGGACGTCCGAGGTCCAGCACATCCGTTTTCGTCATTCCTTTATTTCGGGTTTGGTCCCTAGTCCGTGACAGCCTGTCCATCTGTCGCCGGGCACACTGGTGTGTAGTGCCTCTTCACCAAGACGCTTGTCGCGCGCGTCTACCTGGTACGAGGTGTTCCATCATCTATGAACTCTTCTCGCGCATTTGGACAAATTGTGCCTGTGCCCATCGGGTACTGAACCGTTTCTCATCCGCGAGCCTGGTTCCGTATGAGGAAGAACTCGTCGAAGAAGAGTTGGACCCTGGCTCGTTCGCCCTCCTACTCGAGGCGTCGTTCACCAACATTGTGAACCCCTCGTCCAAGTTCGAGTCTCACACCACGCATTTGAGAGCAAGGAGATCTCGAGCTGAGCGACCTTGTCCCAATAGTGCCTGAGCCCATCAGGTACTGAACCCTTTCTCTCTGCAAGTGTGTTTCCGGTATAGGAAGCTTGACAGTAGAGTTGGGCCAGGGCTAATATCGTTGTCCCTTTTGTGCCTGAGCCCATCAGGTACTGAACCCTTTCTCTCTGCAAGTGTGTTTCTGGTATAGGAAGCTTGACAGTAGAGTTGGGCCAGGACTGCCATCGTTGTCTCTTTTTTGCCTAAGCCCATCAGGTATGACCCCTTTCTCTTCGTGAGCATATTTCCAGTTTAGGAAGGCTCTACATTAGAGTTGGGTTAGGTCTTCTTGCTTTTCCGAACGCTCGTGATTGGGTCTGGGTCTCTGCCTATGAGGAGTACAGGTAACTAGAAGCTCGTTTCGAGCTAACAGAGCTTGTAGTTCCCCCTTCCTATGAACCTTTCACTTTCTATTTGCAGTTCGCGCTTCCCTCTGGCGCTGTTCTGCCCTTTCATTGTGTCATTGTACTCATTATGACATACATTTGTTTCTTGCAATGCATTAACTTTTACGTGCCTTTTACATTGGCCGCCCCTCCAATGTTCTGACTGGACTAGCTGGCGTCACTGTATGTGGTGATGCTAATGGTGTCGGAGATATTGTCTGTCTCTAATGCAGTCAAATCTCATTCCAACGGCTTCCTCCACCTTCTTGGACATGATCCCCGAATGATTTGGCCAGAATCAGCTTGAGCTGCTGTATTTCTGTTACCAGGGTGCACTGCGAGGAGGTACATTTGGGATCTTGGTTATTTGCTAACCCTGGGTCTGCCTAGAGCAATGCGTTCCCTTTGCACCCCATTCAGGTTATAAAATTCAGTTCAGAATTATGTCCTTGACTATGAGTTCGTAGATTACTAATAAGCCCTATTCTAGCCGCAAATGTCCTTGGACAATTTGGGCACGGGATAACTACTATAGATGGTGTTTAATCTACTGATGCCTTTCTAGCTAGTCTCCGCTGTTGAGCTGCTGCATTTCTCGTCTTTTCACAAGATGTTACACCTTTTTTGTCTGTAGAGTGCAATGTAGTTCTATTTCGTGAAAATCTTTTCGTATCTTATATTATCTATATTAAATATATACTCGAGATAAAATAAAATCTGTTAACATTTTAATTCTAGAATTGTTATCTACTCTGTGTGTTGTCATTATCTCTATTTCATCATTAAACTTGGTACAGTTTAACATTACTCTCATTCCTAGTCTCTCTCCCTCGCTGTTCTAGTTATGTTATAGAAATGAGAGCTGGTGTGCATATTCATATTTTTCTCTTTGCATTCTCAATCACACTAGTTGTTCTAACAATTGAAATTACTTTAAGCATTGCCTCTACTATTTGCCTGCAAAATTCTAAACATTTATATCTTATCATTCAGTTTACACATTGAGTTTTATCACTACACCCTTACATTTCCCAATAGACTTATATTGTATCAAAATTAATTGCGCCCCTAGTTACATAAAATCAGGAAAAGTAGCGTTGAGTCAGCTAGGCTAAAATAGACATGGTTATATATGTCACTGTGAATGGTTTAGAAAGATTCATAATGGAGAGGGGCTGAAGTAAAGTATAGTTCTCCACTGTGACCTTTGTTCTAGTTTCTAGGTGTTACCTGACCTTTGTTGTGTGATTTGGCAAGCTTACGGGTAAGTACTTAGAGTAAGGTTAGGATTAGAAATAATATTTCTAATGTGTGCGCGAACACGCTCCGTGTGTAGCGGGCAGAAATACTGATCGCTCACCACAAATAATAGGAAATTGTAAAAAATGTGTAATTTGGAAAACAGATTATGCATAAGCTCCTCTGTGTCTAGAGTTGAACTGTGTGATTGTCGGATGTGACATAAGAGCAGCCATTATTTTGATTGGTGTTACACAGGAATCCATGATGTTGGATCGTTAAAATTGTCAACAGTGCACAATTTATAAAGTTATAGCACAGTGAAGAACTAATCAGTATTTTTACCATTATTAGCATTTATTTAATTAATAATAAATAATATAATTAATAATTAATTAATATAGGGAAGGAAGGCCTTGATAAATTATAGTCTGGTAGAGAAGGGTTAACGGCATTAATGATTGAAATAAAAATTTATAATTAAAAATTTGACGTACTAACTGCAGTGCCAGTAACGTCCAGTTTGAGTTTATCCCGTCTCTAGTCTTGTCTCTGGTCTGGCTGGCCTTCGCCGCTACGGCTACGTTGTTGGAATGAAAGTCACAAGTAGGCCCTATTTGGTTTATGACAATATTTTAACAGAAATACAGTAACTTTCCTTGGCTAACTTGCTAGGTTCAAAATGGCTTTCAAGAAGAGCAAATATCACATAACTTGCTAAATTTGAAAGAATGGCTAATCTAAAATGTTCACTAATTTAGGTTGACCGTTGACGTCTATCAGTATCACCTTTGACTGGGATAGTTTGACAACGGAAGATATTCTAACTCCTGTCTTGAAGAGCTCTGAAGGAAACTAAGCGGTTGTTACGTACATTATGTGTATCGCAAGATCAAAGTACATTGGAAGAACTTGCACAAAATAGAGCTTTTTTACTAAACACAATAACAAAAAGAAAACTACGCCTGTTTGGTCATATAAAGAGACATAACTGTTTAGAAAGACAAATAATGGAGGGGACAGTACCCGGGAAGAGGAGAAGGGGCAGACCAAGAAGACGATGGACTGACGACATTAAAGATAACATGAATACATCGCTAGAAAATGCAAGCCACATCGCCCAAGACAGAGAGAGGTTCAGAGAGTTCATTGGGAAGACAACGTTCTGGAAGGAATACGTCACATGACACATATGGCCCTAATTCTAAATGAATGTTCAAAAGTGGATAGGCCTATAAGATTTGGTCATCATCACTTGTGATGGACGAACACATATGTGTATCGCACAGTAGCCTATAATGCACCTTTTCGCCAAACCAGACTTTTTAATCCAGTAGGCCCTATTATTGTTTATCCTATAAGAAATATAATCTACAATCCATTGCCATGATGGATGTGACACACAAAATCAATCAGAGCCACAAATAATATTCCATAGTATGTAAGAATCACAGGCTCGCTTGTACCATTGCGTGCTGTTGTGTGTCTAAAAAGACGTTCAGCCCTTGAGAAGGGCTACCTTTTCCTTTGTATACCATTTCTCCCCCCCCCCCCCCATGCAACACGACCCATGGCAGCATGTTCCCATGGTTCAGTATCGTGTATAACTCGTTTGCTTATGTCTTTGTATCAAAGTAGAGGTTGTCCCCGAGATCTCTTCCCAGACTGTCCATCTATCTATTGAATTGTCCTATATCGTCGTTTCTCTGCTTAGGCTATGCTCTTCTGCTTTTGTTTACGGCACATGATTTTTCGCCCGTGTGTTCCCGGGGCCCGAATGGGAGCAAAGAATAGCAACACTGTTTACCTTCCACGCATGTCGTAAAAGGCGACTAAGGAGGTTATGGGATGGAGTTGGCTGTACATCCCATATAGGGTCAGTGACCCAAAGCCATGCTGAAGTCGGATGTGTCAGGCCGAAAGGCGCAGATATCGCAGCAATGCTGTAAACCATGACACAACGCAGTCCTTTCTCTGGACTACATCCTGCTAATCTGCAGGAGTTTGAGAATGAACGCAGAAGAAGAAGACGGCACATGATTGATGATCGGTTTTTCGACTGTGGCACGTTTGGTCGCTTGATATGCAGTAATATTGTGACATCTCAGAATATTGGTAACTCCTCCACTCCACCTTCTTGGTTTTCCTCTTGCTGTTTCAATTTTCATGTTGTATGCTGTCATAAGGGTTCAGCCACAGATGTTATTCCAACAGTTCTTGTAATATCCTCATTTCTCACATGATCTCTTCTTTTTCTGTTTGCTGCTTTTCTTAGACATTTCTCACGTAGTAAGTTTTCTCTCTTGTTCTAGAGTTACTGTGTATCAATATCAGAACACATTCATTTAAGTCTGATTTGTTCCCCATTCTTCAAACGACTGTATCTAACTGGGAATCAAGACAGGAGAATAAGAAGCTGGTGCACTGCTGCAGCGCCTCAAATGGTGAAATGCTAAGATCAATCCATGGATAAAGATAAATAGAAAACTCCCACCTACGTGGTGTTCTCTAGCCCGAAAGGCAACAGGAAAGTAACACTGCGCTGTCATACAGCCTATGTTGTGAATGCTACTAAGTAGGATTAGGGATGAAGTTAATTACTGCATTCTGTAACTAAGCTGGTACACTTGTCATTCTGATAAAGGCTCAAAATATCACATTGAAGTCAGATCATATTGGGTTGGCTAGTTGGTTGCTGATTCATCGGTCCATTAACTCATGCCTTTTGACCCAATGCCATCAAAATGGCATTATATTGCTGAGAAATGTGTGGATTTTTGGCCCACCCTGGGCCAGAGAATAGCGATCACACCACCAGGAAGGTAGGTTTCAACCTATGCACTGCTCCAAGCCACTGCAGCAAAGATAGGGTTCACTGTGCCCATTCCCCGCCACCAATTGACTACTGGTTATGCCGAGCTTCTCTGTTGCTCCACGCATGCAACCAAATGTTCAAGTCAAAAGGATTGTCAAGTCCTGAGTTTGGTCCATGTCTGCTTTTCTCTTAGCTTTACCACCTGGCCAGCTCGATACTCAGGCTCTGTCCATTCACCGGCCACTATTGTCTACTTTCGACTTGGAGTCCTACGTGTTTGGCCCATTTGTTTCAAATATCTCAGTTGGACAGTCACAGGACAAACCCCATTTATGTTACCCATTTCATTATGTTACATTTTATTTCTCACATTTAGCTCATCTAACCTGTATGTATCATCACTGTATTCTCTTACTACTATCATGTGCTTCTTATTACACATCTCTCTCCACTGCTCAATATTTTCATCCTGTTTGGTTATTTGTGCTCTACGGTTTTTCCTTTTCCAGTCTGTTCTTGCCTCTTCCTCGCGTATTCTCTCTCTAATCTGATCTCTCGTACCATCATCATCATTTACTCTTATATTATGATTGTTTGTCTGTAATATTCATTGCCTGTTGCCACTTTTTGAGAAAAGTATTTTAATTTATTTTATTTTACTTGCTATTATATCTTTTCTATTTTTACTCTCCAGTTTTATTCTGTGCACTCTCCCCTCCTTACCTACCACTATCATTTCCCCACACCCTCTTCTTCCCTGTCATGCTGCATATTTGCTTTCTCCATCATTTGCTATTGTCCTTCTCTCCTTTTCTTTCCTTCCTATTATAACCATGTTTGTCTCTATCTAAGATTTGCTGTACTGTGGTCTATTGTTTGTCCTCATGAAGGCTTTTTAGTCGAAACATCGTCGATCACTGTATCTCGTTATGTTGTTTTATGACTTATTTTGGTAACCCTTCTACCTATTTTTGTTAATATTGATATTTGCCCTGTAGTACACCAGACACCCACTTCTTGTTTAGGGTTGTTACTCTACACCGGAACATTTAACCATATTGGGTACATGTATAAAAATATATCTGTACCCAATACTTGGATAGACACTGCATTCACTGTAAAGCTGATTGACTGTGTTTTACGTATGTACTTCTGTGATTTACACATCTCATGACATGTAAACACTGACTTGATTGATTGAATACTTCTCTGTACAGGGAAACTGCTATATTATAGTTTCCAATGATCTTTCTTATTTGTGTATTTGTTGTCCAAATTTTACTTATACATTTCATGAAAGCCTCACTTAATGATAACAAATTTACTTTCAATTAAAACAACATTTTGCTGCATGGGATGCTCTTCGGTTTCAGAAATACTTCTTTAGTCTTCAGAAATTTCACTTGCTGTTAAGTAATTAAAAAGTTTTAGGGATGTAATGTTGTCGAATATGAAAAATGTTCCCTCAAGTTGCGAGGAGAGTAGGTATCCGACTAAACTTGATTCAAATCCTGTTTTATTTTTTTTGGTATTAATATATCCCTGATGCTTCTAAATATTATTATTTATTTACCCATGTCACAATCTGATGCAATCATGTTTATGTTTTATTTATATTTACAAGTATACCTAATTGCTCACTGTAGCATTGAGACCTGATGTCATGAACTAATCTTAAATGTTTGCGGTTCTCACAGAATGTATACACTTGTGCAGTGTGTGTGTGTGGTGTTATCTGTATATCAATGTTTATCTATCTATTGTCTTTTCTCTGATTATGCTGTGTGAGGCGTCGCAGGATTGAATGATGATCGGTTTTCTCTCCTTATGCTGTAAGGCTATTGCACATTTGGTCGTGTGGTATACAATAATACTGTGCCATGTCAGAATGTTGGTAACTCCTTCAATCCACCTTCTTCATGGTCTTCCTCTGTATCTTGCTATTTCCATGTTGTATGCTTTTACCACTGACCAATAAGGATTCATTCTCATTTTGTGGCCGAACGATTACAATGTAATCTCATTTCTCACATGTTCTCTTCTTGTTCTGTTTGCTGCTTTTCTTAGACAACTTATTTCACATGTAGTAAGCTTTCTCTTTTGTTCTTTAGTTAGTGTCCATGTCTGACACTCAAAACATAATGGTGGGATGAATATTGATTGTATGATTTGTCTTCATGTATCGATGTACTGATTCATATTCATAGTAGCTAGCTCGTTGGAAGTCTGCACTAAATCACATATTTTCTATGGATGCAGCGTGATCGAACATTTCTTCTTCTTCTTCAGTGTTCATTCTCAAACTCCAAATGGATATCTCTTGTATCAGGATCATGGTCCTATTAGATTTCCAGAAGGATGTAGTAAAGAGAATGGAAATGTGTTGTGTCGCCGTTTTATTTGCACCAATGACCCGACACACCCGTCTTCGACGGAATCGAGCATATAACATGTGTAGACTCAAGCTGCAAGGCGAGTATATGCTATCTGAGTGGAGCTGGTTTGAATCCCATTGACTACATTATGATTTTTCTGTTTCTGGAATGCATCTCTCATCTGATGTTTTGTTATAAGAGTTTCCAGGTGTTTGTATTCATAGGTTCAATATCCCATTTCTTGGATATTATTCTCGAATGATCGTGTATGTCCACCTCTCCTTCAGACCTACTATTAAAGCTGAGGCCCACTTTCTTAATGTACTGGAAACATAATTAGTTAGACATCAATCACTGTTGTTCAATACAGCCATACAGAGAAAAATTGGATTCAGTACCCAAGTTCAATCACTGTTGTCCAATACCTAACCAAGGACACAGTAAGCAATGCAGTTATTTTTCCACACAAGGAATGGTTTATGTGCAGTGAAGCGACTCGTATGAAGATAGATGGTGACCAAAACAAATAACCAGCTTGTCTTGTAACATAGACCCCCTTGAAGTAGGAATCTTTTTACTAGGCACTACATAAGGCCACTATCTTAAGTCTCCTTGGTATGAAAGAAAGCTCTGGGGGGATCACCCAACTGTATATGGGATGCAAGAGCTAATAACTCGTATTTCCTGCGGATCTTGACAAACAGATGTCAGTCATATAAGCACTTCACTTCCGCCCGTGTGTTGTCGGGTCCCGAAAGGGGAGCAAAGAATAGCAACACTGTTTACCTTCCATGCATGTCATATGAGGCGACTAAGGAGGTTATGGGATGGAGTTGGCTGTCCCATCCCATATAGGGTCAGTGACCCAAAGCCATGCTGAAGTCGGATGTGTCAGGCCGAAAGGCGCAGATATCGCAGCAATGCTGTAAACCATGACACAACGCATTCCGTTCTCAAACTCCTGCAGATTAGCAGGATGTAGTCCGGAGAATGGAATGCATTGTGTAATGGCTTACAGCTTTGCTGAGACATCTGCGCCTATTTGCCTGACATCCAAGCAGTATGCCTTTGGGTCACTTTGATCCTACATGAGATGGGACAGCCAACCCCACCCCATAACACCCTTAGCCGCCTCTTATGACACGCATGGAAAAATAAACAGTGTTGATATTCTTTGCTCCCCATCCATATCCCTGTAACACATGGGCAATGATGTTCTGATCTCCAATTCAGGATGTCCTTTAGTATTTTGTAACTGACTTTCAGTTATGCGTTGATTGATTACTCTTATTTTGATTCCAATATCCTGCCAAAGATGAATGTGTCAGGCCACTGACGCAAATAAAACGGTGACAACACACTTCCATTCTCTGGACTACATCCTACTGGAAATCTAGTAGGACCATGGTCCTGTTATAAGGGAGATCCAGTGGGAGTTTGAGAATGGACACTGAAGAAATGGATTCCAATATTCTGCTTATTTTTAGTAACTCTATACATCTTCCAGGTTATCCATTCTGGCTATCTACAAAGAAGAAGCAGCAGCATCATACATCATCCAACCTGGCCCAACTCCTTGATTACATTAAAAAAATCAGTACAAATATTGTCACTGTGACAAGTCTGTCTGCTCTGTCATTTCCCCTAACACTTGTCTGACCAGACACAAAAATGAGAGTAACTCTCTTCAGCACAATATCAGTTATCGACTTCAGTCACTGTCTGCATAGATATTCCAAGTGTATCAGTCAAGCATCATATATGATGACGAAGAATAACTACAAACTCACATCAACTCACTATCAAGAATATGCAATAAATACAACATGAGGATTAACACACAAAACACAGAAACTATGCAAATAACGAGATCAACAGAGCACTTAAACATCCAAATAGAGAAGACAAAAATAAAACAAGTCAAAGAGTTCAAGTACCTGGGAAATATCTTCACAGAAGATGGATGACTCAATAGAGATATAGATATTAAAATTTTAGCTGGTAAAGTTCATGAACTTAATCTTAGAAGTACTAACTTGAAGGCCTTCAGACAAAACATGGACACATACTATTTACCTAAATCAATACACAATTTCTACTGCATTCTTTCTGGCAACCCTGTGCACTCTCTTCTCAATGGAACTGATTTTATACAAATAAACAGAACAAAATACACCATGTACTTATAGAAAAATTCTCATAATTTGGGAAAAAATATACAAACTGTGAGATAAGATTTATTCATTTTTTCTTATAATGTGAGTCTTGAAATCTGATATCCATCCGCATATAATATTTTTAATATCGCTAAGAGACAGAGTGAGAAATGAGGATATTAGATAAAGAACCGGCACCACTGCAATCTTGGAGTATATTAAGAGCCAACAGATCAAATGGTTTGCACACATCAGCAGACTAAAACCAGACAGCATACCACAGCAAGCTATAATACACAGATACAGTGAAGGCAGACCTAGAGGCTGACCTCGAAAATGATGGACCACTGAAATAAAAGAGACAACAAATTGCACAATATACTCAGCACACACGAGGGCCATCTCCAGAGAACTATTCTACCCTAACGCTGAAAGGCATTCAAGGGTTTAGCCAATAGATAGATAGATAATCTGTGTCATGTTTACAGGTGCCAGGATAAATAAAATATACACACAAAAAAAAACATGCTGAAAATAATAATTATATTTTATAAATGTTGACTCCTCTATTACAAACTGGCACATTTCAAGTCATTCCATCTCTCCATTGAAGAATAATTAGTAGCACAGTGCACTGGCTTCCTAGTTTAATGGTCACATCTCAATTCTCCAGTTCAACTGGGGGAGTTTTAGTCACCAATCAAGGTTCAATTCTCTAGTTCAACTGGGGGAGTTTCAGTCACCAATCAAGGTTCAATTCTCCAGTTCAACTGGGGAAGTTTCAGTCACCAATCGAGGTTCAATTCTCCAGTTCAACTGGGGGAGTTTCAGTCACCAATCGAGGTTCAATTCTCCAGTTCAACTGGGGAAGTTTCAGTCACCAATCGAGGTTCAATTCTCCAGTTCAACTGGGGAAGTTTCAGTCACCAATCGAGGTTCAATTCTCCAGTTCAAATGGGGGAGTTTCAGTCACCAATCGAGGTTCAATTCTCCAGTTCAACTGGGGAAGTTTCAGTCACCAATCGAGGTTCAATTCTCCAGTTCAACTGGGGAAGTTTCAGTCACCAATCAAGGTTCAATTCTCCAGTTCAACTGGGGGAGTTTCAGTCACCAATCGAGGTTCAATTCTCCAGTTCAACTGGGGAAGTTTCAGTCACCAATCAAGGTTCAATTCTCCAGTTCAACTGGGGGAGTTTCAGTCACCAATTGAGCTTCAATTCTCCAGTTCAACTGGGGGAGTTTCAGTCACCAATCGAGGTTCAATTCTCCAGTTCAACTGGGGAAGTTTCAGTCACCAATCGAGGTTCAATTCTCCAGTTCAACTGGGGGAGTTTCAGTCACCAATTGAGGTTCAATTCTCCAGTTCAACTGGGGGAGTTTCAGTCACCAATCAAGGTTCAATTCTCCAGTTCAACTGGGGAGTTTCAGTCACCAATTGAGCTTCAATTCTCCAGTTCAACTGGGGGAGTTTCAGTCACCAATGGCTCTTAGGTTGACCATGTCTAAAGAAATGGGTACAAGGAACTTAACTGGATTTCAATCATAGTAAGACAATGGTCTACTAGATTTCCAGCAGGATGTAGTCCAGAGATGTCTTCTTCATTCGTTCTCAAACTCCTGCAGCGTAGCAGGATGTAGTCCAGAGAATGGAATGCTCTGTGTCATGGTTTACAGCTTGACTGCAAAATATATGCACTTTGTGGCATGATACATTTAACTTCAGCACAATTTCTGGTTTTCCTTGACAGTGTATGGAATGGAACAGTCAATCCTAAACTCCTTGGTCACCTTTTATGACATGCATGGCAGAAAACAGTGTCTCTATTATTTCAGGTCCCTAACACGCAGGTGGAATGGAGATGTGTTATGTCACCATTTTATTTGTGCCAATGACGCAACACATCCACCTTCTGCAATATCGGTACTAGATCTTCTGAGAGAGTCAGCGAGAGTGAGGCTAGTCACATCATCCTTAGGTATGTTGCTGTTCGTGAAAGATACTAATGTAGTGTATTCAGGTGTTTGTTAAACTGCATATGATTGGTGCAAAGTCTGTTCTTTTCTTCCTAGGAGATGGTGAAATGAGTTCAATCATTCACATGAAAATGTAGCAACTCTCTTGTCTTAGTAATCCATGTTCTGAAAACTGATTCTCTAAGGATTGTCCATGCTTCTTGGTACTCACTAGCCAAGCATTTAGTTTCCAAGTAGGTCAAGGTCTTTATACTCTCAATTCTGAAAAAATGTACAAGATATTTTATGAAAATAATATTTGATTACAAGACAGAGCATTAAAATACGAACTCAAAGTCAAGGACATAACTCGAGGACATTTGAAAGTGAATTTCAAAAGTTTATGTACCAAATGGTCATCATGGCTTGAGATGGATGAATGGTCATCATGACTTGTGATGGATGAATGGTCATCATGACTTGTGATGGATGAATGGTCATCATGACTTGTGATGGATGAATGATCATCATGACTTGTGATGGATGAATGGTCATCATGACTTGTGATAGATAAACAACAACACTTCCAGCTCCATGTTGGTGTTTGACCAGACAATCTATGTCAGGGGACGGTTTCTAGAGCTTTTGCTAGTCCCAAATGATTGTCGTATCAGAGGCATGCTGGAGACACAAAGATTTATCCTGGACCAGAAGTTCATCCAATAGTATTCAGCTGGTTATATCACAGCAGAGGTTATGTTGATCCTTGCTGTATTTACAAGACACATCTGATCACAGGATTCACCTTGAAGTGGTGATGCAAGGTCTTGACTAGTTGTGTCTTAACCCTGGCACAAGAAGCACACATTTCAATAAATTTGGTGTCCTCAGACTCACTGTTGTCATCTACATTTCTTCTTCAGTGGGCATTCTCAAACTTCTGCAGATTTAAAGGATGCAGTCTGGAGAATGGAATTAGTTGAGTCATCATCAAAATGATCATCACTATTGTCCAAGTTGAACATCCTGAATATCATTGTCCAAGTTGAACATCATGAATATCATTGTCCAAGTTGAACATCATGAATATCATTGTCCAAGTTGAACATCCTGAATATCGTTGTCCAAGTTGAACATCATGAATATCATTGTCCAAGTTGAAAATCCTGACTCATTGCCCAAGTTGAACATCTTGAATATCATTGTCCAAGTTGAACATCTTGAATATCATTGTCCAAGTTGAACATCCTGAATATCATATTCCAAGTTCAACATCCTGACTATCATTGCCCAAGTTGAACATCTTGAATATCATTGTCCAAGTTGAACATCTTGAATATCATTGTCCAAGTTGAACATCCTGAATATCATATTCCAAGTTCAACATCCTGACTATCATTGCCCAAGTTGAACAACTTGAATATCATTGTCCAAGTTAAACATCCTGACTATCATATTCCTAGTTCAACATCCTGACTATCATTGTCCAAGTTCAACATCCTGACTATCATTGTCCAAGTGAACATCCTGACTATCATTGCCCAAATTGTCCAAGTGAACATTCTGACTATTATTGTCCAAGTTGAAAATCCTGACTCATTGTCCAAGTTGAAAATCCTGACTCATTGTCCAAATTTAACATTCTGACTATCATTGTCCAAGTTCAACATCCTGACTATCATTGACATTAATTGAAAGACAACACACTTTTTCAGGTTACATTGTTCCAATTGACCAGCATCTCACTTCAAGAGGCATTTCTGAATAAGTATATTGAAGAAGTAGAAGGAAAAACTCGTAGAGACAACTAGGCATACTCAGAAAACTGACAAACTCAAGTTGGGGTAAGAACAAACAAAATGTATCTTTTTCAAGTCCTAGAAGGCTGTTTTACTTAATGCTTAGGGTTCAATAAAGAATATCTTTAAACATATAGAAGGAATGCCAGGTTTCAAGATACATAGGAAAATAATAAACAACCTGACATATGTAGAAATACACATGGATGAGTAATATCACAGGATGAACAGGTTATAGTCTAGCAGAGTGCACCACCAAAACAAGAGATAGGGGATGCAGTCTGTTGCAGCGAACCTTCGTTGCGGAGATAGCACTTGATGATGATGAAGAGATATGCAGATGACACTGTTCTTTTAGCAGAAAGTGAACATGAACTACAAAGACTAACAGATAGAGTCAATAAATCAAGTCATGAATATGGACTGGATATAAATATTCAAAAAACAAAAACCATGATAATCAGCAAAGACACAGAAGAACAAGAGCTAAACATAAACATACATGGAGAGAAACTACAACAAGTAAAACATTATCAATATTTTAGACACATAGTCACAAATGATGGCAGATGTGAAACAGAAGTTAAAAAAAGAGAATAGGAATGGCTAAAAATAGTTTCAATGACATGAGTAAAAGATTAACATCTAAACAAATTACGAACAAGTTAAAAATGAGAATGCTAAAATGCTACATCTATTCTATATTAATGTATGGCTCACTTATACAGTCATTTTTTAGTGTGTTTTCCCATTGGGAGTTCAAAATGTCTGCCCAATACATCGCTTCACCAACAGCCATACTAGCAGCATGTGCAGCCAACCTAGCTGCTCTCCCATTACCCCGGACTCCCACATGTCCTGGCACAAAAATAAAAGTCACTTTCCAAAATACAGGAAACATGTCTGAAAGTGTAAAAGTCTAGCAAACAAAAGAAAGAAAGGAGCCTTTCCAAAATACAAGAATATTACGTTCGCTAAAATAATGGAAAGGTTGTGGCTGGTACTTCAACACTCAGAGACTCCATTTACTAGAGTAATTATAGCATACAACTTTCTATCCATACCCCATAATGGGAACTGTTGATGTTAGTGGATGCAATCTTTATAGATTTTTACCTCCAGAACTCTATATGGATCTTTCGGCACTCCTCAGCTATATTTGTTGATAGTATGGGTATATGAGGATAGGCATCGGCATGTGATTCCCCCAGGCATGGGCACCTGATTCATCCAGGTATGGACACCTGATTCCCCCAGGCATGGGCACCTGATTCATCCAGGTATGGACACCTGATTCCCCCAGGCATGGGCACCTGATTCCTCCAGGTATGGACACCGATTTCCCCAGGCATGGGCACCTGATTCCTCCAGGCATGGGAACCTGATTCCCCAGGCATGGGCACCTGATTCCTCCAGGCATTTACACTTGATTCCCCAGGCATGGGCACCTGATTCCTCCAGGCATGGGCACCTGATTCATCCAGGCATGTTTCCCCACAAAGGCTTTTAACATCTGAGTCTAATGTCCATGATGCGCAAGAATTTGTGATAATGAGAGAACAGATAAGAAAAACAAATGGCGTACCTTAAAGTAGTTGGAACAGAAGTTGGTTTGATCTTATCTAATAGATTATGAAAGCAGCCAAACAATGATAAACTGCAAACTGAACTTCTGAAATAGATATTTGTGAATTCATTTGCAATACATAAAATTGAAGTTATAATTATTATCTATCTATATAACAAATATTATCATTACAAAGAGAGGCTGGCAATGAATGTGATATATTTTTGTCTCATGATGATAAAGATAATAACAGAATACCATGAGAGCACACATTTTCCAACTCTCAACTGTGCCAGTCTTACTTTCAGCTAGAGATTTATCTATCATTATTAATCATTATTTGTACATTTCAGAGGAGACGAGATTCCAGAATTACATTATATATTCCTCAATGTATAGAAAACACAAAGAAATGCATATCAACAGAGATAAACACAAACCTTCCGCCAAAGACGGATGTGTCAGGCCATTGCCGCAAATAAAACGGCGACACAACGCATTTCCATTCTCTAGACTGCATCCTGCTGGAGATCTAGTAGTACTGCTACAGGAGAGAACCAGCAGGAGTTTGAGAATGAACGCTGAAGAGGAAGAAGAAACACACCTAGAAAACACACAAAGAAATGCAGAGATAAACACACACACCTAAAAAAAATAGTCATTGATATAGAACAATTAGAAGATATCAACAACTTTGAATATATTGGGTCTCCATCAACATCACAAGAGATTACTATATTGGGTCTTCATCAACATCACAGGACATTGCTATATTGGGTCTTCATCAACATCACAGGAGATTGAATATATTGGGTCTCCATCAACATCACAGGAGATTGCTATATTGGGTCTTCATCAACATCACAGGAGATTGAATATATTGGGTCTCCATCAACATCACAGGAGATTGCTATATTGGGTCTCCATCAAAATCACAGGAGATTACTATATTGGGTCTTCATCAACATCACAGGAGATTACTATATTGGGTCTTCATCAACATCACAGGAGATTGAATATATTGGGTCTCCATCAACATCACAAGAGATTGCTATATTGGGTCTCCATCAACATCACAGGAGATTGCTATATTGGGTCTTCATCAACATCACAGGAGATTGAATATATTGGGTCTCCATCAACATCACAGGACATTGCTATATTGGGTCTCCATCAACATCACAGGAGATTGCTATATTGGGTCTTCATCAACATCACAGGACATTGCTATATTGGGTCTCCATCAACATCACAGGAGATTGCTATATTGGGTCTCCATCAACATCACAGGAGATTGAATATATTGGGTCTCCATCAACATCACATGACATTGCTATATTGGGTCTCCATCAACATCACAGGACATTGCTATATTGGGTCTCCATCAACATCACAGGAGATTGCTATATTGGGTCTCCATCAACATCACAGGACATTGCTATATTGGGTCTCCATCAACATCACAGGAGATTGCTATATTGGGTCTCCATCAACATCACAGGACATTGCTATATTGGGTCTCCATCAACATCACAGGAGATTGCTATATTGGGTCTCCATCAACATCACAGGAGATTGCTATATTGGGTCTCCATAAACATCACAGGAGATTGAATATATTGGGTCTCCATCAACATCACATGACATTGCTCAGCAGAGATTAGAAAGAAAGCAACATATGGTTATGAAATATGGGCAATGCCACCCGCAATGAAAAAGAAAATATAGATATTTGAATGAAATTTTATAGAAAGGTTCTTAGAATGTCATGGATAGAACGATGAATCAACTCAGACGTTCATAAAGACCTAACATAGAAGAAGACTGGCTCCTCAAAAATAAAAAAATATGCAAGCTAACATATTTTGGACACATAAATAGACACAATGGTTTAGACTAATTATGGAAGGAAAAAGTTTCAGGTAAGAGAACAAAAGGCAGACCAAGACTATAATTGACACAGGATTATAATAATATTGAAGACACGAACAGGAACATGACCTGTGGAAGAGACTTAACACAGAACCAAAAGCTTACAGAGTGGCCATGAGGAAAACGTTCTGAAAAGGACATTTCACATAGATAAAAGGACATTAGGAACTAATTAGAAGGAACTAATATAAACAATGCGGGGGACTGCCCAGTTGAGATCAAGAGAAGAACGGCAATGGCGCTGGCAAAATTAAAACAGATTAAGAAACTATGGCAAGGTACTAACATAAGAACCAAATTGTGTTTACTACGAACATGTGTATTTCCTGTGGCGACATATGGATGTGACGCATGGACACTAAATAAAACAGTGGCCAAGAGAATAAAATCAATTGAATTAAAGTGTTATAGAAGAGTTTTGAGAATACCATGGACATCGAAGAAAACAAACCAGGAGGTGTTACGAACAATTAACGTCCAGGAATTCTGGCTTCTGAACACCATATTAAAGAAAAAGCTAGTTTTTTTCTTTCATATTAAGAGACACGACGGCATGGAGAGAGTGTTAATGGAGGGGATGATAGAAGGCAAAAGGGGCAAAGGCCGAACAAGACGCCGTTGGCCAAAAGACATTCAAGAATGCCTGCGCATGTCACTAGAAGATACAGGGCAACTTGTTCAAGATCACTGAGAATTCAAGAGATCCATAGGAAAGACTACGTTCTGGAAAGAATATGTCGATGATGAAAAGGACATTTTATATGGATAAAAGGACATTTTACATGGATAAAAGGACATTTTACATGGATAAAGAGACATTTCACATAGATAAAAGGACATTTTACATGGATAAAGGGACATTTCACATAGATAGCATTATATTTTTTTAATTAAAAGAATTTCCCCAGATCTTGTTCAAGTCCTAAAAAGCTGTTTATTCAATGCTTAAGGTTCAATACCACGATCTTATGCTCTGGAGGGGACATGACTTTCTTACAATCTTATGCTATAGATAAAAGGGTGATTTCCTCCCAGTACTCCAAGCATGGGTCTTTAGCAGGCTTCATGACAGCAGAGATTATGAGATAGGGTAGTAGATAGAGCACTGCCATCTAAAGGCACACTTACACCAAATTGACATCTGTAGATCAACTCAGACATCAGAGTACAAAATACAGGACTCTCCCAGCTTTGCTTAACTTGTCTTAAGTGTCTGAGGATTAGCATCACAGTACTCACATTTACCCACATGTAGTGCAATGATGACCAAAATATTTTATTTGAAATTGATATTTGTCAGCCTACCTGGCATGAGATTTATGGATATCACTCTTTGTGATTCCCTGCCTTCTGCCATTTACAGTGACATCATGATTGGGAACATTAGATGTGGATGTCAGGAACCATATGACTGCTGGAATAGTGAGATACACTACAATTGACAATACATCAGAAGAAACACTTGAACAATATTCAAGTCTCATTCATGAACAGTTTCATAAAAATCAAGTCAGGGTTACATTATTGAAAATGACTTAACTCTAAAATAAAATAATAGATAGAAATAGAGTGGTCAAGCTGTTTGCCGTATGATCAAGATGTCACCAGTTGGAATTCAGCATCTTGTCACCTTATTTACAAAGTGGATTTTTCAAAGATCCTTGGGATTACGCTTGGAGCTATGGAGTTATGTGCTATGAATGGTTAGTTAGCCCTCAGATTATCATCACTGCAAACTGGACACGTCCATAGTTGCTTCAATCTGTCCCTGAGTGTATCTGCCATTACACTTCTGCTGAAGTATAATTACATAGTACTATTACACAGTACTGGTCCTCCGCCAGCCAACCACCACCCCTCCATGCCCTCCAAAATGTTCACCCCCAGCAACACAGCATCCCAAACCCCGATCTATAATCATGGGCATTAAAAAGGAATCACCATTCACACCAGTCCCACCACCGCGTGCCAAATCTCCCATGGAGTTCAAAACGACAGCTCGATCCCCTGCCACATCGCCCTGTGCCACAATCATGTATGACAGCAGTTGATCTGTCCTTTCATTGCATTTAACACCCACACATGTCCTAGCACAAAAATGAATGCAGCTACTTTCAAAATTGCCCTCCCAAGACCCCAACCCACGGTTTGTAAAACAAGACCCACCCGCACCTTCCTAATCATACCCACAGAGCCACCTACGATACAGACCCGTGTTACCTAAAAAAAATAACTTGGTAATTGTGCATTATTTCTTTTAGATTTTTGGTAATTTTTGTGAAAAAACATTGGGTGGGTGGGGGTTTACACCAAACGTTTGGCTAAATTACAGTGTTAAGTCATATTCTGATGTCTGCCGGGAATGAGTTTATTGTTTAAATTGCAACCGCTGCATCCCCAATGAGGATATCATGTGTCATGTGAGTGCAGCACGTCTGAAGATGTCCGAGCTGTGAATATTCCCATGTGAAAGTTTCTACTAGCTCCATTTTTTTAAATGTAATTCATTTGTACGTTATGTGCATGGTAGATTTTGTAAGAGTACCTTCTTATTATGTGCTCAGTAATAGACATTAGAGGTAATATTGTTTCCTTACTTATCTACATGTTAGAGAGCAGGGAAAGACGACACACAGGCAAAGATGACAGGCAGGCAGAGAAAACAGGCACGCAAACAGGCAGAGAAGACAGGCTGGCAAGCAGGCACAGAAGACAGGCTGACAGAGAAGACAAGCTGGCAATCAGGCAGAGAAGACAGGCTGGCAGAGAAGACAAGCAGGCAGAGAAGACAGTCAGGCAAGCAGGAAGAGAAGACAAACGGAAAGTATGTTATAGGATGTCTGCATAGAAAATAGCCAAAATGGTCAAGCTTGCCATCTACATATAAACCCCTCTGGCAGAACACCCCTCTGAGTAGTAAGTTTCATCTCATTGCATTGCATATCACTGAGAGTTTGAGACTTCAGGGTGGCATGAAAGGAAGCTGTGGAGAAAATCCAAATTGCACACAGGAAACAGGAGCTTCATTGCTCATAGTTCATGCTGATGTATACAAATAAACATTGTGAGCATGAAACTCAGAACTTTTACCCACCTAAGACTGATATGTCGGGCCAATGGCGAAAAAAAAAATGGCAACACATTATTTTCATTCTCTGGACTACATCCTGCTGGAAATCTAGTAGGACCATGGTCCTGCTACCAGAGAGATCTAGCGGGAGAATGAACTTTGAAGAATAATTTTTAAACCTCAAACCCTGTATTTTGTGCTTTTTATTTCATATTAATTTCTTCTTCTGAAATTTTCTCTTCCAAATGTTCACAAATTGTGTTTCCGTGTTTTTGTGACTACAGAGGTAAACCATCAGTGTAGGGAACAACCCATCGTGCTGAAGCTGTAAGAGCTGTGGTAAAAGTAAAGTAATGTTAACCCATACCATTTATTAATAGCGTAGGGGTGTTAGATGTTAGCGACTTCACATTTCAGTGACTGCTATATGAAGGCAGTTGCCATCTTCTCTCCCTCGCAATATTTACTTCCAGGACTACTCCAGTACTCAATTAAGGCTGGGTCAACCCAGGAGCCATTGCGGCCTGAAAAATTTTCATCTCAACTGGGGAATGAACCCAGGACCACTCATATGCAAAGCCAGTTCAAAAGAGCTGTGGTAATACAGGATGAATATGAGCATAAATAGACATTGGTTAAGCAAATAAACACTAGGATTGATGATGCTTCAACTAAATAGATTTAACCAGGATGAATAAATAATGCAAATACAAAACAACAAACAATGGACTTTTCTATGTAAGTTCATTGTCTGTTTTTTCCCCCGATGAAGGGTTTTTAGTTGAAACGTCTCAGTGTTTTGTTGCTGATATGTAATGTTTACTATTGGTAACAATTTAATCTATTTCTGTTTATACTGCTACATTTGTTTGTGTTGGAAAACATATAATACCTGATGCAGCTGGTACAGTTTTGATTGGATTTATCTTCTGAGATGTACCCACCAAATGATCATTTTCTTTCAGATGTCCTCTGCTTGCCTCAAACTCCTGGTCAAGAGTCTGAGACAGGATTGGCTCATTTATTTTGTAGGGCGGTGATAAAGATGGTGAAATGGGCAGAACTCTTGTTATTACAGCTCTTTGCAGAGCGTCAGTACTGTAAGGACATCTATAAAAATAATTGTATGAATTAAATGTCTGCGTAGAACCTTCATTCAATAGTGCTTTGACAAAACTAAATGTCTGATTAGAATCTTCATTCAATAGTGCTTTGACAAAATTAAATGTCTGTGTGTGTGTCTCACCAAAATACAGACTATTTGTTTTTGTATACACTGTAACCCCACTTTTGTTTATAGAAAAAAAGTACTGAATACATATACACATATAGAAATATTCTATCATTGAGGTTGAAGCATATAAGCACACAGACAAACAAACAGGAAGGACATACAGACAAAAGCATATTTTTAAAATAAGACACCCGCCGAAAACGGATGTGTCGGACCATTGGTGCAAATAAAACGGCGACACAACGCATTTCCTTTCTCTGGACTACATCCTGCTGGAAATCTAGTAGGACAGAGATCCAGAGGGAGTTTGAGAATGAACGCTGAAGAAGAAAATAAGACAAAATTCCAAACAATAATAACAAAGTTCTAAGAACATCATCATCATTAAGTGACGTCTCCGCAATGAAGGTTGGCTGCAACGGATCTCCAACATCCCCTGTCTTTTGTTTTCGTGGTGCATTCTGCTAGACTTTAACCTGTCCATCGTGTGATATTACTCTCCCACTTGTTTCTCTGCCTACCTCTTGCTTGCCTCCTTTTGACTTTGCCCTCAAGTAAGGTCTTCAATAAGGTGTCATGTCTTTTAATGTGACCAAAATATTTTATTTGCCTGATCTTTAATTATTTTAGTAGTTCTTTCTTCATATTAAGTGTTTTTAGCACCTCTTTATTTATTTTCTTTTATCTCCATGATGTTCTCCCTATTCTTCTATATACCCACATCTCAAAGGCATCAATTCTGTCTTCTAATTGTTTATTTAATGTCCATGTTTCTGAGCCATACATTAATATAGAGTAGATATAGCATTTTATAATTCTCATTTTTAACTTGTTTGAAATTTGTTTAGATGCTAATATTTTCCTCATGTCATTGATGGTACTTTTATCCATTCCTATTCTCCTTTTAACTTCTGTTTCTAAGAACAGCCACACAATAATAATAAAGTTACAAGAACAGCCACACAATAATAATGAAGTTACAAGAACAGCCACACATTGAACACAGATGAAAAATCTATACATACTTGCCAACAACAATTGAAGCAAAGTAAATCGGTTCTGTCATAAACAGCGAGAGCAAGGCTCCCTGGCAGCCAACAACGTTCCATCTGGCCATCTTGTCACTGCATGACATACTTTGAGTGCGTTCTCCACGACCAGGTTTAGTTCTGAGCAACCCTACTTTATGATAATTGAAGGCTGGAGCATAGCAATCCTGTTCATCTCCAGGTACACATTTGGCACCAGTTCTATGAATATCATCTATTGGGGTGCCTGAATCAACAACAAACAATATCACACATGATGATGATGATGAAATAATACCTTTAACAGTGAGCAGATAACTCTTGACACATGATGATGATGAAATAATCCCTTTAACTATGATTGTCTGGCTATATGGTGGAGTGGTACCGTCTGTGGCGGCCAAGGTGCCGAGTTCGATCCCCGCCACAGGCAAACGTTTTTCCAGACCGTCAGAAAGCACTGGCAAACTATTGAACATATTTATATTGCCTAGAAAATCACTACAGCTAAAAAATGCTGGGTTGATAGCCACGTCCAGAATAGGAAATGCTAAAATTTAATTATGAGCAGGTAGCTCTTGGTACATGATAATGATGAAATAATTCATATAAGATTGTCTGTAAAACATGGTTGTGTGAGGGAGGTTTATGGATGCATGCTCGGTCCCCAAAGGGAGGCATTCCAGTGCAAAAGTATCCCAGGATTAACCAAGTCCTGACAGGAGCACAGTACACACGCATCTGGGTCAACTATCTCATCATTCTTCTGTCAGATTTATTGACCCAATCACAGTGATGACATATCTAGGAGTTCCCCATCACCTAGGGGGAGTCTACCACATGAGGACCAACGTGGAATATCTGCATCCCTTCGTTATCCATGGGGATTATTTAATACAAGACAAAAGTCAGAAATTGAGACAAGATGTGACAATAATTTGTTCACAGGTGACAAGTTGTCAGGCTATCCCCCAACTTCCCTTACTCGTCTCCTAAGTCATTAGTCTCTCCTTAGTCATGACATGCCTGAAAATAATACAGTGGTCCTATTCTGGAGAATACTTTGACTCTCAGTAGTCACCAGACTATAGTCCCTGACAGGATCAAAAACAAACAGCAATATAGTCCCATCAAGTAGTACAGCTAGATGTCACAGCTGTAACCCTGCTTCAAGTAGTACAGCTAGTTGTCACAGTTGCAACTAAGCTTCAAGTAGTACAGCTAGTTGTCACAGCTGCAACCTAGCTTCAAGTAGTACAGCTAGTTGTCACAGCTGCAACCCAGCTTCAAGTAGTACAGCTAGATGTCACAGCTGTAACCCAGCTTCAAGTAGTACAGCTAGATGTCACAGCTGTAACCTAGCTTAAAGTAGTACAGCTAGTTATCACAGCTGCATACCCAGCTTCAAGTAGTACAGCTACATGTCACGGCTGTAACCCAGCTGTATTGTAAAATTCTAGAACCAACCAGGTAATCACACAGCAAGAACAAAGACATGCAAAACAATTTGATATAACCAAAAAGGTATTCATTCCTTGGTTGAAAGTGCGTGCCTTGGACAAATGAGACGAATTAACCAGAATAAAAAAAAAAAAGGTTTCATAGACATTATGATTGATGAGGATGGAGTACATATGAAACACGGTTACAATAAAGTCAATTCTCAGAACTTTTTATGTGTGGTGCTCCCGGAAGACTGATTTGCTACGAGTGGTGCTATTGGAGGAATGATTGCTAGTGGTTGTACTCTCTGAGGAATGATTGCTAGGAGCGCTAATCTTGAAGACAGATTTGCAATGAATGGTACTCTCGGAAGGAGGTTTGTTGCTTCGTTCTAAAGGGCTGAGTACATATGTGGAACCCAAGTACAAGAAAAAATAACCTGCTACGCCTTTTCAACTGCTTCATTTGTTTGATCATTTATTTCTATGACCCACTATTTGTGCGTTGAATCTTAAGAGTAATAAAATTGCTTGTCTGTTGACATGGCCCAAGCAGGCTGCAAAGAATAGCGATTTTGTTTGGCCCCAGCAGGATGCAAAGAATAGCGATTTCTTCAGGCCCCAGCAGGATGCAAAGAATAGCGACTTTGTTAGGCCCCAGCAGGATGCAAAGAATAATGACTGCTAGACCCCAGTGGGGTGCAAAGAATAGCAACTTTGTTAGGCCCCAGGGGAAGCAAAGAATAGCGATTTCGTCAGACCCCAGCAGGATGCAAAGAATAGCAACTTTGTTAGGCCCCAGCAAGATGCAAAGAATAGCGACCTTGTTAGGCCCCAGCAAAGAATAGCAACTTTGTTAGGCTTCAGTGGGATGCAAAGAATAGTGACCTTGTTAGGCCCCCAGCAAGATGCAAAGAATAGTGATCTTGTTAGGCCCCAGCAAGATGCAAAGAATAGTGACCTTGTTAGGCCCCAGCAAGATGCAAAGAATAGTGACCTTGTTAGGCCCCAGCAAGATGCAAAGAATAGTGACCTTGTTAGGCCCCAGCAAGATGCAAAGAATAGTTACCTTGTTCTTCTTCTTTCGTTCACTTGAAACATGTCTATATCTGTAATTCTGTCTCCTTAATAAAACTCACTGTCTTTTGTAGTTCATACAGTGTCCCATAGAGCTTTGATTCCAGTGTTGTTTCCTCTGGCCAATATGTCTGCCTCAGCGTTTCATGCTCAGAACACTCTTGAAGTATATGTTTGGCACTCTGTGCTGCCTGTCCACATGTACACATGGCCGTGTTGCCAATCTTGAACTTTGTATACATGTGACTGCGGAGTCGGTTGTGTCCTGTTCTGAGACGTAGAATTATAACTTGTTCTGATCTGTTCATAATGTGATAGTCATCTTGTGTTGGTGTTTGTGGCTTTCTTATTGACTTGATCATCTGTTTTTTCTGATGGTAGGTGATTGGTATATCTGGTTGGTCTTCGGCAGCACCTTCCTTAGCCAGTTGGTCTGCTTTTTCATTTCCTAGTATTCCATGGTGAGAGGGTATCCACTGCATGGTTACCCTATACTGGTAAGACAATTCGCTAAGTAGTTTTTTTTAAGTCTGTTAGTTTTCCAGACTGGAGAGCTTGAAGCACTGACCTTGCATCTGTCCCAGCAAGATGCAAAGAATAGTGACCTTGTTAGGCCCCAGCAAGATGCAAAGAATAGTGACCTTGTTAGGCCCCAGCAAGATGCAAAGAATAGTGACCTTGTTAGGCCCCAGCAAGATGCAAAGAATAGTTACCTTGTTAGGCCCCAGCAAGATGCAAAGAATAGTGACCTTGTTAGGCCCCAGCAAGATGCAAAGAATAGCGACCTTGTTAGGTCCCAGCAGGATGCAAAGAATAACGACTTTGTTATCTGCTTTAAGGAGACCTTTGAAATGGAGTTGGCTGTTCCATCCCATGGAAGATCAATATGATACAGAAGATATGCTGAAGTAGGATGTGTTAGAAAAAAGTGAAGATATTTGAGTAAAGCTGCAAACCATGACACAATACATTCCGTTCTCTGGACTGCATCCTGATAGGAGTTTGAGAATGAATAAGAATAAATGCCAATAACTTGGTAACTGATATGCTATGTAAGTACAATAATTGAAAAATAAATTTAGAAGATCTTCAACCAATTCATAGATCTCATCTGCAGCATTCGGTGAATCATCAATTCATACATCTCACCTGCAGCATTCAGTGAATCATCAATTCATAGATCTCACCTGCAGCATTCAGTGAATCATCAATTCATACATCTCACCTGCAGCATTCAGTGAATCATCAATTCATAGATCTCACCTGCAGCATTCAGTGAATCATCAATTCATAGATCTCACCTGCACCATTCAGTGAATCATCAATTCATAGATCTCACCTGCAGCATTCAGTGAATCATCAATTCATAGATCTCACCTGCAGCATTTGGCGAATCATCAATTCATAGATCTCACCTGCAGCATTCAGTGAATCATCAATTCATAGATCTCACCTGCAGCATTCAGTGAATCATTAATTCATAGATCTCACCTGCAGCATTCAGTGAATCATCACAACCAATCAGCTTGTCTTCTGAGTGTTCTTGCTTTGGTAAGCAGACATCACCAATGTCATCATATTCATCCCGGAGAAGATCAACATGAGAGTTTGTACACATTTCTGAATGCTTTCTTTTTCTTGATACAACAATTTCATTGTCACAGTCAGCAGACAAGTTCAATTGTGGAAATGTTTGACAGTCAGCAGACAAGTTCAATTGTGGAAATGTTTGATAGTCAGCAGGAATTTTGTTTTGTGAAAAGATAATAGGATCTTCAGATACATTAGTCTGTGAATGAGTATTCTGTAGTTTCAAATCATCTGCCACTGATGAACACGGGTGGTATGTAGAAGCTGTACTTTCTTTTGAGTCTCCTGGATATTCATTGGATTGTGCTACACAATATTTTTTCTGTTTGTCCAAATCACATGATTCTTCACCATCTTGTTGATTATTGTTTAAGTTCCCATTGATGATTTGATGTTGGGACACATCTAAAACCTTCATGTGAGGTCTGTTGGGAGTCTTTGGAAAGATGGAAGCATCTCCACCTTTGATTAAAAAAATTAGAAAGAAAGAATTATGAAAATAAAGAAATAGATGTATTTAAGATAAACAAAATTAGTGAAGTTTGTTCAAATATGTAACGATAACAAGAAATTAAAAAAAATTGTATTAATAAATATATGGCTTTATAGAGCTCAGAGGCAGCATAACACATTCTTCATGCATGTCAACTCTACCAAGAAGAAAGGAAGAAAATATGGTACTACTTCCAGACCTGAGATGACCTGAATCCATGGATGACCTGAAGCGAATCACAAAATTCATTGAAACTAGTGGCGCTGTAGCCTGATAACTGTCTGAAGCTAGTGACACTGTAACCTGATAACTTGATTAGGAACAAGCATCACAGCACTGGGAGCATTCCCATATATGTTCTGCTAGCCGTTCCATCAACCATCTAAAAGTGTATGAGCTCAGTGTCCCAGTCAGTTGCTGATTACGCGTTCTTCTGATCTTTCGGAGAGGGAGCACTTTCTCCCATCATCTCTAGTCCCTCCCATTTCTACCATTCTCTGAATATGTACATTGTCTCGTTCGACCTCCTTCTTATCTTCTCGTAGGGCATCCATGACTGCTCTAATCAATTCAATCATGTCTCTTCTTATCTCGGTGCTGTTCATCAAGGTTTTACAAGCCAACACATCGATTCTTTTGTTTCCCCTGACACCAGCATGACCTGGATAGTAGATCCATGTAATGCTCTGCGCATTGTCGAGAAGAGTGACCCATTCAGTTCTGATCATACACTTTTCTATATTGCACAGCATACTTTGAGAGTCCGATAGAATCAATAAACTGTAGCCAGTCATGTGCGAGCTGCTATCACCGCTTCTATTTCCATTCTCATACTCGATGTTGTAGTGGGGTACGCAGCTGACTTCTCAGCTAATTTCTTGCCATTTTTGTAGGCCACAAAACCCCAACCACACCTGTTTGTTTCTTGTGTTACTGAACCATCTCTGTAAATTATTGTATCGTGTGGCTTTGAGTGTTGCAGTATAAATTCCCTCTGTTCTGTTGGCAGCCCAGTTGCGGCACTATCTCCCATCTGTATCACAACTAATGTCAATAACTTTCTCTCTTTGCCAAATGTCACCCATTCACAGCCTCTTCTCACTTCTTCTAGCTCACAAACTCCGAGACTCACATAGAAATAGTGAAAAATAGGCCTAGTCTCAAAAGCAGAGTAACCTTGATCAATGTCATTTGCAGGACCTGATTTCTCATGAAATTGATCAATATTGACATACATCAGCTGTGTTGACTAGTCTCAATCATAATTAGGTCTATGGTGTGCGGGAGGTGGGCACACATCAATGAGGCCTACACTACAGATCGACGATCGTTGCTATTTCATATTCCAAATAGTAAACTAATTCCCCATCAACGTCTGATTCATTCACGTTCTCTAAAATGCCATTAAAAAAATTGCCTATCAACATCATCTGAATCGTAAGTAGGTCCATTTTAACCAAGTTGTGATGAAAATTGAAGGTCATAATAAACCTTTTGCAGTTCAGAAATGACAGCTGTTAGAAATTATCGGAAAATAACACTGGAAGCCACATATATTACATATATATTACATATATTAATAAATATTACAGGTAATTATGCCAGGGCTAAATTTAGCATGTCTATTGGCATGGAAACTGTAAAATATATAAATCTAAATGACTGTGAATCAATCGGGCGAGAACTGCTTATTCGAGAATTAATATATAGAGAGCGATTTCTGGTGATAAGGATTGAATTGGTTAAACAGATCTGACCTAAACTTTTGTCTTCTATCTATCTATACCCTGTGGCCTATTAAATCTTCGCATGTGAGAAATCACGAACAATTAATCAGATCTGTCTTAGACCTCTTTCTTCAGATGTTCTTCTTCTGCACGCAGTATAACTATGTATATTTTTCTGTCATTTGATGCATTTATGATGTCTAACTATGTCTCAGTGTAGTTCACATGCACATTTCTTCTTCTTCTTCTCAAACCCCAAGAACTACTAGCGATCAGCTCTTACTTCCTATCTACAGTGGGGAAGTTTCTCCGAGCTATCTTTCATATCCAGGAGGCTTCAGCTTTCAGATTAGTGCAATGCCTATTGAAGTAGCCTCCTACTCAGAGGGGGTATATGTTCCGAGATGAGTTTTCCTAGGTCACCCATTGCTTGTCTTTCCTTTGAGATGCTTCGCAGCCAGTGAGCTGTTCCTCGTGTAGGAAGACCATTCCATTACCCCCCTTTGTGTCCCTAGGTCCCAGACCTAATTTGTTCCGTATGAGCCGTGATATACACACGCACATACATTTATGATGTCTAACTATGGTGGTATTGGTACAATGTATATCCAGCCTCTGGACTACATCTTACTGGAAATCTTGTAAAACCATTGTTCTGCTATAAGAGAGACCAGTGGGAGTTTGAGAACGAACGCTCAAACAAAAAAAAAACATTTCCAACTTACATGGTGTATGGCTGGTAAAAAAGTGGAATTCTACATTGGGTTGTAGTGGGCATCGATGTCCAAGCTTTGGATCAGGTGACAAGAAGATTTCACTAGCTCCCAGGTATGCTTTTTCTAATTCCTCATACAGAAACCTGAAACAAGTCAACAAAAAAATAAAGCTGGAAAAAACAAAACTGAAGTAAAGACATACAGAGAGTGGATATGTGTTGTGTCACTATTTTATTTGCGCCAATGGTACAGCACATACGGCTTCGGCAGTAGTTGAATTTTAAAACATAGCCCTGGCCATGATTCAAAGGCAACCATATAGCAACCTAGAAATAGGCATTAGAGTCTAAAGGGATACACAGACTGTTTCAGAGTGGTCAAAACAAAATAAATGTTCATGTATCCGGGCCATGCTTACACTCTCATGATGGCCATCAAACATATGAATGTTCATATAAAAAAGGAATATATTTATCTATCTATAAACCATTAATCCATCAGGGTGGTAGGGGTACCACATTGGATACATCAACACACAGGGTCATCAAGCGATTTCTATCTTCAATGATGTGGCAGAGTAAGGAATAATCTTGACCTGTCCAGTCCTTAATATTGTCTGTCCACACTTTTCTTTTTCCTTCTCTGCTTCTTTCACCGCTGCCTGTTCCCTGTTGTATGATTTTTGACAAGGAATCCTGTCAGCATACTTGTTAAAACCATGCAAGTTTTCATTTCTTCTCTATGTCTGATTATCTATTGATATCTCAGTGGGTGAAAGTTAGCTGGTGGTATCCACCTCCTCCCCATTTAAAAGGAATACATACTCCAGAACATATTCTTGCAGAATGACCAGACTTCAAGAATGACCTGCATGGGAAAACCCGCTCACAGTGGTCTCAACAACTTTACAATGCTGCTTGGATGACAAGGAAAGCTGGGATTTTTGTCTTGGCAACCGGCCTGAAGATCTAGCAGAAATAAAAGAATCCTTTTATCCTAGTATCTCTGAGGACCTGCACATTAACTGTATGTCAATGTGTTTTCAGGGCCTGCGATAGAAGCAACAAATTATATAAATTACTTGCCATGCATGTTGTAAGAAGTAGATTAAGGAGATTGGGGGGGGCGCGATTGGCTGCGAAATTCTTTAGTAGGTCATAGTGGCCCAAAACCTATGATGAAGTTGGATATGTCAGGCCAAAAGATGCATCTATACAACACATTCCATTCTCTGAACTACATTCTGCTAATCAGCGGGAGTATGAGACAAACACACAGAAGAAGAATGACAGCTAGAAAGTATAAAATATGACAGCTGGACATTAGAGTCTAAAATATGATATCTGGACATGAGAGTCTAAAATATGATATCTGGACATGAAAATCTAAAATATCAACAAAATTATCAATATTTATGAAAATATAAGCAGATTTCCTTATAAAATATCAACATACAGTTTTGTGACAGGAAATGTTATACATATTACGTATGCTAATAACTTATAAACTGATAATTTATTGTTAAAATTTGGCCAAATGGTTAACCATAGACCTAATTCAAACAGACTTCATATCCAGATTGAACATCTAGATAGCATGTCTAAAATTAAACATAGACCTAATTCAAACAGACTTCATATCCAGATTGAACATCTAGATAGCATGTCTGAAGTTAAACATAGACCTGATTCAGATTTAATATCCAGATAGTATGTCTTAAGTATGTTCAATGTAAATCAGAACTAAATTGCTAACCTTAAAAAGGACCGTCTCGCCAACACCTCAGCATGACTATCATTTAGAATGTCACCTACAGAGAAGAATACCAACACCTGGCTATTAGTTGTAACAAATCTATTGCATCATATGTGAGCAGTGACAAACTTATTACATTGTACATGAGCTGTGACAAATTAAACTTTGAAATTATAATGAGACTGATAAACAACATTTCTGGAATAATTGTAGGTGAATACAACAAAGGCGGTGGGCTTGATGCTTGATCACTTCATGCTCAGCTATGCCGGGTCAATGAAAAATATGGAATTAACACTGTATTCCCCAATATGTCACAATGGCATGAAAAAGGAAAAACTGTACTTTTACTTACAACATAAACAACTGGAGATATGCTGATGTCCTGATTGTAACAAGTGAAGAAAATCTGTGATACCTGATCGACACCGTGGTAACAGAAAGTAAAATTAAAGGACAGAAAAACAATGTTACGACTGTTAAGAAGCTACATTTTTTTCCAGAGGCAACATTTGGTTATGAGATGTGGGCAATGACATCCGCAGCGGAAAATAAAATATCAGCATTTGAAATTCAAGATATCCCTGATGTTTTCTATCCATTTTCATGTGGTCTTCCTCTGGCTTTGTACCCTGATCTTATTTGGTTATATGCCTGTGCAGGTAACTAGTCATGATGCATTCTCATAATGTGGCCAAACCACTTGATCTGCTGCCTCTCTATGTATTCTGTGCTAGGTGTTATACATATTTTCCCCCTAATGTCTTGATTTAGAGGATCATGGAGGGAAAAGTTCCAGGAAAGAGAATATAAGGCAGAACAAGACTACGATGGACACATGACATCGAAGACTTTCTGAACATGACACTGAAAGAGGTTAGGCAGCTTGCACAGAACCGAGAGGCTTACAGAGTGGCAGTGAGAACAACGTCTTGTAAAGGACACATCACACTGATAGATAGCCTACCAGTAAATCTTAAAAAGACAGAAGAGAGGTCATTTCCAAGAAGAAAGCTACCTTAGCATCCAACATCAAAGTGAATGGCTCAACAATAAAACAAGTTTAACAATTTAAATACCTGGGTTACCCAGAAAAAAGTATATCAGAAATGCGACAGTAAAAATAGGACAGGCAAAAGAAGCTTTTCACAAAATGAAAATTACAATATGTCACATTCCTCTATCAATAAAAGTAAGGAAAGAGTCCTTCAATGACACATATAGGCTCTTCTAGTATATGGAAGTGAATCATGGACAATAAATAAACCATCTAGTAGGAAACTAGAGGCAAAAGAGATGTGGTTCTACAGAGGAATATTGAGAATCTGTCATAGACGACTAGAAAAACTAATGAAGTTGTACTGAGGGAGATTGACAACAAAGGGAAGTTACTTATCAATATCAGACAGAAACAATTCACATTTATTGTCCACATTATGAGAATATGAGGTACTGTACAAGGATCAGTGGCCAGGTTTCTACACAACAAAAAAACTAACATAATTAAACGGAACGAAATTCTGATAAAGATGCATCCAATGTTCTACGCATTATGCGATAAGAGTCCCCGATCACTCTATATGCACGCTACACACTGAGTGGAGGGGTGGATTGCCAGTCCGTTGTGCACACATTTTTTAATTCCTATCCGAAATTATGCCTTTTTAAGTTTCAGAGAAATAGAAGCTCTGTGTAATAGCAAGCGGAATTAAAAATTGGTATGTTGTCACATGATTTGGCCACTGATCCTTGTATTGAACCGGATATGACTATTGACTTACAATGTAACAACAGGCAAAAAGGAGGGGAAAAGAGATAGAGGACAACAAAGAGAGAAGATACTGGATAGTTTGACATCATTGCACGGTAGAAAGTCAACAGTAGAATTGATACACAGTACTGGATAGTTTAACATCATTGCATGGTAGAAAGTCAACAGTAGAGTTGATACACAGTACTGGATAGTTTAACATCATTGTATGGTAGAAAGTCAACAGTAGAGTTGATACACAGTACTGGATAGTTTAACATCATTGTATGGTAGAAAGTCAACAGTAGAGTTGATACACAGTACTGGATAGTTTAACATCATTGTATGGTAGAAAGTCAACAGTAGAGTTGATACACAGTACTGGATAGTTTAACATCATTGCATGGTAGAAAGTCAATAGTAGAGTTGATACACAGTACTGGATAGTTTAACATCATTGCATGGTAGAAAGTCAACAGTAGAGTTGATACACAGTACTGGATAGTTTAACATCATTGCATGGTAGAAAGTCAATAGTAGAGTTGATATACAGTACTGGATAGTTTAACATCATTGCATGGTAGAAAGTCAATAGTAGAGTTGATACACAGTACTGGATAGTTTAACATCATCGCATGGTAGAAAGTCAACAGTAGAGTTGATACACAGTACTGGATAGTTTAACATCATTGCATGGTAGAAAGTCAATAGTAGAGTTGATACACAGTACTGGATAGTTTAACATCATTAGATGGTAGAAAGTCAATAGTAGAGTTGATACACAGTACTGGATAGTTTAACATCATTAGATGGTAGAAAGTCAATAGTAGAATTGATACACAGTACTGGATAGTTTAACATCATTGTATGGTAGAAAGTCAACAGTAGAGTTGATACACAGTACTGGATAGTTTAACATCATTGTATGATAGAAAGTCAATAGTAGAGTTGATACACAGTACTGGATAGTTTAACATCATTGTATGATAGAAAGTCAATAGTAGAGTTGATACACAGTACTGGATAGTTTAACATCATTGTATGGTAGAAAGTCAATAGTAGAATTGATACACAGTACTGGATAGTTTAACATCATTGTATGGTAGAAAGTCAATAGTAGAGTTGATACACAGTACTGGATAGTTTAACATCATTAGATGGTAGAAAGTCAACAGTAGAGTTGATACACAGTACTGGATAGTTTAACATCATTGTATGGTAGAAAGTCAATAGTAGAGCTGATACACAGTACTGGATAGTTTAACATCATTAGATGGTAGAAAGTCAATAGTAGAGTTGATACACAGTACTGGATAGTTTAACATCATTAGATGGTAGAAAGTCAATAGTAGAATTGATACACAGTACTGGATAGTTTAACATCATTGTATGGTAGAAAGTCAACAGTAGAGTTGATACACAGTACTGGATAGTTTAACATCAATAGATGGTAGAAAGTCAATAGTAGAATTGATACACAGTACTGGATAGTTTAACATCATTGTATGGTAGAAAGTCAATAGTAGAATTGATACACAGTACTGGATAGTTTAACATCATTGTATGGTAGAAAGTCAATAGTAGAGTTGATACACAGTACTGGATAGTTTAACATCATTAGATGGTAGAAAGTCAACAGTAGAGTTGATACACAGTACTGGATAGTTTAACATCATTGTATGGTAGAAAGTCAATAGTAGAATTGATACACAGTACTGGATAGTTTAACATCATTAGATGGTAGAAAGTCAACAGTAGAGTTGATACACAGTACTGGATAGTTTAACATCATTGTATGGTAGAAAGTCAATAGTAGAGTTGATACACAGTACTGGATAGTTTAACATCATTGTATGGTAGAAAGTCAATAGTAGAATTGATACACAGTACTGGATAGTTTAACATCATTGTATGGTAGAAAGTCAATAGTAGAATTGATACACAGTACTGGATAGTTTAACATCATTGTATGGTAGAAAGTCAATAGTAGAGTTGATACACAGTACTGGATAGTTTAACATCATTAGATGGTAGAAAGTCAACAGTAGAGTTGATACACAGTACTGGATAGTTTAACATCATTGTATGGTAGAAAGTCAATAGTAGAATTGATACACAGTACTGGATAGTTTAACATCATTGTATGATAGAAAGTCAATAGTAGAGTTGATACACAGTACTGGATAGTTTAACATCATTGTATGGTAGAAAGTCAATAGTAGAGCTGATACACAGTACTGGATAGTTTAACATCATTGTATGGTAGAAAGTCAATAGTAGAGTTGATACACAGTACTGGATAGTTTAACATCATTGTATGGTAGAAAGTCAATAGTAGAATTGATACACAGTACTGGATAGTTTAACATCATTGTATGATAGAAAGTCAATAGTAGAGTTGATACACAGTACTGGATAGTTTAACATCATTGTATGATAGAAAGTCAATAGTAGAGTTGATACACAGTACTGGATAGTTTAACATCATTGCATGGTAGAAAGTCAATAGTAGAGTTGATACACAGTACTGGATAGTTTAACATCATTGTATGATAGAAAGTCAATAGTAGAGTTGATACACAGTACTGGATAGTTTAACATCATTGTATGGTAGAAAGTCAATAGTAGAGTTGATACACAGTACTGGATAGTTTAACATCATTGTATGATAGAAAGTCAATAGTAGAGTTGATACACAGTACTGGATAGTTTAACATCATTGCATGGTAGAAAGTCAATAGTAGAGTTGATACACAGTACTGGATAGTTTAACATCATTGTATGGTAGAAAGTCAATAGTAGAGTTGATACACAGTACTGGATAGTTTAACATCATTGTATGGTAGAAAGTCAATAGTAGAGTTGATACACAGTACTGGATAGTTTAACATCATTGTATGATAGAAAGTCAATAGTAGAGTTGATACACAGTACTGGATAGTTTAACATCATTGCATGGTAGAAAGTCAATAGTAGAGTTGATACACAGTACTGGATAGTTTAACATCATTGTATGGTAGAAAGTCAATAGTAGAGTTGATACACAGTACTGGATAGTTTAACATCATTAGATGGTAGAAAGTCAATAGTAGAGTTGATACACAAAGTACTGGATAGTTTAACATCATTGCATGGTAGAAAGTCAATAGTAGAGTTGATACACAGTACTGGATAGTTTAACATCATTGTATGATAGAAAGTCAATAGTAGAGCTGATACACAGTACTGGATAGTTTAACATCATTGTATGGTAGAAAGTCAATAGTAGAGTTGATACACAGTACTGGATAGTTTAACATCATTAGATGGTAGAAAGTCAATAGTAGAGTTGATACACAAAGTACTGGATAGTTTAACATCATTGCATGGTAGAAAGTCAATAGTAGAGTTGATACACAGTACTGGATAGTTTAACATCATTGTATGGTAGAAAGTCAATAGTAGAGCTGATACACAGTACTGGATAGTTTAACATCATTGTATGGTAGAAAGTCAATAGTAGAGTTGATACACAAAGTACTGGATAGTTTAACATCATTGCATGGTAGAAAGTCAATAGTAGAGTTGATACACAGTACTGGATAGTTTAACATCATTAGATGGTAGAAAGTCAATAGTAGAGTTGATACACAAAGTACTGGATAGTTTAACATCATTGCATGGTAGAAAGTCAATAGTAGAGTTGATACACAGTACTGGATAGTTTAACATCATTGTATGGTAGAAAGTCAATAGTAGAGTTGATACACAGTACTGGATAGTTTAACATCATTGCATGGTAGAAAGTCAATAGTAGAGTTGATACACAGTACTGGATAGTTTAACATCATTAGATGGTAGAAAGTCAATAGTAGAGTTGATACACAAAGTACTGGATAGTTTAACATCATTGCATGGTAGAAAGTCAATAGTAGAGTTGATACACAGTACTGGATAGTTTAACATCATTGCATGGTAGAAAGTCAATAGTAGAGTTGATACACAGTACTGGATAGTTTAACATCATTGTATGGTAGAAAGTCAATAGTAGAGTTGATACACAGTACTGGATAGTTTAACATCATTGCATGGTAGAAAGTCAATAGTAGAGTTGATACACAGTACTGGATAGTTTAACATCATTGTATGGTAGAAAGTCAATAGTAGAGTTGATACACAGTACTGGATAGTTTAACATCATCGCATGGTAGAAAGTCAATAGTAGAGTTGATACACAGTACTGGATAGTTTAACATCATCGCATGGTAGAAAGTCAACAGTAGAGTTGATACACAGTACTGGATAGTTTAACATCATTGTATGGTAGAAAGTCAACAGTAGAGTTGATACACAGTACTGGATAGTTTAACATCATCGCATGGTAGAAAGTCAACAGTAGAGTTGATACACAGTACTGGATAGTTTAACATCATTGTATGATAGAAAGTCAATAGTAGAGCTGATACACAGTACTGGATAGTTTAACATCATTGTATGGTAGAAAGTCAATAGTAGAGTTGATACACAGTACTGGATAGTTTAACATCATTAGATGGTAGAAAGTCAATAGTAGAGTTGATACACAAAGTACTGGATAGTTTAACATCATTGCATGGTAGAAAGTCAATAGTAGAGTTGATACACAGTACTGGATAGTTTAACATCATTGCATGGTAGAAAGTCAATAGTAGAGTTGATACACAGTACTGGATAGTTTAACATCATTGTATGGTAGAAAGTCAATAGTAGAGTTGATACACAGTACTGGATAGTTTAACATCATTGCATGGTAGAAAGTCAATAGTAGAGTTGATACACAGTACTGGATAGTTTAACATCATTAGATGGTAGAAAGTCAATAGTAGAGTTGATACACAAAGTACTGGATAGTTTAACATCATTGCATGGTAGAAAGTCAATAGTAGAGTTGATACACAGTACTGGATAGTTTAACATCATTGCATGGTAGAAAGTCAATAGTAGAGTTGATACACAGTACTGGATAGTTTAACATCATTGTATGGTAGAAAGTCAATAGTAGAGTTGATACACAGTACTGGATAGTTTAACATCATTGCATGGTAGAAAGTCAATAGTAGAGTTGATACACAGTACTGGATAGTTTAACATCATTGTATGGTAGAAAGTCAATAGTAGAGTTGATACACAGTACTGGATAGTTTAACATCATCGCATGGTAGAAAGTCAATAGTAGAGTTGATACACAGTACTGGATAGTTTAACATCATCGCATGGTAGAAAGTCAACAGTAGAGTTGATACACAGTACTGGATAGTTTAACATCATTGTATGGTAGAAAGTCAACAGTAGAGTTGATACACAGTACTGGATAGTTTAACATCATCGCATGGTAGAAAGTCAACAGTAGAGTTGATACACAGTACTGGATAGTTTAACATCATTGTATGGTAGAAAGTCAATAGTAGAGTTGATACACAGTACTGGATAGTTTAACATCATTGCATGGTAGAAAGTCAATAGTAGAGTTGATACACAGTACTGGATAGTTTAACATCATTGCATGGTAGAAAGTCAACAGTAGAGTTGATACACAGTACTGGATAGTTTAACATCATTGCATGGTAGAAAGTCAATAGTAGAGTTGATACACAGTACTGGATAGTTTAACATCATTGTATGATAGAAAGTCAATAGTAGAGTTGATACACAGTACTGGATAGTTTAACATCATTGTATGGTAGAAAGTCAATAGTAGAGTTGATACACAGTACTGGATAGTTTAACATCATTGTATGATAGAAAGTCAATAGTAGAGTTGATACACAGTACTGGATAGTTTAACATCATTGCATGGTAGAAAGTCAATAGTAGAGTTGATACACAGTACTGGATAGTTTAACATCATTGTATGGTAGAAAGTCAATAGTAGAGTTGATACACAGTACTGGATAGTTTAACATCATTGTATGATAGAAAGTCAATAGTAGAGTTGATACACAGTACTGGATAGTTTAACATCATTGCATGGTAGAAAGTCAATAGTAGAGTTGATACACAGTACTGGATAGTTTAACATCATTGTATGGTAGAAAGTCAATAGTAGAGTTGATACACAGTACTGGATAGTTTAACATCATTGCATGGTAGAAAGTCAATAGTAGAGTTGATACACAGTACTGGATAGTTTAACATCATTGTATGATAGAAAGTCAATAGTAGAGTTGATACACAGTACTGGATAGTTTAACATCATTGTATGGTAGAAAGTCAATAGTAGAGTTGATACACAGTACTGGATAGTTTAACATCATTGTATGATAGAAAGTCAATAGTAGAGTTGATACACAGTACTGGATAGTTTAACATCATTGCATGGTAGAAAGTCAATAGTAGAGTTGATACACAGTACTGGATAGTTTAACATCATTGTATGGTAGAAAGTCAATAGTAGAGTTGATACACAGTACTGGATAGTTTAACATCATTGTATGGTAGAAAGTCAATAGTAGAGTTGATACACAGTACTGGATAGTTTAACATCATTGTATGGTAGAAAGTCAATAGTAGAGTTGATACACAGTACTGGATAGTTTAACATCATTAGATGGTAGAAAGTCAATAGTAGAGTTGATACACAAAGTACTGGATAGTTTAACATCATTGCATGGTAGAAAGTCAATAGTAGAGTTGATACACAGTACTGGATAGTTTAACATCATTGCATGGTAGAAAGTCAATAGTAGAGTTGATACACAGTACTGGATAGTTTAACATCATTGTATGGTAGAAAGTCAATAGTAGAGTTGATACACAGTACTGGATAGTTTAACATCATTGCATGGTAGAAAGTCAATAGTAGAGTTGATACACAGTACTGGATAGTTTAACATCATTGTATGGTAGAAAGTCAATAGTAGAGTTGATACACAGTACTGGATAGTTTAACATCATCGCATGGTAGAAAGTCAATAGTAGAGTTGATACACAGTACTGGATAGTTTAACATCATCGCATGGTAGAAAGTCAACAGTAGAGTTGATACACAGTACTGGATAGTTTAACATCATTGTATGGTAGAAAGTCAACAGTAGAGTTGATACACAGTACTGGATAGTTTAACATCATCGCATGGTAGAAAGTCAACAGTAGAGTTGATACACAGTACTGGATAGTTTAACATCATTGTATGGTAGAAAGTCAATAGTAGAGTTGATACACAGTACTGGATAGTTTAACATCATTGCATGGTAGAAAGTCAATAGTAGAGTTGATACACAGTACTGGATAGTTTAACATCATTGCATGGTAGAAAGTCAACAGTAGAGTTGATACACAGTACTGGATAGTTTAACATCATTGTATGGTAGAAAGTCAATAGTAGAGCTGATACACAGTACTGGATAGTTTAACATCATTAGATGGTAGAAAGTCAATAGTAGAATTGATACACAGTACTGGATAGTTTAACATCATTGTATGGTAGAAAGTCAATAGTAGAATTGATACACAGTACTGGATAGTTTAACATCATTGTATGGTAGAAAGTCAATAGTAGAATTGATACACAGTACTGGATAGTTTAACATCATTGTATGGTAGAAAGTCAACAGTAGAGTTGATACACAGTACTGGATAGTTTAACATCATTGTATGGTAGAAAGTCAACAGTAGAATTGATACACAGTACTGGATAGTTTAACATCATTGTATGGTAGAAAGTCAATAGTAGAGTTGATACACAGTACTGGATAGTTTAACATCATTGCATGGTAGAAAGTCAACAGTAGAGTTGATACACAGTACTGGATAGTTTAACATCATTAGATGGTAGAAAGTCAATAGTAGAATTGATACACAGTACTGGAGGTATAATGTTATGGAGATCTATGATAGGATACACCACCAGGCATAGCATATGATGATGATGATACACAGGTAGTATATACAAGTGCGTACAGAGATCCGTTATGGAGATCTATGATAGGATACACCACCAGGCATAGCATATGATGATGATGATACACAGGTAGTATATACAAGTGCGTACAGAGATCCACACAACAAAACAGCATACAGAGATCCGCACAACAAAACAGCATACAGAGATCCACACAACAAAACAACATTTAGCATTGATTACTAAAAGAATATAAACAGACAGGTACTCACTTCCCACTTTCTCATGCCCATACATAGATCTCAATAGAACAAGAACAAAAACAATTTACCACTAAAGGTAACACAGTAGGTCCCATGGCAATGACCTGTCGTCGGAGAGGAAGATAAATCTTCCTGTACTAAGCCGTAGTAACTATTAGGTGGGGTGGTCAGTTCTCTTCTCTACTGTGTTTACCTTCACTAACTCAAGCGTCAAGTACACATTTACCTTAACATAGTATATATCACCTCACATTTACCACTAGTTATATCACCTCACAATTTACCACTAGTTATATCACCTCACATTTACCACTAGTTATATGTTGAAATGTACATGTACACACACAACAACAGACATCTCATTCAAAGCAAAACATATTCCTACTAGCATCACTTTAGACAAGATAGTAACAGGACACATACACTGAATGTGCAGAAAGATGAGACAAGAAGATGACATTTACCTTTAGAGCTCATTTTAGATTTTCCTACACACTTTGAGCCAGTTCCGAGAGAAACTGTTTTCAGTTTGATGCCAGATGTATCTGAAAATGAAAATAGAACTAAAAATATGGAGAAGAGGAACAAAATAATATTGACTTACTGAATAAGCTAGTCCCATAGCATCATCATCATGTGCCATGTTGGGTAGTGTACGCAGCCACTGATCACTGTAACATTCTACTTGCTGAATTGTGCATCAGCTGCACTGCCGACACTCCATGAAAATCTGACACTTAGACAATGCCATGATGTCAAACTATAGTCGTAGCAGTAGTGGTGGCGTATCTCAGAACTATCTAGGGTCATATGAGTGCTACACAAGATGCTGTCCATGTATCCTTACGAAACTCTTGACCACCCAATCATGAAAATGAATAGAAATAGGTATACGTGTTACCAAAATAAGTCAATAAAACAACCTAGCAACGAGACACAGTGACAAACGACGTTTCTACTAAAAAGTGTTCATCAGGACACAAACAAGCAACCACTATTTAAAAAAATAAAAATCATAATGTAAGAGAAGAGCAAATGATGATGGTGATGACGATTTTTTAGTCGAAATGTCATTTGTCACTGTGTCTTGTTGCTAGGTTGTTTTATTGACTTATTTTGGTAATATGTATACCTATAACAGCTCATTTTGATATTTGCCTGGTGTTGCCCCAGTCACCCTTTTCCAGTCTCAGGTTATTACCCGACATCAGAATTTTTATCTCTTTATTGACTAGCAACTTTTCAAAATGTCCAGCACTGGATGATACTAGAAATACCACTTCCTCCCTAAAGTCCAGAACAATAGAACACCTTATAAGGAATACAATTGTACTTATGTAAAACACAGGTTTTTATAATAGTTTCACTCAGACGCGCCAGATTATCACTGAAACTAATGGATAATGATGTGCACACAAGAAAACATACAAATTACAATACACAAAACATATTCAACGTTTCAACCAAAAGGTCTTTATCAAGATGAGCACAAAACACCAACAGACGATGAATTAAAATTATCAGAACACGCAAATGTATCCAACGGAAATATGGAAAATGATGGACATTTGTATAACATTAGAGATATTTCCTTGAAAAATCAAGGCTTTCATTTTCTGTGAAAATACTACCAAAATATTTAACTCCGATACTGGTTTTACAAACCATATGGTATGAACCTGAAACCTCATGGTTCTGAGACTAACATTTTAGCCATTCTGCCACATGCTCGAAAACTTACATATTAGTTGTTATCAACTTCATTTCTGTAGTAAGCTTTACTACCAATCTTCAGAGTGTTCTGAGTGTTCTCACAGCCTGAATGATCAGCAAAGGATCACGACACTGTTACCTGCCATGCATGTCACGACTAACTAGGTTTAGCCATACTGAAGTCTAGTTGTCAGACTGAAAATCACAGTTATCGCAGCTGAGCTGTAAATCATGACAATATATTCTGTCCTCTCCATGTGTGTCGCTAGGCGTCATGGGGAGCCAAAGTCTTCTTTTTTTGATAACTGTTATGCAGCTGACATAGTGCATCCTTGGTGTTCTAGTATTTCTCTGATGTCATCTATCCATCTTCATCAATTTCTGTTTCACTTATCAAATGATCTTCTATTGTAGGCTATCAATGGAATGCGATCTAGTTCCCTTCTGATGTTGTCCTCCAGACCACATCCTATTCATCAATAAGAGTTTAGGAACCATTCTGTCCTCCAGACTACTCACTGTCAATCTATAGGAGTTTAGAAACGAAATTCAGAAAATATCAATCTTTGTGTATATTAACTCTATGTACTATTACTGAATTTATCTATGTGATGTTTCGTTATAGAACGTTATCCTCACTGTCACTCTGTAAGCCTCTAAGTTCTATGCAAGCTGTCCAGCCTCTTCCACTGTCATGTTCAGAAGGTCTTCGATATCCTGTTATTGATTTAAATTCTTTACAGAAATTTGTCCTCGCTGCCACTATGTAAGTTTCTCTGTGCTATGCAAGCTGTCCAGTCTCTTCCACTGTCATGTTCAGAAGGTCTTCGATATCCTGTTATTGATTAAAATTCTTTACAGAAATTTGTCCTCACTGCTACTGTGTAAGCTTCTCTGTGCTATGCAAGCTGTCCAGTCTCTTCCAGTGCCGTGATTAGAAACTAGCATCACAGCATGTGTGGAACTCCCTTAAATGCTCCACTCTCTGTTCCAGCAGCCATCCGAGTGTATGTAGACTCAGAGTCCCTGTTCCAGCAGCCATCCGAGTGTATGTAGTAGACTCAGAGTCCCAGTCAGGTGTTGATTGCATGATCTTTAAGACTTTCCACAAAAAAAATTACTTTTTTTACAGTATCATTTTCAGAAAGTCTTAGATTTTTTTTTTACTGAATAAAGACAAAGAAATAAATACAAGATTTCTTATTTTCGACAAATGTACACGAAATCGAAATCTATAAATACCTTTAATACTCATGACAACACCAGCAAGCAACGTCCATTCTCTATCAACCAAAGGCTTTCCTTTCTTTGGTAGTTTTCTGTAAGTTTTGATCACTTCTTCTGCTATTTCCTTTGACAGATGAGGATAATGATTGTTGGTGTTCATGGTGTTTGATGTCTCTGAAAATTTCAACACAATTATGTGATCTTTAGTGCCTTTAGAGAGAGAGAGTGGGAGGTGAGTGCCTGTCTGTTTCTGTGCCTTTAGAGAGAGTGGGAGGTGAGTGCCTGTCTGTTTCTATGCCTTTAGAGGGAGTGGGAGGTGAGTGCCTGTCTGTTTCTGTGCCTTTAGAGAGAGTGGGAGTTGAGTGGATGCGGCTTGTTTATTTTTTTTTAGCAATCAATACTAGATGATGATTTGTTCTGTTGATCTGTTGTATTTGTTTTTATGTACTACCTATGTGTCGTCATCATCATCATGTGATAGGGTAGGCGGGGGACATAAATTGCAGCGGATTTATTCCAGATCTATGGACATTTCTCATAAACCATATGACTATGTCAGATGCTAACAATTCAATCTATCACACAACGAATTTTGACACGTTAAGGAAAGGTCATGTTTGAACCAAGAGGTAAAATCATTTTTCAATGTTCTCGATCTAAATAGTTTTCAACTTCTAATTACGTGTCTGCTGTTATCATTACTGTCATGTTTTTTTACATGTGTAAACTGAAACATATATTGTATTGCTAAGTTATTAAGCACGTTACCTTTTTACTGTGTTTTTTTCTTACCATTTTAGTAAAGCTGTTAACAATGTTTATTAGGGATAAAAATATCCACTGTTAGTGGAGCAAATAAGCGTGGTGGACTCAATGCGAAAATAACAGAAATTGTTGTGGATGGTATTTTTTACAAAACAGTTTCACAGTCATCACGTTTCTGCAAAACTGATAAAAAGGCAATCTTCACACCATTCTTTATATTTATGGTTTTTTTTTAGGTTTTAATTTCATTTATGCATAATAAAGTTACATAAATATACATAGGCCTAGTCGGTTGAACCCTAGTTCAAGTCACTGTTGTATAAATAGCACACTGTTGTCACGGATTTCCGTGTAACACCAATGAAATTATCGAAAGTAATGGATGCCGTGACATCACATCTCCCGACACAAATGACATCAAGCACACTTATAATTACAATTTTGATAACTACATTATTATTTCATTTATAACTGATCCTAACCCTTACCCCCATCCTTAATGTAAATACTAATAGGAAATTAATATGCCTTTTCAATTAATATACCTTAATTTTAAATACAAATTCTACCAATCACGCTGAAAAGGTCAGGTAATGCCTCGAAAGTAGAAGAAAGGTCACAGTGGAGAATCAAACTAGGATTGATTGATAGGCCTAGTCTTTGTGTTCTATAATTTTCACACAATTTCTTCATTCTACCTATGTCAGGCTATGGTGATCATGTTTTTTCCCCACACAATTTGAAGACAGGAAGTGGCATAGCTATTTTTATTAATTCTCCTTGATTGCGCAACTATATTACATGCGTAATTAATGAATTGAAGAAGAAGAATAATCTAGTATAATATAATAATAATAAAATAATCTATTCTATGATGACTAGATTATCTAGTAGATAGATTTGATTTTGAGATGTCCGTGATGAAATAGGTCAGCTTCAGCGGACATCATCATGCATAGTATCGATCGATAGAAGGTCGTACATTGAAAACACATGAAATAACATCTATGAGTTTCAATATAATTCTAAAAATAATCCATGAATTAAGATTGTATACAAAAATATGGCCCTAAGCCCATACCATAAACAAATTGACAAACCGACAAACACATTCGTTGTCTGCGAAAGAAATGGCAAGAATGACTTCCCCTTTTCAAATATGGCCGCGTCCTTAAGCTTAGTTGTGAAACTAAGTGCTTGCAGGATCTGTGGACAGGGCAGCTTACTTCATGTCTTGAATACACGATTTAACAGCTTTGCAGCCAACTATGATATAGGCCGTAAAAATGGGGTGTCTGCTGCAAGGTAGACGAATGCAATTGGGAAATTAGTATAATTAATGCATTTTTAAAAATTACTTACATTACGGTTACCCCAGCCTCTATCATTCTATGAAAATATGGGTGGTAAACTTAAACCGACGAATCATTATCAGTGAGTTAGTTAGTTAGTTGTGGGATCATCGTCACTGCACTCCAGACAAGTCCATACGTGCTCAGATCTCTCTTTTAGTGTATCTGCCATTATATGTTAACTGACTGTCTCAGTATGCTATTGATTGACCATCATTCATCATTTTTTCTCGACCATGAAACCACTCCTTTCTAGCGACACCACATTTCAAACCAAGCACCCTTATTCTAGTCACGGAACAAGAGTCATCGTTACTTATACAGTCATTTGTTCATGCTTTTTTCCTGCAGGGCCTTAAAAATGTCTGCCCAATCCATCACTCCACCAACACAACAGCCGTAGTAGCAGCGTGTGCAGCCAACCTATCTGCTCTCTCATTATCCTGGACTCCTGCATGTCCCAGCATAAAAATAAAAGTCACTTTATGTACATAGGAATTCTTAACTGCATTCAGCCATTATTTCAGAAAATACCCTGCCTGAACTTTCACAATCATGCTCATCGAGTCACTGAGTATACAGGCATGCTTGCAGACTGCCCCATTTCAAAGCTTTGGCTACTGCCAAAATCTCCATTGTCATGCTGCTTGTCATCTGAGCGAATGCACCACATTCCTCTTTGATGGTCTTCACCCCCCCCCACCTTGGAACCATGAAGACCCTGGCTCTCCTGATGTTTCCCTCAACCGGCCCATAAGTATATATAATCATATCACCTTCCTTGGAATTCTCACCAATCAGAACGAGCACCTCCAACTCCACACTGTCTAACACCATTCCCTACATTCTCTATTGAGTGTTATTATTACTTTGAAGGCTGTCGGACAATGTAAGGGTGCCCAACTCCATTCCGCACCAGGTAGCATATCCTCCAATCTGCAAACACACACTGTATCCTTCTTCTTCTAAATTCGTTCTCAAACTCCTGCAGATTAGCAGGATGTAGTCCGGAGAACGGAATGCGTTGTGTCATGGTTTACAGCATTGCTGCGATATCTGCACCTTTCGGCCTGACACATCCGACTTCAGCATGGCTTTGGGTCACTGACCCTATACGGGATGGGACAGCCAACTCCATCCCATAACCTCCTTAGTCGCCTTTTACGACATGCATGGAAGGTAAACAGTGTTGCTATTCTTTGCTTCCCTTTCGGGTCCCGGCAACACATGGGGGACACACTGTATAATATCCTCGACTTTCCTCTCTTAAGTTTACTGCCTTTCGCTTCGAGAATTTCACAGTATGGAGGGTGCTCTTTATCAGCAGTGATATGTATGTAGTCCAGTGCCCTGTACAATTGTATTATTTTCTCTGCAGTTTGGCAATCAAGTTGCACCAATATATGAATAGGCCTATAGTAAGACTTAGTAGACAGGGCGTAGTCGTATGGGGAGGTACTTGGATACAATTTTAAAAATAATGCAATTGAAGTAGCAATTATAATTATAGTTGCAATCGCTCAACAACCAAAAAAAACATCAAAAAGGCTTGGATTAAGTTTTGGTACTTTTGATGCTGGTCACATACATAGGAACAGTCAACAACTCTGAAACATCAAATAGCAGTGATAATATACATTTCAGGAGATATAATACCTACGCGGTTCATTTCAAATTTTTAAGTCAGCATGTTTTCTATGTCACTTTGAACCTATATAGATGGGACAACCAACATCACCCCATAACCTCCTTAGTCATGTTATGACATGCATGGAATATAAACAGTGCTGCTATTCTTTACTTCTATTTTGGGCCCTGTGCAACACATGAGCATAATATAGCTCAATATTATAGATTCAGTGGCAGATAACTCAATATTATAGATTCAGTGGCAGATAACTCAATATTATAGATTCAGTGGCAGATAATTCAATATTATAAATACAAAATTTATACTTTTACTATATTTGTGTTTTTTGGTGTTTTTTTCTATATTTCAGAAAAAATTGGCAGAGTGTCATTGGGTTAGAAATTCATGCTCAAATTAATTCCACATCGAAATTATTTTCTGGGGCTGCAACTCTGTATGGAGCAAGTACGAACACGCAAGTTTCTTTCTTTGATGCTGCATTGCCGGGAACTCTTCCGGTACTTTTTAAATATATAGTTTTTTTTTCTCCCTGTGGTGATGCTAAATGTTCAGTCTTGTTACCAAGTTCATTGTCTAATTCAAGTCAAGGAACTGCTACAGTGTGTGTGTTCTGCTGCTGATACCGTTATGTCAAAGAATTATTATATTTGCAATATCATTCTGTGAAAGAAAGCTATCTGTGAATTAAAGCTACCTGTGAATGAAAGCTACCTGTGAATGAAAGATACTAAGACACAAATGGTTATTGACTGAAGTGCATTCATGGTGGACTGACAAACAAATAATTTAAAGTATAAACTTAATGACAGTGTAAATGACTGACGGCCAGGTTCAATACAGGATCTTACTTTAATATACGATGCAACAATTATGTGTCTAGCAGATGCTTGTAATTTGAACACTCCAAGACACAACAATTGTGTGCCTAGCAAATGCTTGTAATCTGAACACTCCAAGACACAACAATTGTGTACCTAGCAGATGCATGTATTCTGAACACTCCAAGACACAACAATTGTGTACCTAGCAGATGCATGTATTCTGAACACTCCAAGACACAACAATCATGTGTCTAGCAGATGCTTGTAATCTGAACACTCCAAGACACAACAATCATGTGTCTAGCAGATGCTTGTAATCTGAACACTCCAAGACACAACAATTGTGTACCTAGCAGATGCATGTATTCTGAACACTCCAAGATAGAACAATCATGTGTCTAGCAGATGCTTGTAATCTGAACACTCCAAGATACAACAATCATGTGTCTAGCAGATGCTTGTAATCTGAACACTCCAAGATACAGCAATTGTGTCCCTAGCAGATGCTTGTGATCTGAACACTCCAAGACACAACAATCATGTGTCTAGCAGATGCTTGTAATCTGAACACTCCAAGACACAACAATTGTGTGCCTAGCAGATGCTTGTAATCTGAACACTCCAAGATACAACAATCATGTGTCTAGCAGATGCTTGTAATCTGAACACTCCAAGACACAACAATCATGTGTCTAGCAGATGCTTGTAATCTGAACACTCCAAGACACAACAATTGTGTGCCTAGCAGATGCTTGTAATCTGAACACTCCAAGATACAACAATCATGTGTCTAGCAGATGCTTGTAATCTGAACACTCCAAGACACAACAATTGTGTGCCTAGCAGATGCTTGTAATCTGAACACTCCAAGACACAACAATTGTGTGCCTAGCAGATGTTTGTAATCTGAACACTCCAAGATACAACAATCATGTGTCTAGCAGATGCTTGTAATCTGAACACTCCAAGACACAACAATTGTGTGCCTAGCAGATGCTTGTAATCTGAACACTCCAAGACGCAACAATCATGTGCCTAGCAGATGCTTGTGATCTGAACACAGAAGATAATTGTCACTATATTGTTGTAGATGATTTACTACAGGCAGTAAATGTGTTGCATGATATGCTATTATCTTTTGTGAACAGGGCATCAAGTCTCTGATTTCTTGCTGTACCTAGCCAATGTATTTATGTTTGAGTTATATGATAGCTTTTTTGTTAGGTTTAGGTTTATGTACTCTAATTGTCATCTCCACACACTAGACATGCCGTAGTTGCTCAGATCTGTGCTTCAGTAAATTTCTTAGAGTCTAGTGATTTATGGTTTCATTTATGTTTTGGTTGAGTGTTCTTTAATCGTTGGTTGGTTGGTTGCTGATCCAGTAGTCCATGGGCTCATGCCCTTTGACCCAATGCCATTGTGTGATATATGCATGTGTTTGTGAGCTGTTGTTTTGTTCCATATAATGTGTTCCATTTATCTGGCCCTGGAGGGAAAGTTCTTTAATAGGATAGACAGTACTTTTGTTAATTTGTGTTAAATAACTTTCAATTACTCATATTATCTATTGGGGGGGGGGGCGTAACACAGTGGTTAGCACACTGGCTTTGTGTATGAGTAGTCCTGGGTTCATTTCCAAGTTGATCGCTAACATCTCACACCACTACCGCATTAATATATGCTTTGTCTACTTCCCTCATAGATAGATAGACTGGCCTCATATAGCAGAGCCACGGAAATGTGAGATCGCTAACATCTTACACCACTACCGCATTAATAAATGCTATGGGTTAACTTAACTATACTTTTTGTAGTATCCATTAAGAATTTCTAGACACAATATTCCAGTAGTTTGTCATTGCTTTCAGGAGAAAATCTGTCAATTGATTGGCAATATGACAACACATCCATTCTCACCTGCCATTCTGAATGGAAGTTTCAGTTGAATCACAACATTTGAGATGAGATGCTACAGAAGAATTTTGAGAATACCATTAACAGCAAAAAAATACAAACCAAGATGTTTTAAGAACAGTGAACGTCAAAGAGGGTTCGCAACATTATAACAAGAAATTGAGGGTTTTTTTTGCCATATTGAAATAATTAATATTGGAAGGTATGGTTGCTGGAACAGGGGTAAGAGCTGGCCAAGAGAACAATTAATAAGAGATGTTTCAGATTGTTTAAACATACCCCCCCCCCCCTGGCTGTGGCAGATCTACTCGCCCAGAATTGTGATGTGTTCAGAACATACCCCTGGCTGTGGCAGGTCTAACCCAGAATTGTGATGTGTTCAGAACATACCCCTGACTGTGGCAGGTTTTCTCGCCCAGAATTGTGATGAATTCTGAACATACATGAAGAAGACTATGATCTGAAAAGAATATGTCACTTAAAGACTGAGTTTATATGCAAGTAACAGGATGAGTGATTTATTTGCAGGTTCTAAATAAGGCATGTGTTGAGGCTGGAGTATTGACAGCTTTATCTCTGGGCTGCGATGTTAATATGTTCTCAAAGTTTGATCGTAAACATTACTTCTATGCAGACATGCCGGTAAGTACAGTTATAGACATTCACCTATGTCTATTGTCTTTCCCTAGGTGAATGATGGTTGATAGTATCCACACTTGCTGATAAACATATGGGTGAGAGTCTGAGTTGTCATTCCAAGGACAGATGCCTCACTTTGGTTGCATTGAGTCCATGTTTGTTCAAGGTTATCTTGATGTTTTTCTATCCGCTGTTTTCTTGGACTACCGTTGGCTGTATATCTGGATATTATTTTGTGATATGCTCTTATTGATATTTGTACCCATCTCTAACATGTTATTTCTACCCCACATTCTCCCTACATTAAAAATCTCCATAAGTTTATATTTGTTATATGTAGTTATGTTTTGTTATATGTTAATTGTATATATTTTTGTGGCCATATGTAGATTTCTTCTTGTGAATTCAAGTCTGATATCAGGATAAATCTTCAGACCTATTGCTTCGCTTGCAGCATTCCTGGTACCTCGTTTTATTTCTATTTTTATCTACCAATAGGAAAATTCTGGCGAGCACCGCTATTGCTTGTAACTAAACATGATTCCACCTTTTTTTTCTTTTCTAATCAAATGAGATGGGGTTATTAGACAGTATAAATAAGGTCCCTATTGGGCCGTCACGTGGGAAAAAATCCTTGTTCCTTTGTTATTTTTTTTAGTTCTCATTGACATTAGCTTTACCATTGATTAGTTATATTAGTTACCAGTAACAATAATATGTTATCATAGTTGTTATTGCTATGGTGTAACAGCTTGGTCATGGTCAATGTAATAGCCTCAAAACTTCAGCTTCAATTATATTCCTTCTGACAATTTAATATTTTCCCATCTCATGTCAAAAACAGAAGATCTTAGTCTAAAACAACTGAAGTGATATTTCTCCACCTGATGACAAAAAAGATGGGTGAGTCTCAACAACTGAACTGACATTTCTCCACCTGATGTCAAAAATGACAAAAAAGATGGGTGAGTCTCAACAACTGAACTGACATTTCTCCACCTGATGTCAAAAATGACAAAAAAGATGGGCGAGTCTCAACAACTAAATGGGCATTTCTCCACCTGATGTCAAAAATGACACACAAGATCTGAGTCTGAAGTGACATGTCTGTAACCAGATCATTCTCCCACATAAAAAATAAAGATAAGCTGAGTTATAAAGCAGAGACATATCACACAATTTCCCATAATCACTTGCCAAGTCAGTGGTTGACCAGAAACTGCCTGACTAGCGTCGCCTACAGCACTTGCTCAGTAACGATGGCGCCATTCCTTGACCGTCTCAGAGCATGAGCCTGGTACCCTACTTCCTGGTAACTGGGTCAACCACAGAAATAATTTTAATTTCAAGCCATTATTAATGTGTGGACTTGAAACCCGGGTCTACTTGTCAGCAGGAAAATAACTTAACTTTACACTGTCCAGATCTGCTAATAAACGGGGGAATGACTTAACTTTACACTGCCCCTGTCTGCTAATCAGTGGGGAAATGACTTAACTTTACACTACCCGGGTCTGCTAGTCAGCGGAGGAAGAACTTAACTTTACACTGTCTGGATCTGCTAGTCAGTGGGAAAATGACTTAATTTGACACTATCCAGGTACGCTAGCCAGTGGGCAAAAGACTTAACTTTACACTACCCGGATCTGCTAGTCAGATCCGTGTGACTGTATGACTTCCAGACAGCTTGTATAAGACAGATACCAGAGCACACATACAACTATTATCTAAAACTGGAGTCATGTTAACTATTGGCTAAGACTGGAGTCATCATCATCATGTTAACATCCTCATTGAAAATCTATTCTTGAACTTCTTATAAATGAGACATAACGCAAGCTCTTCTGTAATGATTCTCTTATTTTACAGGCTGGTTATCAAATAACACAACAAAGAAAGCCATTGGCTGTGAATGGTCATGTGACATACATATACCAGTGTTCACGCACCAGCCGAGTCGAGCGAAGATCTGCTCCTCTACTTCAGATTCAACTTGAACAGGACAGCGGTAAAAGTTTGCATGATGACGATCAAAGAGTTAGCTTGATTGATCTGAACCGAGCAGGTTTGTATATTATGTTTTATCTGAACCGAGCAGGTTCGTATATTATGTTTTATCTGAACCGAGCAGGTTCGTATATTATGTTTTATCTGAACCGAGCAGGTTCGTATATTATGTTTTATCTGAACCGAGCAGGTTCGTATATTATGTTTTATCTGAACCGAGCAGGTTTGTATATTATGTTTTATCTGAACCGAGCAGGTTCGTATATTATGTTTTATCTGAACCGAGCAGGTTCGTATATTATATTTTATCTGAACCGAGCAGGTTCATATATTATGTTTTATCTGAACCAAGCAGGTTCGTATATTATGTTTTATCTGAACCGAGCAGGTTCGTATATTATGTTTTATCTGAACCGAGCAGGCTCGTATATTATATGTTTTATCTGAACCGAGCAGGTTCGTATAGTATATGTTTTATCTGAAATGGGCAGGTTCATATCTTATATGTTTTATCTGAACTGGGCAGGTTAATATCTTTTATATTTTTTATTTCTCTTTATTTGACAAGTGGTTAACAGACTCCAATCTGAGTTTTTTTGTAATGTACATTCTTAGTTATTTATTACTGCAACCATGAATAATTCCAGTTGTTAGAGAACTGGCTTCCTAGTAGGCTTATACAAGATTCAATGGTGGCTGGGTAGCTCAGTTGTTAGTTAGAGAATTGGCTTCTCAGTTGGTTGAACCAAGGTTTGATGGTGGCTGGGTAGTTCAGTTGTTAACTGAAGTTTTGAGGCTATTGCATTGACCATGACAGAACTGTTTCACCATAGCAATAACAACTATGATAACATATTATTGTTACTGGTAACTAATATAACTAATCAATGGTAAAGCTAATGTCAATGAGAACTAATAAAAAAAACAAAGAAACAAGGTGTTTTTTTCCATGTGACGGCCCAATAGGGGCCTTATTCATATGGTTTCATAACGCCATCTCATTTCATGAGAACAGAAAAAAAGATCCAATCATGTTTAGTTACAAGCAATAGCGGTGCTCACCAGAATTTTACTCACTATTGATTGATATAAAATGAGGTAACAAATGCTAAAAGTGAAACAATAGGTCTGAAAATCTATCCTCTGCCAAAGATGGATGTGTCAGACTATTGGCACAAATAAAATGGTGACACAAAGCATTTCCATTCTCTGGACTATATCCTGCTGGAAATCTAGTAGGGTCATTGTCCTGCTGCAAGAGAGCTTCAATGGGAGTTTGAGAATGAATGCTAAAGAAGAAAATCTATCCTGACATCAGACCTGAATTCATAAAAAGAAATCTACATATGGCCACAAAAATATATACAATTAACATATAGCATAACATAACAATTACATATAACAAATATAAACTTATAAAGATTTACTTTTTAAAAACTGCAAATAACAAAATACTGCATATGACATTTAAAAATAGACATGCTACAAATATAGATGTACATATAGATTTATACATACAAATGTTATATGAAGTCAAACATCTCGTCTTTTTTTGTATTTGCTGCTGGCACTGTTTAGGAGTTGGTTTGATGGAGATTATAACCGCTCCAGTCTTCACCGATGGTGATGATGCTTCCAGCTTTGTCCGTGAATTGAGAGATATTTTGGTCACAATTGGCACATGTAATGGCAGAATGGAAGGTAAGTTTACAATACTCATTAACATCTGATGTCCCCACAATTAAAATATTATTGAAATATTCAATAAATAGTCCTACTTTGTGCAATCTTACAGTCCAGCAACAAAAACGACTTCCTTCTCTGTCCATGGTCATCCTTCATACCAAGACTGATTCACTTGTTTTAGCCTCCAATAATGATAAGGAGGATCTAGATAGTGATAAGTAGGATTTATCAAGGGATAAGTAAGATATATGTAGTGATAAGTAAGATCTAGGAAATGATAAGTAAGATCTAGGAAATGATAAGTAAGATCTAGGAAATGATAAGTAAGATCTAGGCAATGCTAAGTAAGATCTAGGAAATGATAAGTAAGATCTGGGCAATGCTAAGTAAGATCTAGGCAATGCTAAGTAAGATCTAGGAAATGATAAGTAAGATCTAGATAGTGATAAGTAAGATCTAGGAAATGATAAGTAAGATCTAGGAAATGATAAGTAAGATCTAGGAAATGATAAGTAAGATCTAGGCAATGCTAAGTAAGATCTAGGAAATGATAAGTAAGATCTAGGCAATGATAAGTAAGATCTAGATAGTGATAAGTAAGATCTAGGCAATGCTAAGTAAGATCTAGGCAGTGATAAGTAGATAAATATGGTGTTTAGTAAGTGTGGTCTGATTATGTTTTGCTCTAGAGGGTTCTTTAAGAGTTGATGCCAACATCTCTGTGCACAGACCAGGAGAACCATTGGGGACTAGAACAGAAGTCAAGAATCTCAACTCATTGAGAAGTATCCGATGTGCCATAGGTAAGTGGTCAACATTATTAGTGAAGCTGTAGATGATTAAGAGTAAGCGGGGAAATGTGGTGCACATTTTGATGGCATTAGGAGATTCTATGTTCACCTTCAAGAGATTATGTTGTGTCATAGTTCACATCAAGGCTGCAATATCTGTGCCTTTATATCTATCTTTAAATTTTCTCAGTTTACCTTCCCTCATTGATCCCTACTCACTCAGCCAGACTGCAGTGATGCAGCCTGTTACCAGGACCAGCCTTCCCTCATTGATCCCTACTCACTTAACCAGACTACAGTGATACAACCTGTTACTAGGACCAGCGACTAGGAAACAAAGTAGGATCATTATCAACTTTGGTAGACAACATATTTCTCCTAGCACTGTACACATTTCTCCTAGCACTGTACACATTTCTCCTAGCACTGTACACATTTCTCCTAGCGCTGTACATATTTCTCCTAACACTACACATTTCTCCTAGCACTGTTCATATTTTCCTAGCACTGTACACATTTCTCCTAACACTGTACATATTTCTCCTGTTTATTAAGTCATGGCAAGAATATGGAGAAATGTTTAACAGGGATAGACAAAACACACCAAAGATGTTCTACAAGAAAGTACAAAACATGAGAAGTAAAAAAAGACATGAACCAATAGAAATAATCAATGATGAACAGGGCGACACAACATACAAGCTAGACCAAGCATAAACATACAAGCTAGACCAGGCATATACATACAACATACAAGCTAGATCAGGTATATACATACAACATACACGCTAGACCAGACATATACATACAACATACAAGTTAGACCATGCACATATATATGTACAACATATTCAGTTTTGGTCATCTTGTATCAATTTTCTTTCCAGAATTTGAAATCGATCGTCAGATTCAAGTACTGGAAGCTGGAGATGTTGTTGTAAATGAAACACTTACATTTGATCTGGAAGAAGGGTATGGTTATTACTACGTTTATGTCATTATTTATGTTAATGTTCCTATTTTGTTATTGTTTTTCCTTGTTAATAATCCTGTATATTTATGGCAGTGCTTTTGAGTGATCAGGAAACTACAGTAAAACTGCACCGTATAGTAAGTAAACAAAACAGAAAAAAGTAAAAAAAAGATTAAATATCAGTTTTACATTTAGCTGTAAACATAGTTTTATGCTGGTGTCTCTATTTGATTTTCTGGTTCCATTCTTTGTTTCTTCATCCCTTTCTTGATGAAGACCTTTTGGTTGAAATGTTGATCCTGTGAACTGTTCAACTGTATTCCCTGTCAAAAACAATCTTGCAGATAACAGCTGAAGGTGGAAGTATCATACAAAGAAAATCAATACCAAACAATATCAACAACTGCACAAGTCAAGATGTTTCCATACTCAACTGCATCACTGACAATAGAAATCGCTGGAGGACTCTCTATGTTGATGCATCCAATGTAGTACTCTTGTGACACCTGCAGATTATGGGTGGATGCAGTAAGCCTGCAACCATTTAGTGCTATCAATATTTGCCACTTTTGATCACACAGTCCAAATAACTACATGTCCTTCAATGCAGCCAATACTCTGGTATAACCAAATAACTACATGTCCTTCAATGCAGCCAATACTCTGGTATAACCAAATAACTACATGTCCTTCAATGCAGCCAATACTCTGGTATAACCAAATAACTACATGTCCTTCAATGCAGCCAATACTCTGGTATAACCAAATAACTACATGTCCTTCAATGCAGTCAATACTCTTGTATAACCAAATAACTACATGTCCTTCAATGCAGTCAATACTCTGGTATAACCAAATAACTACATGTCCTTCAATGCAGTCAATACTCTGGTATAACCAAATAACTACATGTCCTTCAATGCAGTCAATACTCTGGTATAACCAAATAACTACATGTCCTTCAATGCAGTCAATACTCTGGTATAACCAAATAACTACATGTCCTTCAATGCAGTCAATACTCTGGTATAACCAAATAACTACATGTCCTTCAATGCAGTCAATACTCTGGTATAACCAAATAACTACATGTCCTTCAATGCAGTCAATACTCTGGTATAACCAAATAACTACATGTCCTTCAATGCAGTCAATACTCTTGTATAACCAAATAACTACATGTCCTTCAATGCAGCCAATACTCTGGTATAACCAAATAACTACATGTCCTTCAATGCAGTCAATACTCTGGTATAACCAAATAACTACATGTCCTTCAATGCAGCCAATACTCTGGTATAACCAAATAACTACATGTCCTTCAATGCAGCCAATACTCTGGTATAACCAAATAACTACATGTCCTTCAATGCAGTCAATACTCTGGTATAACCAAATAACTACATGTCCTTCAATGCAGTCAATACTCTGGTATAACCAAATAACTACATGTCCTTCAATGCAGTCAATACTCTTGTATAACCAAATAACTACATGTCCTTCAATGCAGCCAATACTCTGGTATAACCAAATAACTACATGTCCTTCAATGCAGTCAATACTCTGGTATAACCAAATAACTACATGTCCTTCAATGCAGCCAATACTCTGGTATAACCAAATAACTACATGTCCTTCAATGCAGCCAATACTCTGGTATAACCAAATAACTACATGTCCTTCAATGCAGCCAATACTCTGGTATAACCAAATAACTACATGTCCTTCAATGCAGCCAATATTCTGGTATAACCAAATAACTACATGTCCTTCAATGCAGTCAATACTCTGGTATAACCAAATAACTACATGTCCTTCAATGCAGTCAATACTCTTGTATAACCAAATAACTACATGTCCTTCAATGCAGCCAATACTCTGGTATAACCAAATAACTACATGTCCTTCAATGCAGTCAATACTCTGGTATAACCAAATAACTACATGTCCTTCAATGCAGCCAATACTCTGGTATAACCAAATAACTACATGTCCTTCAATGCAGTCAATACTCTGGTATAACCAAATAACTACATGTCCTTCAATGCAGCCAATACTCTGGTATAACCAAATAACTACATGTCCTTCAATGCAGCCAATACTCTGGTATAACCAAATAACTACATGTCCTTCAATGCAGTCAATACTCTGGTATAACCAAATAACTACATGTCCTTCAATGCAGTCAATACTCTGGTATAACCAAATAACTACATGTCCTTCAATGCAGTCAATACTCTGGTATAACCAAATAACTACATGTCCTTCAATGCAGCCAATACTCTGGTATAACCAAATAACTACATGTCCTTCAATGCAGCCAATACTCTGGTATAACCAAATAACTACATGTCCTTCAATGCAGTCAATACTCTGGTATAACCAAATAACTACATGTCCTTCAATGCAGTCAATACTCTGGTATAACCAAATAACTACATGTCCTTCAATGCAGCCAATACTCTGGTATAACCAAATAACTACATGTCCTTCAATGCAGTCAATACTCTGGTATAACCAAATAACTACATGTCCTTCAATGCAGTCAATACTCTGGTATAACCAAATAACTACATGTCCTTCAATGCAGTCAATACTCTGGTATAACCAAATAACTACATGTCCTTCAATGCAGCCAATACTCTGGTATAACCAAATAACTACATGTCCTTCAATGCAGTCAATACTCTGGTATAACCAAATAACTACATGTCCTTCAATGCAGTCAATACTCTGGTATAACCAAATAACTACATGTCCTTCAATGCAGTCAATACTCTGGTATAACCAAATAACTACATGTCCTTCAATGCAGCCAATACTCTGGTATAACCAAATAACTACATGTCCTTCAATGCAGCCAATACTCTGGTATAACCAAATAACTACATGTCCTTCAATGCAGCCAATACTCTGGTATAACCAAATAACTACATGTCCTTCAATGCAGTCAATACTCTGGTATAACCAAATAACTACATGTCCTTCAATGCAGCCAATACTCTGGTATAACCAAATAACTACATGTCCTTCAATGCAGTCAATACTCTGGTATAACCAAATAACTACATGTCCTTCAATGCAGTCAATACTCTGGTATAACCAAATAACTACATGTCCTTCAATGCAGCCAATACTCTGGTATAACCAAATAACTACATGTCCTTCAATGCAGTCAATACTCTGGTATAACCAAATAACTACATGTCCTTCAATGCAGCCAATACTCTGGTATAACCAAATAACTACATGTCCTTCAATGCAGTCAATACTCTGGTATAACCAAATAACTACATGTCCTTCAATGCAGTCAATACTCTGGTATAACCAAATAACTACATGTCCTTCAATGCAGCCAATACTCTGGTATAACCAAATAACTACATGTCCTTCAATGCAGCCAATACTCTGGTATAACCAAATAACTACATGTCCTTCAATGCAGTCAATACTCTGGTATAACCAAATAACTACATGTCCTTCAATGCAGTCAATACTCTGGTATAACCAAATAACTACATGTCCTTCAATGCAGCCAATACTCTGGTATAACCAAATAACTACATGTCCTTCAATGCAGCCAATACTCTGGTATAACCAAATAACTACATGTCCTTCAATGCAGTCAATACTCTGGTATAACCAAATAACTACATGTCCTTCAATGCAGCCAATACTCTGGTATAAACAAATAACTACATGTCCTTCAATGCAGCCAATACTCTGGTATAAACAAATAACTACATGTCCTTCAATGCAGCCAATACTCTGGTATAAACAAATAACTACATGTCCTTCAATGCAGCCAATACTCTGGTATAAACAAATAACTACATGTCCTTCAATGCAGCCAATACTCTGGTATAAACAAATAACTACATGTCCTTCAATGCAGTCAATACTCTGGTATAACCAAATAACTACATGTCCTTCAATGCAGCCAATACTCTGGTATAACCAAATAACTACATGTCCTTCAATGCAGCCAATACTCTGGTATAACCAAATAACTACATGTCCTTCAATGCAGCCAATACTCTGGTATAACCAAATAACTACATGTCCTTCAATGCAGCCAATACTCTGGTATAACCAAATAACTACATGTCCTTCAATGCAGCCAATACTCTGGTATAAACAAATAACTACATGTCCTTCAATGCAGCCAATACTCTGGTATAACCAAATAACTACATGTCCTTCAATGCAGCCAATACTCTGGTATAAACAAATAACTACATGTCCTTCAATGCAGCCAATACTCTGGTATAAACAAATAACTACATGTCCTTCAATGCAGCCAATACTCTGGTATAAACAATTGAGGTTCTGTTTGGGATGTGAATCAGTTCTGTTTATGTATCAGTCAAAAAACCTCAAATTGCCATTTGTACCGATGTAAATGAACTTCCTTTAACCAATCATTTTTATTTTGAAATAAACCAGGAGATTTCTAAAGTGATAGATCTTCTTCGTTCGTTCTCAAACTCCTGCAGATTAGCAGGATGTAGTCTGGAGAACGGAATGCGTTGTGTCATGGTTTACAGCACTGCTGCGATATCTGCGCCTTTCAGCCTGACACATCTGACATTAGCGTGGCTTTGGGTCACTGACCCTATATGGGATGGGACAGCCAACTCTATCCCATAACCTTCTTAGTCGCCTTTTACGACATGCTTGGAAGGTAAACAGTGTTGCTATTCTTTGCTCCCCTTTCGGGCCCCGACAACACACGGGCGTAAAGTGATAGATCATTGCACAAATAAAACTGTCACAATCTACATTTCCATTCTCGAGATTATATCCAGCTAGAAATCTTGAAGTACCATTGTCTGCTACAAGACAGATCCTGCTACAAGACAGATCCTGCTACAAGACAGATCCGGTGGGAGTGTAAGAATGACAGCTGTAAAAAACTTTGTAATATCACTTCTGTGTGGTTTATTTTTTGTTTGTTTTTAGAGCAACTGTTGCGATGCGAGACAAAGAAAAAATATTAGACTATCGCTTCATGCCAGAGCCAAACCTGCCACCCTTGATCATCTACAGCAATAGATCAAGTATTGGTTCACATCTGTCGCCAACTCAGTGTGTCGTACTAGAAGATGTTCAAGCAATGATGAAGCACCTACCGGAAACCAAACGGCAAATTTTGGAAAAAATCTATGGTCTTACATTACTCAACGCCTTAACCATTGTGGTAAGGGGTCTCTTGTTATTACCATGGTTAGAGATACAGTGGTTAGAGAGAGATGGTGGCTAGAGATATTGTGGTAGGAGAGAGATAGTGGTTAGAGAGATAGTGGTGATTAGAGATATAGGTTTGATATAGGGGTTAGAGTTGTTTTTATAGAACCCCTGGAATTTCAAGTGATTAGATCTTACTTCCTGTGTGCAGTGGGGTGGTTTTTCTGAGCTTTATATCATACCCAGGAGACTTAGCTTTCGGCTTAGTGGAAATGCCTATTCAGAGGGGGTCTATAATTGTATAGATGACATGCTACAAAGCTTCCATAAGAGAGCCTCAATATAACGGCATGTCATCTACTAAGGTTTTCTGTTGCATGGGTGGTCTGTCACAGGGTCATTGTTGAGACACACAGACACAACCATATGCGTAGAGGTTACAGAAATAGTGGTTAGAGAGACAGTGGTTAAAGAGATAGTGGTTAGAGATATAGATGTTTTATATAATGATTAGAGATATTGGGGATAGAGATTTAGTGGATATAGAGATGGTGGATAGAGAGATAATCGTTAGGGATATAGTGGATAAATTTCACCTTTTTTTTCCATTTCTCTTTATTTTTCAAATGTAATAACAATTTAAATTCCCACACTGAAGTCGTATATTGTTCCCACACTGAAGTCATATATTGTTCCCACACTGAAATCGTATATTGTTCCCACACTGAAGTCGTATATTGTTCCCACACTGAAGTCGTATATTGTTCCCACACTGAAGTCGTATATTGTTCCCACACTGACATCGTATGTTGACTTGAACAGTCTAGTAGAAAGGTGAGTGTCTTGTTCAGGTGGTCTTTGATATCTTGCATCCATCTTCTTCCTGGTCTACCTCCTTTAGTTGCCGAGACATGATACCATCCATTATGGATTTTTTTTTAGACTGCAGTGTCGTATGATATGGCCAAAAATATTGTACTTTTCTAGAAAGAATATTGTTTAGCCAGTTTTATTTTTCAATTCTTTCAGAATGTTCCTATCTTTGATCTTTTTGAGGATTCTTCTGTAACATTTGGTTTCAGATGTTGCAATTTGTTTCTAAATTCATTGGTAAGTGTCCAAGATTCATATCCACATTTCTTCTTCTTCTGCGATCAGCTTCCTGTGTTCATAAGCATGTTCCGTCTTCAGTGGGGGAAGTTATGGAATCTCCTTATTCCATGTTCTTGACCATCCTAGCACTGATTGCAAGACATCACAGGTTTGTGGAGTGGCCTTCTCCTGTTTTTCTGTCAAGGTTGTCTCCCATATCCTTTTCATCTCCCGATGGTGACTGACAGGCAGCAATTAGGGAAAGAGAAAAAAAAGATCTGGCACGCTCCCTGACATAAAGTTAATAACCCCATGCCAGCAATATGAGCTTACAACGGCTGACACTCACACTTGATGCTGCCCATCACTGGACATATGGGGTATATCAAGGGAAATATTAGCACCACCTGATATCCCGCCCCGACCTGGTAGGCAGCAACACCAGTTTGGTCCGCGGCTGCTTATTTGCAACTAATACTCCATATATGGAGGCCGTTCCACTATCCACCACCTGTGGACCCGCCTGGTAGGGGTTGGTAGCCCTACCCCCCAGGACATCCATATTTAGCAACTGGGAATGTGCTGGCACTAAGGAAAGCTAGTTTTGTTATGTTGTTTGTGTTATATGCAATATCAGATTTTGTTGACTAAATGTTGTGTCGTGCTGACTTATGCCACAAATATTTATTTACAGAGAGCTGACCTTGTGGAAACTTTTGAAGCTTTGGTCAGAGACCACGGTTGCCAACCATATACTACATCTTCTGTACTAAAAAATAGCTATGCCACATTCCTCCATGATAACAACTGTCATCCTTCACAGAGGTTAGTTACCTGCATCAAATCATCCTAATGTGTTTTCATGTAGATTTATTGTGCATCTCAACAACGTTCTAGGTGTTTCAGTTCCATTTTTAACCACATTTTCATGTAGGCGTTTCAGTTCCATTTTTAACCACATTTTCATGTAGGCTTTCAGTTCCATTTTTAACACTTTCATGCCACAATTTTTGTTTAAGTAAAATATAACTCTTGTGATGAACACAGTTCTTTCAACCATGGACTTTACTTTCAACCATGGGGACTTTAATCTAGTTTAGTTATATCAGAGCTTGATAACCATGCAAAATTGTTGTGGTCGCAGTTCTAATGATGCAGTCACCATAACCTAAATAACTACCGGTAAGTAAGTTCAGGAACAAACATCTCAGCTTGTTTATTAAATGTGGGATTCAATCCTCTTGCCGAGGCATGACCCTTTCAATCTAAGTCTGGAGTCTATGTTGGTTATAATGTGCCGTGATGGCTTTTTATCTATGTATTACCGTCTTGTTGCATGTATTATGTTGGTTATAATGTGCCGTGCTGGCTTTTTATCTATGTATTACCGTCTTGTTGCATGTATTAGCTGAGAATGTTTGGAAAAATATCAGAGATTACTTTAAGGTCCGAGATTACTTTAAGGTCCTCGTCCTATAAACGAGTACAGTCAAATTTTAAAAAAAATTACATCAAATCACGGTAACAAAGGGAAAAGCACGGTTTTTTTAAAAAGCCAGTGACAACTGTCATGTCCAATTTATTAAGCTAAGATAAAATTACTAGGGCTCACCAGCAATCTAGAGCGTACTTATCATAATGCTAGGCCTAGATTTACATTAATTTCTATATATCATACAATATTACCTTCTAATCTCCGATATTTCATGATAAAAACTAATCTGTCATGTCTATATCTGTATTCCACATGTGCCGCCATTTTACACAACATAATTTCCCCGGAAACGCTATTTTTAGTAACGTTATTGCAATAGGTAATTACCTAATTTTATTATTTCTGCTCTATCATAAAGGCTTGAATGATCAACGAAATTGGTCAGGAAAGTATACCAGTATCTGATGTTATTTATTAACCTAACTACGGTAAAGTGTAGGTAGTTACCGGGTACATATAATGTCGTCTGTGGGAAATAAATGACGTCTATATACCGGTAACTCGTGTTTATCATCTAGCCCTACTGCGTAGTGTTTTGATAGTAACAGGCTAAATTATAATCGGTTTGGCTTGCGTACAACAAAATGTTTAAACAAAATTAGCTATATGAGAGACACAAAAACAGAACACAGAATAACATCAAATATTGAGAACAGAAGGAAAAACTTACCGGTGCCAGTCCAAACAGTCATTGAAATCCTTCAAACTTTTGCGCCAGCTTAGTGCGTGTTCGTAGAAACAAGTGATGTCTGTTCATGAAGCAATTGCACCATCCCATTGATGCAACGAAGTCCTCAGATTTGTGTTTCTGGAATGCAGGATCTTTCAATATCGAGAGCGCCCTGATTCGACTATTGGTGCGGGTTATAATTAATCCGTTCTGCCTAGACTCCATTATCCATTCGGATAATCTCTTCCAGCGCAGGGAATGAATTTGTACGGCCGAGGGTGCTCTCTTTGACCTTGGCATCAGAGACAATTCTTCCTTTTTTTCCTCCATTCTCGCACTTGCTTTTTATTCACAATGAAGTGGCGGGAAGCCATGAAATTGTTGGATTTCTCCGCAAAAGCGATAACATCCAACTTAAAATCAGCAGTATACGATGTTCGTTTCTGTCCAAGCATCCTTCTTATAAAACACGAATAAAATCACAATGACAATAAAATTTATGAATTGCAGTGCACGTAGGAGTGCTGCAGGTTAGGGGTAGAAGAATATTCTGATCTGTCCTTCTGCTTCTTGCGCTTGTAGATTGCCTGCAGTGTTCTTTCCTTTTCATATTTCGTGATGCCAGCAGTGATCTGAGTGTGCCAGGCTGAGCGATCAAGTGCTGTAGTCTCCCAGGAGCTGGGATCAATGCTGCAGTGTTTGAGAGAGCTTTTTAGGTGATCCTTGAAGCGCTTTTTCTGCCCTCCGCTTGAATGTTTACCTTCGCACAGCTCCCCATAGAATAATCTCTTTGGAAGGCGCTTGTCTGGCATAAGGACGATGTGGCCAGTCCAGTGGAGTTGGAACCTAGTCAGCATGGTATGGATGCTTTTCATACAGGACTTCTGAAGAATTTCATTGTCTGGTACTTGATCCTGCCAACGTACTCCCATGATATCTTGTTCATATACCATGATAATATATTCACAATCATAGTTGACTGTAGCTGGCACATAGTTGACTGCAGTTGGCACATAGTTGACTGTAGCTGGCACATAGTTGATTGCAGTAGGCGCATATTAAATTTCTTGCATAGAAATAATGTTTCATCGCTTGACCTCTTTCATTAACTGTTTCATTGCTTTATGTCTTTCATTAACTGTTTCATTGCTTTATGTCTTTGATTAACTGTTTGATTGTATGATCAGTCCCATCAGTAATGAGAGGCTTGCAGAAGTCATTCACATTTATGCCAGGAAAGATATCAGTGGTTCTTCAGTCATCAAGGTAAGCATTACACTAGCAATGTATGTAGTGAATGATTACATTATCTCTGTATGTAGTGAATGATTACATTAATTCTTTATGTAGTGAAGGATTACACTTCCTCTGTATGTAGTGAATGATTACACTTCCTCTGTATGTAGTGAATGATTACACTTCCTCTGTATGTAGTGAATGATTACACTTCCTCTGTATGTAGTGAATGATTACACTTCCTCTGTATGTAGTGAATGATTACACTTTCTCTGTATGTAGTGAATGATTACACTTCCTCTGTATGTAGTGAATGATTACACTTTCTCTGTATGTAGTGAATGATTACACTTTCTCTGTATGTAGTGAATGATTACACTTCCTCTGTATGTAGTGAATGATTACACTTTCTCTGTATGTAGTGAATGATTACACTTGCTCTGTATGTAGTGAAGGATTACACTTCCTCTGTATGTAGTGAATGATTACACTTTCTCTGTATGTAGTGAATGATTACACTTCCTCTGTATGTAGTGAATGATTACACTTTCTCTGTATGTAGTGAATGATTACACTTTCTCTGTATGTAGTGAAGGATTAAAGAAGCCCTGCATGGAGTGAAGGATTACGTTAGTCCTGTAAGTTCTTCTTCTTCAGCGTTCATTCTCAATCTCCCGCTGGATATCCCTTGTAACAGGACAATGGTCCTACTGTATTTCTAGCAGGATGTAGTCCAGAGAATGGAAATGCGTTGTGTCGTCTTTTTTTTGTGCGCCAATGGCCCAAGACATCCGTCGTAGACGGGAGTCCTGTAAGTGAAAGATAACACTTGCGCTATATGTAGTGAATGATTAAACTAGCCCTGTATGTAGTGAATCATTGTACTTGCTCTGTAAGTAGTGAATTATTACACTTTCTCTGTATGTAGTGAATGATTACACTTGCTCTGTAAGTAGTGAATTATTACACTTCTCTGTATGTAGTGAATTATTACACTTTGTATGTAGTGAAGGATTAAAGAAGCTGTGCATGGAGTGAAGGATTACGTTAGTCCTGTAAGTGAAAGATTACACTTGCGCTATATGTAGTGAATGATTAAACTATCCCTGTAAGTAGTGAAAGATTAAACTATCCCTGTAAGTAGTGAAGGATTACACATTATCCATATGCATAGGTGATGATTATGACGAATCATCCCTTTAGCTGTAAGCTGGCAGCTCTTGACAGACCATAGCCTTTCTGATAAACACACTTTCTTCTCCATTGTGTAACTGAGGTGGCACCGTGACTCGTTGAGACATGGATGTGTACGGGGGAGCTTGTTATAGATGCATGTTTAGTCCCTGAATGGAGGCATTCCAGTGTGACAACATCCCAGGATTGCCACGTCCTGTCAGAGACACAACACACATATGGACCAACTATCCCAGGATTGCCACATCCTGTCAGAGACACAACACACATCTGGACCAACTATTCCAGGATTGCCATGTCCTGTCAGAGACACAACACACATCTGGACCAACTATCCCAGGATTGCCACGTCCTGTCAAAGACACAACACACATCTGGACCAACTATTCCAGGATTGCCATGTCCTGTCAGAGACACAACACACATCTGGACCAACTATCCCAGGATTGCCTCGTCCTGTCAGAGATACAACACACATCTGGACCAACTATCCCAGGATTGCCACGTCCTGTCAGAGACACAACACACATATGGACCAACTATCCCATCATTCTTCTGTCAGATTTATTGAGTGGCACATCTAACATTCCCTATTGCCACACAAGGACAAAGGTGCAATGCTCACTGGCCTGCACATCTTCAACGTCCATGGGAATTATTTTATAGCAAAAAAAAATAATAAATTGAGACAAGATGTGACAGTGGTGATTTTTCGCACAGGTGACAGGTTATCAACCTATCCCATTCCCCCCCCCCCCAACTTTTCTTTGTTGCCTCTTATAACATTCCTGGAAAGAAGACAATGGCCATAATAATAAGACCCATCAGATTCATAGTGGTGCCAGACTGGAGACATCAGATTCATAATGGTGCCAGACTGGAGACAGGTTCATAGTGGTGCCAGACTGGAGACATCAGATTCATAATGGTGCCAGACTGGAGACATCAGATTCATAGTGGTGCCAGACTGGAGACATCAGGTTCATAGTGGTGCCAGACTGGAGACATCAGTTTCATAGTGGTGCCAGACTGAAGACATCAGATTCATAGTGGTGCCACACTAAAGACATCATAAAACACTGTCCAAATAACTCTTATCTTCAGCCATTCAAATTATGGTGGAAAAATAATACTGTCATTGTTGTTATCAATTCAGGATTTTCTTCACCGTCTCTTCTCCTTCCACCCTCGACTGTTCTTTGCAAAATAATTTTAGAAAGTGAATCATCTCTCGTTACATGTCCAAACCAAACATGTTTACGCATTTTCACAGCTGTCTAATGTGGTTCTTGATAACCTGCTTGTTTGTTTATTTGCTACCAGATGAATATATTTGTCTTGTGTTGTATATTGTTGTTCGTTCATCATAAGTGTTACATGCACTTTTCAAATTCAGTTACCGTTATGTTCTCTCAACTATGAGTTCGTAGATGGCCAATACATGCTATTCTGGCCATAAATGTTCCAGGACATTTCGGGCATGGGATAACCACCGTAGATGTTTTTTGGTCTACCCGTGACTTTCTAATTACTCTCCACTGTTGAGCTGCTGCATTTCTCCTCTTTTCACAAGATGCTGCATCTTTTTTTGGCTGTAAAGTGCTTTGTAGCTATATTTTGTGCAAATTCTTCCCATGTATCTTGGTCTATTTCAAAGACTTTCAGTGAGGTCGTAAACAAGTCCTTGTGCTTATTTCAAAGACTTTCAGTGAGGTCGTAAACAAGTCCTTGTGCTTATTTCAAAGACTTTCAGTGAGGTCGTAAACAAGTCCTTGTGCTTATTTTGGCCACCTTGTGATTGTATGCTCATCTGCAGCTCACTATAGAGAAGTATCTTTGGCAGGTGATGATCTGAGATGTACCAAATGACCTGCCCAACGAGTCTGTATCTGCATCAAGATAGTGTCATTGCTGGGGATACCAGATCTGTCAAGAACAGTGATATCTGAAATCTTGTCTTGCCATCTGATGTTTATGACTTTTCTGAGACAAGTGTGAAAATGTTGAAGAGTTAGTGAGAAATTCTTAACAAATGTCTGTAGCACTTGTTTTCAAAATCCTGAATCCTTCTTTCCATGTCTGCAATGAAGTATCTGGGAGAGCGATTTGACATGTCTGACATGTCTCTGAATATGCATACATGGTGACAAATAAAATTAGAAACTAAATAAAGCTAGAAACTAAATAAAGCTAGAAACAGTCTTGAGTACAATGAGAGTAATAGCTGCAGCAAACTTTGAGCAAAGCAACCTCATTCTCATTGATGTCACTGATGTTCTCAGTGCCCATGGAGAAAAGGATGAATCACTGATGTAACAAATGTTCTCAGTGCCCATGGAGAAAAGGACGAGTCACTGATGTAACAAATGTTCTCAGTGCCCATGGAGAAAAGGATGAGTCACTGATGTAACAAATGTTCTCAGTGCCCATGGAGAAAAGGATGAGTCACTGATGTAACAAATGTTCTCAGTGCCCATGGAGAAAAGGATGAGTCACTGATGTAACAAATGTTCTCAGTGCCCATTGAGAAAAGGATGAGTCACTGATGTAACAAATGTTCTCAGTGCTCATCGAGAAAAGGATGAGTCACTGATGTAACAAATGTTCTCAGTGCTCATCGAGAAAAGGATGAGTCACTGATGTAACAAATGTTCTCAGTGCTCATCGAGAAAAGGATGAGTCACTGATGTAACAAATGTTCTCAGTGCTCATCGAGAAAAGGATGAGTCACTGATGTAACAACTGTTCTCAGTGCCCATCGAGAAAAGGATGAGTCACTGATGTAACAAATGCTTGTGAATCTGCAACTTTGAGCATTATGGGAATACCATGTCAAGAGGGATGTTGCTAAACAATATTGTTATGCTGATAACCAGGGGATACTGGTAAACAAACACAGATTATGTGTGGTCAGTCGATACATGCTGAGAGACATCTTGAAGAGGATATCTGATCACTTATTGACCGATGGTTGGATGTGGCAGATAAGATGATCTTTGAACTAACTAGCTGTGTATGCTTACTTTCATCTTGTATCAAGGTACTCAAAGAGATGTCTGTCAGCTGCCAACGTTCATGTCAAGATATCATTGAAGAGTTCAACCTTTGGTCTATCAAAGATCACTCTGTTATATCCGCAGCTATTGATGATGTACTCTCCAGAAATCCTTCCACAGTAAGTATTTATACAAAGAGATCCAGTACAATTGGTAGCGTATCTTATTCAACATGTGGCCATCAAGTCAGCATTTTTTGGCTGTAGTGATTATCTAGGCAATATAAATATGTTCAGTAGTTTATCATTGCTTGCTGAATGGTTTGCATGCACAATTGCCTTCTGCGGGATTAGACCCTGATACGCTGCCGAAGACGGATGTGTCGGGCCATTGGCGCAAATAAAACGGCGACACAACGCATTTCCATTTTCTGGACTACATCCTGCTGGAAATCTAGCAGGACCATGATCCAGCTAGATCCAGTTGGAGTTTGAGAATGAACGCAGAAGAAGAAGAAGACCCTGATACCTTGACTGTCACAGATGTACTCTATGTGGCGCTGCCACAGAGCCAGACAATACTTAGTATGTAATAATTGTTTTCAGAACATCCCACAATTCCCTGTCGAAAATAATTGGGGGGGGGGGGGTGTTGACACGCAAATTAACATTGGGAGTGGGGGCAGATAAAGTTGTGCATTGATTATATCAAGGTAAATTTGGATTTGAATTCTAACTCATCTGCATCACAGACAATGGAAATCTCTATATTGATGCCTCTTCCACAGCAGCACTGGTATGAGCCTAGAGGTTCTTGGAATGCATCCTCTACAGCACCTGTATGACCCTCAAGGTTCTTAGAAATTATTTATTAGTGCTGATTATCATCAGCACACTCCAGAAAGTCTATAGCTGCTGCGATCCTGGAATAATAAGACCTGCTCTCCGCCCAACACATGCATGTTTTACTTTAATGTTAAATGTGTGACTGCATACCTAACCCTCCTCAGTTGCCTATAAGAACATACATGATACAGTGTTGCTATTCCTTATTTCCCATTCATACCCTGATCACCTGTGTAAAGCCAGAGCCCAAAAGGGGAGCAAAGAATAGTGACACTGTTTACCTTCCATGCATGTTGTAAGAGGCAACTAAGTAGGGGCGGAGTTGGCAGTCCCATCCCAGAGTATCTAATGACCCAGAAAACATGCTGAAGTCAGATGTGTCAGACCAAAAGACATATCACAGCCAAGCTGCAAACAATTGCACCACACATTCCATTTCTTCATATTGAGAATATACACTAATAACTCAGATTGATGTTGAGTTCTGAATACAATCATATATTTGTTGCCTAGATGAGCAGTGTGTCTGTACTCATACATCTTGTATTTATATAGTCATTCATGACATACCATCATCTCCACAGGTTAAATCTTACAGGAAAGGGAAAACTAATCAGCTGGAATTCCTTCATGAAAAGGTTGTAAAGAAACTGGAAGGGAAAGTTGATTCACTTACAGTACGACAAATGCTGACAGACAAGTTGAACTAGTTCTGATTGATTTCATAGTGTGACAGATGATAAATTTGTTTAGTTCTGTCTTAATTTAACCCTTTCAATCCAAGCCTTTCAGGAAAAACTCTGGGCTTAAATTTCCAAGGCAAGGGAAGTAACTCCGCATGAATGAAAAGTCATTGTGCAAAACAATTAATAAAAAATAGTTTGTAATCAATTTTAGTGATTGGAAGTCCAATGTATAGATAAATGGTTGAGCTACTGATCTGTGATCATGTCTTTGTGATTTTCATGTAAGACAGGTTTATATTCTTGTAACAAGTGAGAACAAATAAAATTAATGCCAGCATTGTGTGCCAGATTCACTTGTGTCAATATATTTGCTGATAAATGCCTAAATGAAAAGCAGTCTCCCTTGCACAGGTTTACTTTACAAAGAAATTCTGCTGGGAAATCTAGTACTGTCATTGTCCTGCTACAAAAGAGATCCAGCCGGCCTTTGAGAAGGGACGCTGAAGAAAATGTCCAGTACAGGTTTCAATTATTAGTGGACTACTCCCTCTATAGAGCATCCATTTATAGAAAATGTATCAGATATAGCAACACTTGTCACAATCCCCAATTATATTTATTCTATATTGTGTGTACTGTATATATTTATTCTATATTGTGTGTACTGTATATATTTATTCTATATTGTGTGTACTGTATATATTTCATCAGTCTGGACCAAGTTGTTATAATAGAATTTGACTATTATCAATGACATGCTCAAGTTAAGTCAAAATAATGCAGATATTACAGCCATTCTGTAAACCATGATGCAATGTAGTTCATTCTCTGAACTACATTATGATAAATGACATAAGTTGAAAACAACAGATACAGTAGAACATTACACTGTGACTAGACAACCCCCCCTCCCTAATTTACCACACAAAGTTGGAGTATGGTCTTCATGCTAACAGTTGACTGATTCACAGACCACACCAGCATATGCCATATCAACTTTCACACATTTTCTTGGACAAATGTATATATCTTAAAACAGAAAACCAGCACAGAATGTCAACCAGAAAGTATTTTATTATCTTGAAAAAATATCCTCAACTTTTATAAACAATCCTAAAAAACACAACAACTGTGAACAAAATACATGCACAACCAACCACGCAGCTGGAAGTGATGAACCAACCACACAGCTGGAAGCGATGACCAGTAGCACTGATATGTCCCAACGCAATTAAATCCTGACACGTCTCCCAACAGAACACAACGCTAAAATGTCCTAACACAATGAAGTGCAACAACTTTCTGTACACTATGATTTTATGGTCGAGTGTTCCTCTAAAAATGTACATAGCTTGTCTTTTGATCTACACAACTTGATACCATCTGTTTTAGTATGGAGATCAATATGTAGATTTGCATGCTTGTATTTGTGGTTATACCATTACTGAAGTCTGTCGTCTGAATGAATGTTCTTATATGTTTGTTCAATGAATGAATGTTCTTATATGTTTGTTCAATGAATTAATGCTTTCATGTGTTTGTTCAATGAATTAATGCTTTCATGTGTTTGTTCAATGAATCCTGCCATCAGAAAATGATCATTACAGCGATATCTAAAATTTCATATTTAAACAACAAAATTTAAAAAACAATAACAAGACTGCACCGGCATTGAAAATGCTAACATTTGTGATGTGAAATGTACATGTTTTTCTTTTATCTACAGCTGTATCAGAATTGTGCTCATGTGTTGTAAGATGTGGTTTCTACAGATGATGAGAGCTACCACGAGTAAGATATGTCACATATTCTCAGGTGCTAGCGTACTAATCATATCATTGGTTCATATCAGAATATGTTTATGATTCATCTTAAAACTAACTGGTAATACAAATGATTATGCAACAACATGGGTGTACCCTTGCAGCAACACAACAGCTGTACCATAATGGTAGCAATATAGCTGTACCCAAGTGGTAACAAAACATCTGCACCATAGTGACAGCAATATAGCTGTAACAAAACAGCTGTACTTTTGCAGCAATAAGACAGCTGTACCATAGTGGCAGCAATACAGCTGTATCCAAGCAGTAATAAAACAGCTGCATCCTGGCAAGAATGCTTCCATGTATTACATAACAAGATGGTTATACACATTGGAGACTCATAAGTCAATATAGTATATAGATCACATGGGTATAGGTCTACTATAAACAGGGCAGGCACGCTCTAGTACAGCCTGTTATTTCTCTTGACATATTTCAACAGACATATAATATGAACGGTGTCCGACACGTGTTCATTGTGACAATACACACACGTTAAGCTAGCGCTGTCATTATGTACACATATCTTCTTCCTGCATTCTCTCTTGTATACCCACATTTATTTCTCTCAACAATTTGAGTCGGTTCTTCTATCGCCATCATTTTACAGTATCTTGTTTCTAACTGATGACTAAAGCTACACTGCTTCTCTGGTTAAGTTGGCAAGATGTGAATGTGGCAGTCTGTGGCTACATCCATATTGATACATCGAAAATGGTCAAGTATGCTTGACCGTGATTAGCTTTGAACATGGTGACCAGCATGTCAGTACATGAACCACTTCTCTGGTACAGCTGGCTTCCTTCTAGTGAAAACACTGAACGTATTATTTGCCAACTTTGCATGTGTCAGGCCAGTGGCACAAATAAAACGATGACAATGTATTTTGTAGCAATTAGTTAAGATAAATCACTTCCTGTGTAATTGATAGTTTATTTTTTTTCTTTTAAAATAAAATGCGAAAAGAGAAGCCACTGAAGAGCACAACAAAAGTCAACTCAACAACTGAATCCACATAAAATAGCATGAGAAAACATGAGTCAAGTACATTTCAAGTCTTTAAAAAATTGAGGTCTGGCATTTATTTCTGTTGGCTGCTGAGTCACATGTGGGTCACATGAATTTGTGAAAGTTCTCTCATATTTTACCTGAGAAGAAAAAATATATGTTCTTTAATCAGCTAATTTGTCATCGTCAACATTATAAAGATGGATCATAGTTAACAATTGCAGTAAAACTAATCAGAAAGGTGAAAATTGAAAACAGTATTGAAGTGTTGTTAATTAGTAGACAGTGCCATTTACTCTTCGTGTGCTGTGTTCTTGATAACGGTTGTGCTGGTAGAAGAATCAATATGTGTACATTTTAAGTGATTGGCCATACTTCATTATAGATTTTTAGATTTTCACAAGCTATAGATGCAGCGAAGTTGAGAGTTTTGCGAATTTGGCTATAGAATAAGCAGAGAAATAATAATACTCATAATCTTATAGAACTCTAGTTATGCATATTGAAGCAATAAAATTAGTTACAGATATTGAAAGAACAAAGTTATGTTGTACTGAAATAGTGTGTTGAATGGAGTCCAGAGTGCAACTCTCTGTAAGGATTTGTGTTTTTTCAATCAAAGAAATTTGAAAACGAATACTATACATATGTCAAGAGCACGCAGTCAAAAAGTTATTTCATGAGAAAACATGCAGCAATGATACACAAATTTTGGACAGTTATACTGGATATCATAGAAGTCAAGTTATGGATATACTTTTAAGAAATGTAGTTATGTTGTACTGGATATCAGAACTCTATGAATACTGAATACATAAATAATAATAAACGGCATAACTCCAGGGTCATATTGAGACATTTGATGCAGCAAGATTTCCACACATTTCTATCCTCTACCATTCTGATGAGTTTGCAAACTTCACAACCTGTCTAGGCCTTGATATTATCCAGCCATGTTTTCTTCTTCCACCCACTACTTTGAAGAACATCTCTTGTCATCAAGGAATGTATCATATTGCCCGTACCACCAGGGTTAACGAAGTTTCATGATTGTTAACATTGGTGCTTGTTGACCCGCTAATACATGAATTCTATCATGTACAAACACATTGTTCTTATGTTCTCTGTAACAGATACCCAACACACGAACATGTTTACAACTTTGTTAAATATTGTTTTTAAATGCCTAAACACTGCCAAAGACGGATGTGTTGACCCGATGGTGCAAATAAATAGCATTTCCATCCTCTGATCCTGCTGGAAATCTAGTGGGATCATTGTCCTGCTGAAAGAGATCCAGTGGGAGTTTGAGAATGAATGCTGAAGAAATGCCTAAATTCTTCTCAATACATAATTATGAAGAAAAGGAAACTAATTATGGGTTAGTCAGGGGGCTTTGCACTGGTGGTTTAAGGTTCAATTTCTAGTTCAAGTGAAAATATATTGACTACCTGCTCCTAATATCAACCATGTCCAAGGAAACATCTGGAAAAGTACAGCATGACCACATCATCTCTAGGTATTATTTTTTTATACCCCTATTTGTTCTCAAATTCCCACTGAAAGTCTCTTGTAGCAGGACAATGGCCCTACTAGATTTCCAGCAAGCTGTAGTCCAGATAATGGAATGTTGCTGTTTTATTTGTCCCAGAGATCTGACTTTGGTGTTGACAACTGGTAGCTGGTAACTGATACTTTCAGTATTTTTACCACTTCCGCTGAATGTCTATAACCAAATCACTAGTAGGCTAGCAGCACAAGAGAACTGCTTCTTGTACTACACACTGGTCACCAGCCACAATCAAACTTAATTGACCTTTTTCCAACTGTCTGCGTCACTATCTACATAGCCATAGAAGCCCAAATCATGTACTTGATCTCACTTTAGATAGCAAAGTACAAAACATATGTGCATATTACATGGGTAAGGAAGTTCATGTACCGTAAGACACACACCACCAACAACAAAATAGTGAAATATACTTTTAATATAACACGAGTGGTGTATCTGGCAGAAACTTTCAAAGATGTCAAGAAAACCACTATGGGCTGATGGTAGGGGGAAAACTTCTAGGGGCTGATGGTAGGGGAAAAAACAACTAGGGGCTGATGGTAAGGGACAAAATAACTAGAGGCTGATGGTAGGGGAAAAAACAACTAGGGGCTGATGGTAGGGGAAAAAATAACTAGAGGCTGATGGTAAGGGAAAAAATAACTAGAGGCTGATGGTAGGGGAACACAACTTTGAGGGCCCACCAAAGTAAAAAAAACTAATAGTAGAGCAAATATTTTCTGAAATAGCATAAAAACATCAACATACCTGATCAGGCAGGATGAAGAGTGACCACATTCTGACGACACACTTTCATGTTCAGTCGCTGCAGGGCTCTCTGTGCCTCGTCTGGTGACACAAATCCTACAACTGCATTACCAGTAGGCTTGCCCTCACTTGAATAATGGAGCCTGATTGACTCGCCGATAGTCCTGAATCCTTGAAAAAATCCAAGGATTTCTGTTATGGAAATGTCTGGGGGGAAATTCTGACAACGAACGTAGTACCAGTTTCTGTTCAGAACTCCGGGAGGAATTGATTTGCTACCACTAGGAGATGTAGTCACTCCTTGTGCTGGGAGTTGGGGGTTTTGTACAAAAGTCTTTGATCCTTGAGAGTTTTGAGAAGCTGCTGGTTGCCCTTGAGGATTCTGAGATAGGATTGGCTGCTTTTCGCTGGTCTGGGGAGTTGGCTGTTTATCACTTGTCTGAGGGGGACCCTGGTTCTGATTTGCGTTGGGGTCTTCAGGAGACTGGCTCTGACTTTGTTGGGATCCTTGCTGCACAGGTAGTCCTCGAGCATTGTCTAGTCTTTCCACCATTTCCTTTTTACCTATCGGCTTTACTGCAACAATATGACGACCAAGTGATGTTTTGTCCTTTTTGATGGCTTTCTCAAAATCTGATTTGAACTTAAACTCCACAAAACCTTCACCGAGTGGCTTACCTCGGCTGTCATGAGCAATATTGATGCCTCTCAGTGCGATCTGACAGTCTGAGAAAAACTCCCGGATGTCCTGTGGTGTTGCCAAAAGTGGAAGCCCCTGAATGTGGACACATACAGTATCCTGACTATCTGAAGCTGATGATGTTGCAGAGTTTTGACTTGCAGGTGCGGTCTGAGTAGCTGGACTCTGTGGCTGCTGAGAAATCATACCTGGTCGCGGTCCAATCAAAGCAGGTCTTTGTGGTTGGCCCTGTGGTCTCTGTGTCTGACCCTGTGGTCTCTGTGTCTGACCCTGTGGTCTCGCTGTCTGACCCTGTGGTATCAAGGGCAGTGGTCTTGGTGACTGGCCTTGCAGTCGTGGCTGGATCCCTCTGGGACCTGTCAAGTTACGCACTGCTGCTCTCTGAAACATCTCTTGCTGTTTCTTCTTGAGCTCATCAGCTTCTTCTTTCTTGCCTGGGAAAACCCTTAAAGCAACTGTCCCCATTAAACCGCCATCTTGAGTAAGAGCCTTTTTATAATCATAATCACTTTTTAATTCAGCAAATCCATTACCCGTGGCAATACCCGATTGATCAAATTCAATATAGATGGCTTCGCCGTTGTTATCAATTGTAAGACCCTTGAAGAATTGAACAATGTCTTGTTTTGTTATGTTCAAAGGCAGGTTTTTCAGCTGAACAATATATCGCAGTTTTTCATCTTTATCTACCTTCTGACTTTCTGTGGTGGATGTCTCTTTTTTGTTAGCTGGGTCCGTAGCTGTTAAGTATTCATCATCAGTGCACATTGATATAGTAATTGGCCTGCCCACGAACCTTTCACCATTTCGTCTGAAAGCTCTTGTTGCATCCTCCGAGTGCCGAAATTGGATAAATACATCCGTTCTTTGAGCCTGCTTATCATTGATAATCTTCACTCCATCAAAGGGAACATCTATTGGTTGGAGAAATCTTCGGATATCTTTATAGGTTACATTTGCTGGGAAGTTCTTCATATGAACATTTCTACGTTTCTGATCACTCTTAGTGTGTGTGTCAGATTTAGCTGTCTCGTGGTCTTTCTTTGTAGACGATGAACGATCTCTGCTCCTTCTGCCATCATCTCGGCTGCTTCTCTCTCTTGACCTTGACCTTCTTCTGTCGTTACGGTCTCTATCATACCTGCTGTACCTTGATCTATCCCTTTCTCCAGACCTCCTGTCATCCCTGTCTCTTCCTCGTCTGTCAGAAGGCCTGTGGTCTCTTTCTCGTTCATTGCTTTTTCTTGAAGACCTATTCTCTAAGTCTCGTCTAAGTGAGTCACCTGTGTTTTCTTTCTTCTCTGCTTCCGGTTTTGGAACTACTGGCCTGTCTATGACAGGAGCATCTCCCAAAAGACCTTTACCGCTTCCAGGCTTGACACTAAAATCTGGTACCTTAGAGTCTCCTAAAGCTGGTCGTATCGGTGGACCATCAGGTCGACCTCCTACATTTCTGGCATCAACATCCATGTTAAATCTGGCTTCTGGTGGGCCTACATCTTCAAATCGTCTGTCCATATCCAAACCACGGCCCCTGCCGAGAGGTTGACCAGGTCTGCCTCTGTTAAAGAAAGCATCACCCCTGCCACGTTGTAATCGGTCAAACATACCAGTTCTATCTGCTGGCCCTCTGAAACGATTATCAAAATCAAGAGTTTCATCAAACTCCTCATCTTCCTCCTCCTGTTGATTGCCCATGATTTGTCTCCCACGTCCTACAGCACCATGGCCATAGTCAAAACTATTTTCCTCCACAATGTTTGTTATTAATGGCCCTCTTCTGCCTTCCAAACCAGGTCCTCCTCTGCCTCTCATTCCATCCATTCCCCTTCCCCTCATGCCTTCAATTCCACGACCTCTCATGCCTTCCAAAGGATGCCCTCGTCCTTCAATAAGTGGCGCCCTAAATCCTTCCAAACCTTGTGCTCTTCTGTCTTCGGCTCCTGGTACTCTCATGCCATCTGGATCAGGGAGAGCCCGAGCACCCTCTAGTCCAGGTCCCCCTCTACCTTCAAACATAGGACCTCGCCTTCCTTCCATAGTGCTTCTCATGAACTCATGACCTGCTCTCTGATCCATATCTATAGGCCCTGCCAAATCAGCATTTCCTGGTCTTCTTACACCTGGAAAATCTGGATTGTCCGATAAAGGCCCCCGTGGACCACCAGGCCGTGAAAAGTTATCACTGTCCTCATTCCAGTCTTCAAATCTCTCACGATCCCATCGTGACATACCACCTCGACGCTCATTCAAAACTGGAGTAGGACCTCTAAACTCTTCTTCGCCTTCTTCACCTCGGAATGCTCTCTCTGGAGGAAACCTGCGATCAGGAGGAAAGCGTCTGTTTTCTTCACTCTCATCAAAGTCTCTAAATCCTGGTCGCATGTCTGGTCTACCTTCGTTTGCATGGTCGCGTGCGAATCTATCTTCTATTCCACGACGACCCCTTCCAAAGGCATCTCTGCGCTTCAGTTCTTCTTCTCTGTCTCTGAAGCGTATATCATCAGGAGCAAAAGGATTATCTCCTGGACGTCTGCCTACAAATTCATCCGGTCGCATTCTGTCTGGGTGAATACCAAGTCTATCTTCAGGTGGAAATCTTCCGTCTTCTGGAGGAAATCTTTCCTCATCTGGAGGAAATCTTCCCTCATCTGGAGGAAATCTACCTTCATCAGGAGGGAATCTACGACTATCGGGTCCTGGAGGAAACCTTCTGTCGTCACCTAGATGCCGTCTCTCATCAGGTACAAATCCTCTACTTGGTGGGAACTTCCTACCGCCTTCAGGAAACCGTTCATGTTCTGGAGGAAATACTTCATCTCTGTTTGGCAATCTGCGGTCTTCATTTGGAAATCTATGCTCAGGTGGAAACTGTCTGTCGTCAGCAGGATACCTCAATTCATCAAGTCTTCCTCTTATAGGAGGAAACCTTCCATGTGGTCTGACATCTGCTGGTTCCATTTCTTCGCTATCTGGCGGATATTTGGTACTTGGAAGAGATTCCTCTTGATCATCACTGAATCTATTGATTGATCTGTCAGTAATCTTGTCAGGGTTAAATTGTCCCTCTGGATCTTGAGTGAGTGAAAATCTGTTGCCCATACTATTTTCCCTGCCTGGGAATGTAGAATCTCGTTCCTGCCTCTCCATTAAGCGATTGTCTCCTGAATCGAGGGGGTCTGTCCTATCAACTGCCTCAAATGGTCTATTCATTCGTCCTAGGTCATGCTCACCTCTGAAAGGAAACTGCTGGAATGGTCTTCCATCTAGACCTAGATTTGGCCTTCCATCTGGACCCAAAACTGGCCTTCCATCTGGACCCAGCACTGGCCTTCCATCTGGACCCAACATAGGTCTTCCATCTGAACCCAACATAGGTCTTCCATCTGGACCCAACATAGGTCTAGCATCTGTGCCAAGTAAAGGTCTTCCATTTGGACCAGGTACCTTTTCTCTGTTAATATTTAATTTATCACCCTGAATGTCTTGGTCAAACAATTTTTGACTGCCAGGAAATCTTTCATCTGGCTCATCCTCTGCTGCCCAGTCCATGACATCAGAAGCTTTCCTGCTGTCAACACTTGCTTGAGCAGAATCATTACTAAACTTCTTTGTGAATTTGTCCATTATCCCCAAGTTCTCTGCTGACTCTCCAAGAGATTTATCTTCTAAATTATTTCCCCTTCCCAAAATTCCATCGCTCATTGAGCCTCTATTTCCAGGAATATTTGCCGTAATATCTTTACCAGGAATAGGTCTTCCCAAACTTGCATTAAATGCATTTCTATTTGGGCCAATATTGACTTGACCTGGGAAAGAACTTTGACCTCTACCCATTGGTGCAATATTGCCAAGTAAAGATACTGGGTTGTCATTACCAGGTGTGGCCCCTGGTCTACCCACAATTTGCTCTCCAAACATGGACTGTTTTGGGTTCAGAGTTGCAAGATTAGATATCTCTGCCCCTTGGGGCATACCTCTGATTCCTAATGGTGCAGGCTGTTGCATCTGATTACTGGCATCATGAAAGTGTGAACTACTATCTGGAAATGCCTTGTCTTGCTGTGAAACACCAAACAGACCTTGCTGATTAGCACCAAGATTGGAAGGAAACCTTCCATCTACCTGATTAACACCCATTCTCTGGTTATGCTGAAAATTGTTGGGAACTTGTTGAGCCTGGTCATCCATATGTCCGCCATACATCTGGAACCCTTGCCAATCATTCTTGGCAAACTGATTCTGAGGCTGCAGTGGCTGATTGAACTCATTCATCTGTCCAGCGAAAACGTTGGTATTATTCAGACTTTGATTGTCCATAGGAAAACCACCAGGCATGTTTTGAAATTGTGGTCTTTGCTGCTGTTGCATGTTCTGCCCTAGAGGTGCTGGCATGTTAGCAGAGCTTCCAGATCGAGCGGCATCAATGACACTTTGCATCTCAGATTTGCTGCTAAGGAAAAGCTGAACTTGCGTCCCATTCAGGGGGCACAAGTTCTTTTTCATAGCCATCCTTGCATCATCATCAGAACTAAAAGCTATGAAGGCATCTCCACCCTCACCACCTATAATATGAACTCCGCCAGCTGGAATGTTCAGTCCAGAAAAAAAGTGCCGAATGTTCATGGCACTAGCAGACCATGGCAGGCCTTGCAGGCGAATAATCACAGACATTCTGTTGTACCTGTACAAGAAAAAAATTAATGACATTTTTTAACGCTCAGGTTTATGAGATACACAATTATAATTTGCAGACATGTCCCAATTAAATCTACATCACAGCATAAATAAGTTACACAATGAAATCCAAACCACAATATTTAGGCTGCTAACAACACATGTGCAACTTAAATGCCTCTAATTACAGCAGACCATACACCTACTGCAACCACTGCAGCAGACAAGAGGAGGAAACAGTACAACACCATCTTATTGAATGCCCTGCACTACACGACCTATGAAAACAACTGTTACCATCAAACCCCTCCATCACCAACACCCTTTATACAGACACAACACAGCTGAAGAAGACATGCACCTACCACCACCTGGCACAGGAAAATGAAAGACTGCTACCCTGGGGAATCGGATAAAAACTCAAGCCCGCAGATAAGGAAGCTGGGGAGAATGAGTGTGCTCCCCCCCCCCCCATTACATGACTTAATACTAGGGACTTAACCAAAAAGGTGGACACACCTCAATGATTTTTCAGAAAAATGTCATCAACACCCATCAAATAGAGGGTATTGTGGACAGGAAATGGAGCAAAAGAGCTTTTTTTAAAGGTACTGTAGTCATACCTTTACATACCCTTACTGAAAATGTATCTAGTCCTGGAGTTATTCAAAATCTTTGACAGTTCAATCAACATCGACAGCTAACTCCAGCCCAGAACCTCCTTAGTCGCCTCTTACGACATTCATGATGATAACATTGTCACTATTCTGTGCTTCTCTTTCTGGCCACGACAACACAACAGGCATTACGGCTGTTTGAACCTAAGCTAATCTTCAAGATTGTGTGGCCATGTGTAGTATCATCATTTCTGCTCAAGAGGGGTGTCAGCCTTCATTTTCTGTGTTCGCTCTAAACACACGGGTAGTTCGTGTGATGTACCCTGGGGAGCGTGAGCTGCGGTGCATCTTCCGATCCGGCATATCCGATTTCGGCACGCTTTTATTTCAGATAAGGTTCTCTAGCATGTGGCAGCCTACCTACCTGTGCCCAGGCAAACGAGTGCGGGAATCTACTCTCCGCTATGACTAGTCTCGTCTTATTTTTTTAGCATATTTCTGTAGACAATGATATGCTCTAATACCGATGGCGGTTTTAACAAAGCCATCCGACAAAATATACAGTATATGGTCATGTGATTTGTCAAATATACGGAGAGATACTTTGACTCATAGTTTTTCACTTGGGACAAATGATAATCCGTGGACAAAAAAATCCCCCCCCCCCCCAAAAAAAATGTTAGAAGAAACAAACTTGTCTACATTTCACATTATATTTGCTGTGATAACGCTGGGGGATGAGTATGTTATTATGAGTTGGCTAGCACCCACCAAAAGTAGACCTAACATTTAGTATTAGCAAGCAAACAAATGGCTGCTCCCTCCTTCCATAAACAAAGAAAACAAACACTAAAATCCCAGACAATTCAAGCAGTTATAGTGTTTTTTTAAGTAACCGTTATCCAGGGCCGTACATATCATCTCATTGGGGGGGGGGGGGTAGATTACCTAAATACAATTGTTTAATTCGCTTTTTTTTGGTCAGGTTCATATTGCTAGGTCATATTTCGATATGCTAAGAGTATGAGGTTGACCACCCCCCTCAACCCTATATCTACGGGCCTGGTCATATACAGTAATGTAATCCCTCTATATCGCATTCTTTTATAACAATTATCCCTATTTAAGATACACGACGATGGAAACAACAAGATACAGAAGAAGACCAATAGGAAGCTGAATTGAAGGAGTTTGATACGGGTAATAAACAACCAACTTTCTGAGACGTCATGATATTACTGCATATCAAACGTGTCATAGCCAGAAAACCAACCGTCATTCAAATCATGTGACGCCGTACACCAAATGTAGATCAAAGGCAATACAGTGCAATCCCACTATGACACATTCTTTTATAACAAATTTTCATATATAACACTCTTCAAAATCCCGTTATATTTATCCTTCATTGTTTGTACTGTGTATAGCAAATTTCTATTACATACGTATTTGGTGGTCCGGAATAAGTTGTTATAACGGGATTCGACTGCAGATTTATAGATCTGTCTATCAATACTGCATCTTCTTCTGTGTTCGTTCTCAAACTCCGGCAGATTAACATGATGTAGTCTGGAGAAGGAAATGAGTTGTGCCATGGTTTACAACATTGCTGCGATAGCTGCGGAGCACCTTCCGGCATGATACATCCGATTTCAGCATGACATTGGGTCACTGACCCTATATGGGATGGGACAGCTAACTCCATGCCATAACCTCCTTAGTCGCCTCTTACGACATGCATGGAAGGCAAACAGTGTTGCTATTCTTTGCTCCATTCTCGGGTCCCGGCAACACATGGGCGAACAATACTGCATTTATTTCCCGTTATAGTTGCAACGAGGTTTCGAGTATCTTGTGCCATTGATGTCTCCACATCATATACACATGTAACAACCCTTTTTTTTTTTTTGAAGAAAAATTTCCAATTATATTTATTACTTATTGTGTAACCGTATAACGAATTTCTGTTATTGCATATTTCGTTAGTCGGGACCAAATTGCTATAATGGGATTCCACTGTTTTGGAAGAAGCCTTTTCCTGATACTGCATCATCCCGCATTTAACATGTTCAGTGATTATCAATATTTCCATGGTGGCATTCTGTGATGTCGTGAATCCAGTGTGTATAGTAGATTCAGTGGTAAAATATCTCGTTGACAGGTCTAAATTTTGGTACCATGTCCCTCTTATCGGTTAATCTCATTTCAACCGCGGACGTTAGTCCAATTTGATTATATTGGATCCTTTTCAATCATAAGAAAATAGTGGTGGTCGCTGTTCTGGTAATACAGCCACACAGCCTCCGTAGTTGGAGTGATATAACTGTAGTACAAATGGACACATCCAGAACAAAATTAAGTTTAACAAGCGAGTTACGTGAAACGTCAGTATCACCTTCGCCATCTCCTGAGGGGAGAGGGGGACTGAGCACCTACGAGTGTGCCTGGGGTGCAATGATGTCGGTTCATATCCATAACTTTATATCCCGGTACGTATTTTTACAATAGCTGATCTATTTTTCCCATGTCAATTCACTAGTTACAGACCACGAACAAATAGACGTATTACTGCCGGAACTAAATGTGTGAAATATTGCGCCGGTAAGCGTACACTACAGGGTGAACACGTGGGGCGATTCAAGTTTTGCTGCCACAGTAACTGGGGGTTTATTTCAATACCAGACCATGACTGTCTCCATTACAGACCTTCCAACATAATTTATTAAGACGCCATTCGTTACGTCTTTTAATTATTGTTCGGATTTCGGTTGGTCACTGTTTACATACTTGGAATTGCATGCCCACAATAGCCAAGACGACTCCCAAGTATATAAACAGTGACCAACCGAATTCATAACAATAATGTAACGAATGGTGTCCTTAATTATGTTGGAATGTCTATACCTCCGACAGTCTCAACTAGACCATGGATTCACTTCATCGTTGATTCTAAAACTGGATATTTCTAGTAGCAGGAGAATGGTTCTACTAGATTTCCAGAAGGGTGTAAAACAAAGAATGGAAATGTATTGTGTTACCGTTTTATTTGTGCCAATGACCCTACACATCCGTCTTATGCGGTGGATTCATTGGGAAATGAATGTCTTAGAATACCCTTAAATGCTGGGAATAATTCAAGTCAAACAGGCAAGTAAGACACCAAACAGCAATATGGTTCTACAACAACAAGTAGGAAACGACGGACTTCTATTGGATTCAGGAAAAAAGGCTGCCACTACTAGCATCAAATGGTGACAAGCGGCAAAATAAAGAGGAAGAGTGACTCTTCGCAGAACAACCATCACAGCGGATATGACTATGCTTCTCAGCAACATAACAAGAATTACACACATTAACATCACATCCAGCGCCGGATGTACACTTGATAAGACACTAAGCTATTTGAGATATGGGAGTCTTTTATAAGTCCAGATATGTCAGTGCCAAATATGGTTCCGCCGAAGACGGATGTGTCGGACCATTGGTGCAAATAAAACGGCGACACAACGCATTTCCATTCTCTGGACTACATCCTGCTGGAAATCTAGTAGGACAGAGATCCAGCGGGAGTTTGAGAATGAACGCTGAAGAAGAAGTGCCAAATATGATTTTTGGGGTCCCAAAAAAATGGGGGGCCTAAGCTATAGCTTGCTTAGGTAAATTCTGCACTGAGGACATCGCATAAACGTATTCGGCGCTGAAGGAAGATTGATAGCCTACAAGATTAAGGATTTATGATTATTCAGGATTTAAGATTAAGATTAATTAGATTAGTAAAAAAAAGTAAAAAAGTAAAGTAACCCATAGCATTTATTAATGCCGTAGGGGTGTGAGATATTAGCGATCTCACATTTCACAGGCTCTGCAAATGAGGGCGGTAGCCATTTCCTCTCCCTCGCAGTCTTTACTTCCCGGATTAATCCCATTTAAGGCTGGGTCCACCTGGGAGCCATTGCAATCTGAAAACATTTCCGCCTCAACTGGGGAATGAACCCAGGACCACTCATATGCGAAGCCAGTGCTCTAACCACTGCGCTAACGCGGCTCCCTAGATTAGATTGACAGATGAAATATGAGCCTATAATTAATTAGCTAACTTGTCTTTCTGTTACGTTATCAGAGAACTTATAGATAGGGAGCGTGTGTGTGTCCCCCCCCCCCCCATCTCTTCCAAATAATCATAACATGATATTTAGTACTGAGAATCTAGCAAAATACCCCCTTCCCCCTTTAAAAATGTCAAAAAAAACTCACTAAAACTGATTTGTCGCCACTAATGTGAGGTATTCTTCAGGAGGTATTGAGGAGATTCCTCAACGTGTGCAAATGTTGAGAGTCCCTGGTCTAATGAATCATGATAGAATTAGAACACACTAGCTCTTCTCTTAAAAAATAACAATTAGGGAGGCTACTGTAGCGTAACCGACAGCTGTAAACAAGACTTGTTCGCTAAATTAAATTGGACCCCTCTCGCCGCCGCCCCGCCCCCTCCACAATTCGTTCGTTTGTATGTTAATTATTGTATCTATTTCAATTGGTTACTGTTTATATGGAATAAAATGAACATTATTAGACCGTGTAAGAGTCATACACAAAAATAGTGAAAGTTCAGTTAGAATAAGTGCAGGACTTACTAGGTGGTTTTCAGTAACATCACGAGTTAGACAAGGATGTGTCTTATCATCATTATTGTTTATCATTTATATGGATAATATTTATAAAGCAGTAGAATCCAAATGACATAACTGAACTACTCTTTGTTCACGATCATTGCCTACTCCACAGTTCAAGTCAAGAGCTGCAAGATCACATAAACCTACTCAACAAAAGCTGCCTCAATCAAAACATGAAGATCAACACAGGAAAAAACACAAGTGATGTCTGTAGGCAGAAAACCCAATACAATCAACATAAAAGTAAATGATCACCAACTGAAACAAGTGCTCGCGTGTAGATATCTAGGGAGTATTTTTACAGCCGATGAAAGAATGGACAGAGAACTAGAGACAAGAATTCAAAAAGTCAACTACGTAAATTATAAACTTACAACAATTTGAAACACAAAATCTATCCCAATAGAAACCACAAGGCAAATCATAAATTCAATATTTATCCCAACATCATGTTTTCAATGTCAGACATGGACACTAAATAACAAACAATAGAGAAAGCTTACTACGTGTGAAATGAGATGTCTAAGAAAAGCATCAAACAGAACAAGAAGAGATCATGTGAGAAATGAGGAGATTACAAGAACTGTTGCAACAACATCAGTGGTCAAATATATTGAAAAACGGAGATTGAAATGGTTCGGCCACCTAATGAGAATGAACCCAGCGGCAAGAGCATACAACATGAAAATGGAAACAAAAATATACAGAGGAAGGTGGATTGAAGATCCGGCGTGAGAAGATGATAATCAACAGACCTAATACCTAGAGGCTAAAATGGTTTGTCCACTTAATGAGAATGAATCCATGTTGGCCATCAGCAAAAGCATACAACATGAACATAACAAGATACACAGAGAGACCAAGAAGAAGGTGGATTGAAGGAGTTACCAACATTCTGACATGGCACAGTATTACTGCATACCAAGCAACCAAACATGACAGTATTACTGCATACCAAGCAACCAAACGTGCAATGTCCCGAAAATTGATCGTCAATTCATCCTGTTGTGCCTCACAGCATAAGCAGAGAAAAGACAATAGATATATAGTTAGTTAGTCGTCGGATCATCATCACTGCAAACTGGACACATCCATAGTTGCTCCGATCTCTCCTTGAGTGTATCCGCCATCACACTTCTGCTGACAGTACCGGTTCTATGCTGGTTGACCATAGATATACTATTTATATCTTGGAATCGCATGCCAAAAATAGCCAAGGCGATTCCAGGTATTTAGCGAGCAGGTCTTCTGAACTACCTTCGGTCACTACTGTTCTGTACCAAGTTCGCTAGCAGATACTAAATACAAAATGCACGCGAGCAATGGCAGCCGGTTCCTCTCTAATAGCCCTCACTTGATTTGCGCGTGACAACTCGAGGCGGGTTAAGCAGAAAGCGGAAGCGTGTGTCAACCATGTTTGCAGTTTCGTTTATGTTCTGCTAGGAAAGAAGGAATGTACTCGGTTCGTATTTGACGTGATAGCAGCACGTGGTAGTCGAGACATGGTTTCCACTAATGATTCTTCCATTTTTCCCCAAAGATTGTGGGATATTTTTCTCAATTGTGCTCTTATATCTATTATATCGCTATTTCATTGTAATTGATTGTTTTACAAGCATATCATAGTACACACCTCAACTACATGGAGTTTTATGTTTGCGCTACGTCTTAAAATAGTTTTCTGGGACTCTATTTACTAAAAGTTACTGTGTATGATGAAAACAGATGTACTGGGCCGGAAGGCGCAGAATAAGGAAGTTCCGCTGTGAAACTGGCGGAAATCACACGGAACTCTCTTGTTAGTTATTAGATATGAAACTCAGAAGGTAGTATTAGCTAGTTCATCGTCAGATCAACATTATGGAATTCAGGACAAATCCGTACGTTCTCCGATCTCATATTCAGCATGTGATAATTAACTGTTCCAGATGGTTCTGCGTTGTTTGATAACTTCTTTTGACTCCAATATACCGCGCGTTTCTTTTCTTACATTACCATACTTCACTCCCAGGTCCTGTATTATATATATATATATATATATATATATATATATATATATATATATATATATACACGCACGCGCACACACACGGAAGAAGAAATACATCCCGATCAGGTACCAACGAGTACGGCAAATATCCGCTCTTTGCATTGCACCAAGCAAGAAACGTGTTGCCAGTGTATCCAAGAATGGCTCTGTCACAGACAGGACTAGCCCTTGATATAGTCGTGCAAGAAATCGTTCACAAAAAATGTCAACACCTTTATCACTGTCAACACCTCTATCACTGTCAACACCTCTATCACTGTCAACACCTCTATCACTGTCAACACCTCTATCACTGTCAACACCTCTATCACTGTCAACCCGGTGTGAGCTTCGATGATTGTATAATTGACAAGCTCATTGAAACACATTCAGCTCCAGTGTATTTTAATGTTGATCAGCACTGCATTATCTCTCTATGTAGTTTCATAGGAAGCTGTTTTTACATTTGAAGCTGTTTTTACATATGAAGCTGTTGTGAGTTTCTACAACAAATACCTTCGTAGGATAATTAAAACCCAATGGAGAGAATTCAAATCTAACGGAAACATCAAAGAGACACATCTACATCACAGATGTTATTAGAAAACGCCGTTGGTCCTACATAGGACATGTTCTAAGCTTAAACAATAACAGAATACACCACCAATCTCTTGCATTGATACCAACAGGCAGAAGAGCCTGAGTAGACCAAAGGAAACAGAAGAACAATACTTAGAGAAAGTAAAACAACCAATATTCATACTATTCAAGAACTGCACAGAATTGCTTTGAACAGACATAATTGGAGAGATCTGACCTCTGCCCAATGTGCTAACTTCAGAGCTAAAAGAAAATAAATGAATGAATGAGGTGAGAGATCTGACTTCTGCGCTAACTTGAGCGCTAAAGGAAAATGAATGTTTTTGCATGGACGATATGATTGATATTGTAAATACATAGATTGACTGACATGTGCATGAGTACGTGGTAATGAGAATACATACTGGCTTGCATCTGCTACATCTATTATCCACTGCATCTACATTTTCTGCACCTATAGGTGGAGAGTTAACTGGATAAGGAAGAAGTGTTCAAGCATACCTGCCTACCTACGACAACGTCTGTGAGATCCCCATCATTAGCGTATCTAAGATTGAACTGAACAATTTGTGTAATGAATTGAAATAGCAGCTAAATTATACAGCCTCTTGCATCCATGTATCTCTTATGCATCTCTAATATATCACTTATAGTGAGGTACGCTTCGTTCAACCACGGACGCTAGTCCAGTTTTATTATATTTGAGCTTTCAACCATACAAAAACATAGTCCCGTCTCTGGTCACTACTTTTGTCTCATGGTGGAATACATTTTTAAGACTAGGCCCAGTTTTCACTATTTCTATGTCATTCTTTGGGGTACAAGCAAAACAATGTTGTGTATGCCATTGTCAAAATTTTCAGAAAAAAGATCCTTTTTGGGAACCTGTTTCATCAGATATGTAGTGCTTTCTTTATGTGAACTAAACCTATATGTTTGGAATAGTTAACAGTTACAGAATGTTGTTGTCATGCTGTGTAAGGGAGACTGCTTTGCAGCTTTCATTGGAACATTTATCAGTAAACAACTTGACACAAGTAAATGAAGCCGACAAGACAATGGAGATAATATTTTTCTCTGGCATGTTACATGACAAGTAAACCTGTCTTTCGTGACATTCACAAAGATATGTGCACAGATCAGTAGCTCTTCCATTTATCTGTTAATTGGGCTTTGAATCATAAACATTGATTGCAAATTGTTATTTTATATTCATTTTCTTGCACATTCACTTCTTATTTTTGAAGTTATTCCCCTTGCCTTGGGAATGAAGCCCGGAGTTTTTACTGAACCGCCGGCGCTGAAAGGGAATTCTATACAGAAGGAAACCCCCGGACGATCTGTTGAAATTTTGGATTGCTTTCAACATTTGTATACGCAATATCTCGGCATTAGCACATTTGATCTGAATATGTGATTACTTCAGAAAACATGGTAAAATACAGCATACAAAGTCCATAGAGTGGTGAGGGGGGGAGCAGGAGAGAGATTTGGCCAACCAGTTAGTAAAACTCCCATAATGATTTCTGGTAAAACGGCCAACTTTCTCGTGATAAATGGGGAATGGCACGCACAAAAATGGACAATTGGTCCTTTCTAAGTAGAATTTCTTCAGTATAAAGTTGTAAGAAATGGCATTGACAAAGTACGCTATATCCAGAATACGTCGACTTGCACCTCACGTCCATACAAAGAGTGGGGGGGGGGGGGGGTGAGTTTAAAAATAATGAAGTCACCCTCCCCCTCCGTTTTCTTAGACAGTAGAGTGTTACATCATGTGCCTTTACTTTTATTTATTTCTGGAGCCGATCGTTTTTTTAGAATGTTGGGGCGGTAACCATGATTGCGTATGTGCATTTCATCGTTGCGTATTATAGGGGTTAGCGCACTGGCTTCACGACTGCCGGGTAGCCCAGCCTTAATTGGGTGCCAGATTATTCCGGAAAGTAAAGGCTGCGAAGGAGAGGAGATGGCTATAGTCCTCATATAGCAGAGCCACTGAAATGAGAGATGAATATCACACTCCTACGGCATTAATAAATCAATCAAGTGCCACGCAGAGTGGCCTAGGTAATCATGCTTTTCCACAACTCTTTCTCTTGTGTTGTTAATCAGCTCAGTTGGTGACTTCTCTTGTGCCACTCATCCAAAAATTTTGATAACCCATGCAGGAATTTCTCTGTCTTTCTGGCATTACTACTTTCATCCTAGCCAGCAACGTGTTTCTCACAGGATATTTTTCCCATTTGTATCTAAACATGGCTTGGCCCCTCTCGTACAAATATGAGAATAAATGCAGATAATAAAAACCGATGACACTATGTGAACCAACTTCTGGCATACAGGAGATAGATCCGGAGAACATGAACGCAATAAGAATGGGAACAATGATGTTAGTGTAATAATACGCAAAGACTATTTTATTGAATTGGGAAATACAGTGTAACCCCGTTATAATAACTTGGTCTGGAAACACATGTCCCTATTTCAACAGTTTTGTTTTTTTAAATCCCACCTTAATTCTATTTTTTATGTATTTTATGTACTGCATATAACACATTTCTGTTATAACATACGTATTTTCTACGTCCATACCAAGTTGTTATAGTGGGGTGTGATTACTACGAATTTAAACAAAGCAGTTAACCCCTCCCTATAAAGACCCCCCACACACACACACACACACACACACACAAATGAAGGACTTTTGGCCTGAACCGACAAAATTGGTCTGTAATAATAGAAATTTGCTACAACACTACAGAAAATAATATTCATTATTGATGTTTAGAGGTATTGGCGCTGGTATTCAGTCCTCCTCCCCTCTTCTCACAACCAAAAAAATCAATAATCACACATAATGAGCCATTGTATAGGCCCTTCCCACGCCCTTCTTCCGCAGACGTCTACGGTCCTGATGCATACACAAAACCTGGGAGGGTATCGCTATTTGCACAAACATAATTTCAATATGCATATGCTTGCAATATCCATTTGATATGCACCCAAAATCAGGCTGACATAAACTGTACAGTGCAATCTCTCTATAACGCATTCCTTTATAAAATATTTCCCTACATAACATTTGAAAATCCCCAATTATATTTATTCTCTATTCTTTGTACTGCATATAGCGAACTTATTAAATATGGCCTACATAACTCGTCAGGCCGAACCTAATTTTTATAATAGAATTTCGTTATAGCAACGCAGTCCGGACTGACAAAATATGTATGTAATAACAGAAATTCGCTATATACAGCACAAACAATATGGAACAAATATAATTGGGGATTTGTAAAAGAGTTATTATATAGTGAAATTTGTTATAAAAGGGATTCCACTGTAATGGGATTTTACAGCATATCTTTCACGCTGTCTTATCCATATTCTTTGATGTTGTAAAGGAAGACTACGTGTATGTCTGGTCGCTTTGTCTCTCCAACTGTGACATCTATGATGACTCGGCTTTCGTTAAGTGAATGAATGCTATGTAAATTAATGTGTGCAATTTAGACTTTCTATTTTTATATCTTTGTTATACATATAAAAATGTATTGTAAATGTTCAAGTGCTCCGCAGTTAGTCATATCACGGTTAAATCATGCGGTTTTTCTCGTGACAGTCACCATTTAAGACCTTTCAACCGAATTAATGAGGACTCCAACTTGTTAGGTTTTTTATCATTGGTTCGACTCTCGATTGGTCACTATTTACATACTTGGAATCTATCTCTATTCGCTAAACCCTTTATTGCCTTTCAGCATCCGAGGGAGAAGAGTTTCTGGAGACAGCCCACGTGCGTGCTGAGTATACTGTGGAACTTGTCGCCTCTTTTATTTCGGTTGTCCACCTCTAGGTCTGTCCTTACTGTATCTGTGTAGCATAGTTTGCTGTGGTACGCTGTCTGATGGTAGTCTGCTGATGTATGAAAACCATTTTGATCTGTTGTCTCTTAATATATTCCAAGATATATTAAGATACTTGGAATCGTATGCCAATAATATCCAAGGCGACTCCAAGTATGTAAATAGTGACCAACCGATAGCCAAACAATGGCACCTGTCGGGTCACGTGACAATTCTTGATAACATGTCTTACTGGAGACGTTGTTGGTAGTTTTCCAACCACAAAAAATGTGATGTAGGTTGTGTTTCACACCGTTTATTAATTAATACCGTATAGTATTTATTGTCGTGGCATAACTCCTTCCTCATCATTTTTGTGTTATATTTTTGTAAGGTGTTTCGTATGGTGAGGCACATTTCCTTCAACCGCGTCCGCCAGTTCAATTTTTATATCAGAACTTTCTTTAGCATAAAAAATGAAGGTTGTGGGTCACTAAAACACAACCTCTGAGGGTGTTACATGCTATTGTAGCCTTCACGGGCTCTCTAACAGAATTGCAGACGTCTAAGGGCTCGTGGAACGCATGTTTAGAACCACTGTACCAGTACTAAAGATTCGGACGTTGGTATGATGCGCGTGTCAAGTCACAGATTTCTAGATACCGGTAAACATGGCCGTAGGACAGGCAGGCGTGAAAAATATCCATGAATTCGCTTACATTTAGGAAATTCTCTAGAATAGTCATGTATACTGAACAGTGACACTCTCATCTAGGCTGCTCAAGAATAGTCATGGGATAATGTGTTGGCTTGCACATACATTGTGGCATGAACTATTGACAATCACAGGAGGGAAGGGGGGAGTAGGGGATAGTGTTAACATATATCAAGATAAATGACACTGCATGAGATAGTGCGCAAACAATCCTACATACATAAGTGGAAGAATCCCGCTATAACGCATACATTTATAACACGTTGTATAGTCCCTCTATAGCACATGTGTTATAGCAAGTGGTAGAATCCCGCTATAACGCATGCGTTTAAAACAAGTGGGATAGTTCCGCTATAGCGAATATGTTTGTAACAAGTGGGATAGTCCCGCTATAGCGAATATGTTTATAACAAGTGAAGAATTCCGCATGATGTTTATAACAACTTCCTCTATTTTGAATTCCGTTCGCAACATATTGTTTATACAGCGAGAGAGATTTGTGTCAGAGATCCTTGAAGATTATCACTTCCAGCTACACAGTTACTTGCTCTATGATAAGTGGTAATCTCGACATGCGGCTTTGATAAGAGAGACTAGGATACATATGTGGTCACCTGAGTACAATGAAGTCAATCCTTGGTGTGTTTGAAGCCGTATTTGTAAATGTATATAACAGTACAATAACAGACTCGGCGGTAGACAAAACACATTAGCGTTGTGAAGAAGTTCGTGCCTGCATGAGTTTAAACTCGTCCGAAATCACAAGTACTTCAAATCTTCATCCACGAAGACTGCTGCGTTCTGACTGCGTACCCAGCATTACAAGTGCGCACTTTGTACATTGAATTGTCGAGAATTTGTTATACTGAAAAACTAAACACTTATGGCACATATATTTATCTGGTACAACAGTGGGATCCCTCTATAGCGCACTTTTATTAATGTCCCTCTGTATCATCATCATGAAATGCCGTCTCCGCAATGAAGGTTGACTGTAACAGACCAACATCCACTGTCTCTGGTTTAGATAGTGCACTCTGCTAGACTGTAACCTGTCCATCTAGTGATGTTACTCTCTTACATGTATCTCTGTCTACCACTTGCTCGCCTCCGCCCTTAAGTGAGGTCGTCAACAAGGTGTCATGTCTTTTAATGTGTGCAAAATATTCTATTTACGTGATCTTTATTTCCTTTAATAATTTCTACATATGTTTAAGTGTTGTTAGAACCTCTTTGTTTTCTTCTCTTTCCATGATGTCCTCCCTATTCTTCTACATATCCACTTATCAAAGGCACCAATTATCTCCATAACGACACGTTTCAAATATCCCTAATTGTATTTATTCTATATACGTAGATTGTAATGTTTAAAGCGATTTTCTGTTATTACATACTTAATTGTATTGGTCCGGACAATGTTGTTATAACATGATTCCACTGTATAATCTTTGAATAACCCTATCCAGAAAGCTAATATAGAAGAGCTTGAAATTGACCTCAGAAAATAATGTACAGTATTGTGCGATTTTTCTTTCTTTTTTATTTAAGCTGATCAGTTTTAGAAGAACTTTTTGGGAAAACCAGCAATATTTCCATTACTTTTTCTTACAAAAATGTGTAGGGGTTGAATGTTGACCATTTGTTTGTATGGATAGGTACATTATTTGATTTTCTTTAGGAGGGATTAGATCGGTGGAAGTGTTAATCCCCGTAACCAAAATTTGCCATATACAATTATACACGTATACGAGATCCACCGTATATTTTAAAGAATAATGCCATTATGGTTTGCTTGTCAAAGTATTGTTCATATTGTGATATAAGCATACGCGCTATAATAAAGTGATTCCACTAGCTATTCCTTCTTGTTTATTCCATTTGTAACCCAAAACAATGCTATCTCCGGATCGTCTTATTTTTCTTCAATTTTTCTTGCAAAGCCAGTCTAACAATATTTTTCGTCATTGTCGTTTGTCTTTTCACTATCTGTGTATGTTTATTTCTTGCCATTGTTACCTTAGTGTGTACTCTATTGGCGGTCTTACCGAGCTTTTTTCCCTAGATCTGTGTGTTTTGGTCGTCGTCTTAGGTACTGTGTTTTTGTATGCGCCATATTTGTTTTTATGAAGGCCTCTCCCCTCCAATACATGGCAGTATAGTGTTCAGAATTGTATAGTATTAGAAAGACCGCCCGTGTGTGGTCAAGGTCCGAGAGGGGAGCAAATAATAGCAACACTGTTTACCTTCTAAGTAAGAAGCGACTAAGTGATGTTAGGGATGGGGTTGGCAGAGGACCCTGCAGGTCTCATCAGGCTGTCTCATCCCATATATGGGGGTAAAAATGACTCAAAGTCATGCTAAGTCGTATATCCAGTTTAGGATCTACCTATACACTAAACAAGCTATAGCTTAGGGTCCCCCAAAAAATGACACTTGGCACTGATATATACTACCTGGACTTATAAAGGGCCCCATATCTCAAATAGCATAGGGCTTTATCAAGTCCAAATCAGGCGCTACATCTATCAGGCCAAAAAGCGCGGATATTTCAGCAATACTGTAAACTATGACAACGCATTCCGAACTACATCCTGCTAATCTACATTCGTTTTTTTTAAAGGACAAACGTAGAAGAAGCCCAAAGACGGGCACACCTTATCCTCTGAACTATTTTCCAAGAAAATGGCACCAAAAGTCACGTGGAAGCGATGGAATTACACACACACACAAGCCAATGACCTTTGTTTTAGATAGCCGATACATCCGCTCTCCATGTTAGGACGCTGACTTTATTTTGATTGATTAAAATATATATTCTGGGGTTATTTTGGTGGTGTTCTCGGGAGATTTTCAATTATTTCTAAAACATTAGTGGTAACAGTTGTTACCTTAAACGAGATAGTTTCAAAAATTCTCGATATGGTTGACTCATGGCCGGCACCGATAAAGACCGTCCAACAGAATTAATTATGATCTATTCACGTTTTTATATCTATTTACATACTTGAAATCGCATGTAGAAAAATAGCCAAGGAGACTTCAATTATATAAACAATGACTAACCGAAAGCGCAAAAATTATCAAAAATATAACTTTAAGAATGGTGTCCTAATTAATTCTGTTGGAAGGTTTCCTATTCCGGCGACGGTCTCGGTTGACAAGTGATTTAATGAAAGATGATGTCATGGAGATTGCATGTTTAGAAGTTGGTAATGACCTTGACGAAAGAACATGGCAGAGGTGGCCTTTACCTATACTCCAGAAGAGCATATATACAAAGAAAATGTAGGATTATTTATATTCTTTTATAACGAATTAACCTATATAACATCTTTTTTTTTAACTCCCCAAATTATATTATTCTATATTGTTTGTTCTGTATATAGCGAATTTCTCTTATTACGTAATTATTGTGTCCGTCCGGACAAAGTTGTTATAACGATATCTAAATGTATAATAAAATGATACAGCATCCACTTTGGTATTCGTCGTGTGATATCCGTACCTTCATCTTTGCTGACATTGCTGTCAAGGAATGTGTATAATTCTGTCCCATGTATGGTCGTTTCATCTGGTTGTATTGATCACACCGCCAAAAGTCGCCTGTGTCAGCCATTAGGGCATGTAGAGCAGGGACACAAAGCATTTCCATTTTCTGGACTAGATGCTGCTGGAAATCTCATAGGATCATTGTCCAGCTACAAGAGAGATCCGGTGAGAGTTTGAGGAAAAATGCCGTAAAAAAACTCACGATATATTCAAGACTATTCACTATGACGTCTTTCACACGTGACTATCAATGTGGACCCGGACTGGCGGGCCAGTGTTTTTCTTGTGGTGGGTACAGAAAAAATGGAAATTGGAAGGCCACTGGCTCACCTTGAGGATGGGATTCGCACATAAAGGAAACTATTTAGACAATAGTAACGAAGAATAATAAATTTGTTACAGAAAATAGACAGTATTCCGGTGCATGAAACTTTGCCTCTAAATATAGATAGTATGGGTTTTAAAAAAAAGGTTGAGAACCATGGATTACGAATATTCATTTCTTCTTTTTCATCGTTCATTCTCAAACTCCCGCTGGATCTATCTTGTTACATGAGAATTGCTCTACTAGATTCCCAGAAGGATGCAGTTCAGAGAATGGAAATACGTTGTGTCGCGGTATTATTTGCGTCAATGGTCCGACACATCCGTCTTCGGTGGAGAATATTCATTTGTTGTGGAATTCTTAAATAGTGCATCCTTTTATAACTAATTTCCTTATCTAATAACACTTGTCACAATCCCCAATTATATTTATTCTGTATTGTTTGTACTGTATATAGCAAATTTATGTTATTACATACATGTACATATTTCGTCAGAACAAGCCAAGCTGTTATAATGGGATTTGACTGTATATGACTGACTAGTCAATGGAGAAATTGTGACAAGAGACAGTCCAAGTTGCACGCAATACTTACAAGTAAAGAATAAGTCAGAAGTCAACCATGATTTCAATACAGCACAGTATTGTGCTGCAACTCTGTTGTGGGACATAAGCTTTCACCAGACTATTTACAATTGTCAAATACATTTTGATGGTCTACAAAACCTACGTACCGCAATGATGATTCCATTCTAACATGTTACTCTGCTAATACATATGTCAAAAACGTGAATTTCAATAGATTTTGCCTTTGTGAATATCTACGACTACCGGCGTCTAGAAACACCTGGTGTTCTGTAAAACGACCATAATTTTCTGTTATGTAGCTCAACTTGATATCCTTCTTACCAGCCCGTTGGTATTTCTTCACACTAAATATATTATTGAGTAGTGTGTACTGTACATTTATTTCTTCACACTAAATATATTATTGAGTAGTGTGTACTGTGGTATATTTATTTCTTTGCTTCAATGAGTTAGCTCTCTATCGTGTATGAGTTTTTATATCTTACGCACTTTGATGACGCTTTTGGAGAACAAAGAAAAAATATAATTTGAGATTTGGAAATGTGTTATCTATGGAAATGTGTTATAACAGGATGCGTTATATAGGGATTCTACTGTATTATCCATAACGATGATGGGTACATAAAAAATGTATGAGAGAGAATGTGTAAATGTTCTCGTTTGTGGAGCTGAGATAATACAATTGTCTTGTGCAGTGGAAATGTTTTAACAAATTCCCTAATTAACAACACTTTTGAAAATCCTCACACTAGATGCAGTCTTGATTACGTGTATCGTATACATACAATTAGTTACATAAACAGTTTGTCGGTCCTGACCAATGGGATTTGACTGTTTTGTCACATGTTTCAGAAAACTTGCACTATACTGTTATAGAACTAAAGAATGGTAGAACCAAATAAAGAAGACAGATTGAAAGAAAGACATAAAATATACAGATCACCATTACTAAAAATGAATATGGTACCAAACAAGTTTTCATTCCTGTGCACATTCTGTCAATGCTAAGGTGTCAGCACCTTTTGCATTTGCTGTAGTAGGCCTATACCAGATACAGTAGAATCCCGTTGTAACAACTGGGTCCGGGCCGACACAATATGTATGTAATGACAGAAATTCGCTATATTTAGAAATTCTACAAACATTGAAGAATAAATATAATTAGAGATTTTGAATAGCATTGTTATATAGGAAAATTTGTTATAAAAGGAGGGATTTGTGAGAGGGATCCGCTGTATATGTCTTCTTGATCAACGCAAATTTGTTGTCTGCCGCTGCTTGCGGTACAGTTGATGACCAACATCAATTTCATAAAATTCCCTACTTTGATTTTATACAGCATGAAGTTTCTCTCATAATATACAAGTCGGATGAAATTGTGGTTAATGCTAGTCTTGTATCTCAGTAACACGCAGCACAACATACTGGTAACTTCAAGTGAAGCTGCCTTGTCGTGACCCATTGAGCATATGTAGTATCAACTAGTGTCTCCTATATCTAGATACTTTCTCCATTGGTTTACGGCTCCTTGGGTCTGCCCATGATGATCGCACTGAGGTGATGATTACTGCCCTGATACTATTACTTCTTCAGCGTTCATTCTCAAACTCCCACTGGATCTCTCTTAAAGTAGGATCATGGTCCTACTTGATTTCCAGCAGGATATAGTCCAGAGAATGGAAATGCTTTGTCGCAGTTTTATTTGCGCCAACTACAACTACTGCCCATGTGCTCCACAGTATCATGATTCTCCAGCACAACTTCAGCAAAAGATATTGCAGTGGAATCCCTTATAGTCAAAATCCTATTACAACAACTTTATCCGAATGATGAAATATTTGTGCAGTAACAGAAATCCGCAATAACTATATAGTATAACAATAAAGCATACAATCAATTGAGGATTCTGATCTATATCTGCTGTCCCTTGTTTGCCTTGCGGCGTCAGGGGTGGAAGAGTTCTCTGGAGATTGCCTTCTTGTGCGCTGTTTGATCCATCTTTTACATGGATTCTAATCTCTTGATAAATATTGGAAATTATGTCACAATGTTATCCCGCCGAGGACGGATGTGTCGGGCCATATGGTGCTTATAAAGGAGCGACACAACGTATTTCTATGAACTATATCCTGCTGGAAATCTAGTAGGAACATGGTCCTGCTATAAGAGAGTTCTAATGGGGGTGTAACAATGAACGCTGAAAACGTTATAATAGTATATGCTATAAATGGATTGTGGAATCACTCCATAGCACATGTTATAACAAATGTGAACATTTTTCCTAATTATATTCTTGACCGTTTGTACTGTGCGTAGCGAATTTCTTATTGCATACATATATCACCAGTCAGGACCAAGTTGTTATAATGGGATTTGACTACTATCTTCACAGTATACGCAACTAAACTAATCTTTCTTCTCATGGTGGCAAACTGACATTGGTATGCCTTTTATATGTGTATATATTGGAATCCCTTTATAGCATATTCCCATAACACCTCTCGTGGTCCTCTATTGTATTTATTCTTCATACTGTATATAACTAATTTCTGTTATTACATACATATTTCGTCAGTCCGGGACCATGTTGGTATAACGGAATTTCACTATTATTGTTCTCCTTACTACAACGGGGTAACCCCCCCCCCCCCTTTTCCACGTATAGTTCAAATGCAACATGAACTATAGATAATAACGGGTTAGGAATCAGTCAATAGCCATCTTTCCTTCGGACATTAGACCATGGTGTTTCTAAGTAAGAAAGATATTAGAGCAAACATTTGCCAAACATGGGGTTGGGAGCGCGCATGTGCACACTTCTATGACAATGTTTTCACGAAGTTCATTTCTCACATCCCATACTTGGTATGTAATAACTATAAAGAATAAATATAACGGGATTTTGAAGTTTCATTTCGGAATATTTGTTATAAACGGATGCGCTATAGAGGGATTCCACTGTATTACTTTTACATATTGAAGTCACGAATTCAGCGACAAGACTGAGAAATATGATAATAAATGTAAGTATGAGGTGGCAATGCATTCTTCTTGTGTTAAAGCTTATTACTCTTGCCTTCACTGATCCAGTTCATATAAGATCTGCTTAAAATGGTGGACATGGAGTCTACATGACTGAAAATGTAAAATGTGCACTCCATTATGAGTTAGTGTGAAAATACAAAGGCACCCTGGTGTACAGATATTACATTATTTTTTGTCTCGCAATGTTCGGTCATAATATGCTTGCTTTATCTCAACTTCTCATTCTCAAACTCCTGCAGATGTGCAGAATGTAACCCAGAGAATGAAATGTGATGTGTCATGGTTCACAGTTGTGTTATCTGCACCTTTCTGGCGGACACATTCAACTCCAGTATGGCATATGAGTCAGTGACACCCCCCCCCCCCATATATATGGGATGTGATAGCTAAATCCATTCACAAAACCTACTCAGTCGCCTGTTATGGTCTGACAGATGCCACTATTACTTTGCTGCCAGGTCAAGCACATGGAAGAATATGCTTGTTGATGTCCTCTTACATTTAATATGTTGTTTTTAATAACAGTAACTGTGATTTACCTTGTTGTTGATGAGTTAGACCAGAAGGAGAAAAAATGTGTTTTGTGCTACTCAACAGCACCAATACTGTGAATGTGGATCCTCTACCAATAGCTTGTCAATGAAGATCCTCTTGTTCACAAAGGAAATGTTCATTAGTACACAAGTGTCACTAATTCAGCTAAGCAATGGATCTCTCTGTCATCCCTCTGTTGTCTGTCTAGACAAACAATATTGGTGTTCAATCTACAGCTAGAAGAATGCAAGAAGAATGGAAATACTTGGTAACAAACATGAAGATAAGGAGTGAATATCACTGACAAGCAATGATTACAGTGCCTAGAACTTGGGTAACCAATGATATACAATTGATTTGTTGCAGACTTTGTTCTATGCAGCAGTGTTTGTAAAGATACATTTATTACACAATAAACATTCAAAAGACATTTCATTGTACTCTGGTTCTCCTCTATGAACTTAGTCGTAAACAGAGCAGAACACTGCCTGCAAAGAGTACCGCTCAGATAATCACACAAAAACTACAATAATTCATTTGTAAGCAAGACATCACTGCTTGATTTCGGACCCACAACTTCTTGAACAAATAGCTTGACCGTTGAGATTACTAAATAAATTAAATAATACAAATTGAATGAATCAACAGTGAAAGTAGACAGCCTTGATGGAAACGCATATAGCAGAAGTCATGTGTAAAAGTACGAAAGGAACTGAAACAAACAGTTAATCATCTATAGGCCTATAGCAATTCAATGTATTCCTTGATTTAAAAAAGAAATATTACTTAATATTTCAAGTAAATATTTTTGGAATCGTTATATATTAATGTTTCAATGGGCGTGGAACCCTTTACTCTATGTGATTTTTGGAGGGACAGGATTATATTTTTACAAAAACTGAATGCAGAATTAAACTATTGATATCAATACTTAATAACTCATTTTCGAAAACTAAGGTGAAACATATAGCTTGTAAAAAAAACACATAAAATGTTCATTTACAAAAGATTTTCGCTAAAAGTATTTCAAATGCATGCAAAATATGAAACATATCCTGTGTATCATCTTGAAAAATTAAATGATCCATTGGAAAACATCTGCCTTTTTTAAAGGGAAATAACCGTTCAAATTGTAACATTTCAGTTTCTATATTTGAATCGAATTGGTTTGTTGTATATTTTTTTAAACATTTCAATAAGAGTTAAAGATAACATGTGTTTGATGACATTTTATAGACGTGTGTTGGGGGGCAGCACAGTATATGTGAACCGAGAACATAAGACAAATACTTGTGTGTATGATATAATTAAATATTAGAGGGACAACAAGAGCGACTGTTAAGTCTTGACACTTTGTAGACTCCAGTGGTACGGGCACATTCCTCGATGACAAAAGATGATATTCAATGTACAGTGCAGAGAGTGGCAGAAGACGAGCTGCTGAGAAGACATGGCTGGATAATATCAAGAACTAGACAGAGTGTGACGTTTCCGCACTCATCAGGATAGAGATAATTTGATATCCTTGTGCAGCACGTCTCAATGTGACACCTCTACGAATCTGCTATATTATCATACACTACTGGTAAATATGTTGACACTATTTCAATCCCAAGGTAGTATGGGCAACAGAGCTCCGTATCTCTCTGTGCTATGCGGAAGTTTCTCCATTGGTTTCATACCCAGAAGACTGCAATTCTCAGCGGTGTACAATATTTTGAGAAAACGCCTCCTACTCAGAAAGGTGAAGTTCTAGTAAATTCAAGTAGGAAGCACGAGGATAAGAAGTATGAGGATAAATTTAAAATTCGTGAGATTAACGGTAACTCAAATAGTCCGTTCTAACGGCACCTATCGCCTTGCAACTGAGTAACCGGGTTTTTCCGTACTTAACTAACAATGGGTTCTTTGACTTCTATCTATCTACGTTAGTCTGTACTCCTGTCAAGCATCAGAAATATTCATAGAACTCCAGCTCTGTGACATTGTAACAGCTGGTTCAGTTCGATCTGTATTTCCCTTCATCCAAGAGGGCTCTCCAATTATGCAGGTTTGTGCAATTCTTGACTTTCCAAGTGAATTGTCAAGGCATACACAGAGCTGCCTTTTGCGCCCCGTGTTTCATGAGTTCACAGTTGTGGCAGCAAAGACCATGTCAAAAATGTAGCCAATCTAGTTCCTCGAGCGTAATCTCCAATGATATGTTCTCTACATGTTGCAAAGAGACATGTAATTGTACAAATGAAAGTGTAATGGGATTTCCGCAATAGAAACGCCTCACTATACTGGCATGTCATCTGAGCTTACTGCTGCATAGTAAAATATATACCAATAGTGAGACCTTTCTCGCGTTGACATGGAAGTTCGTAAGTATACAGAACAGTGGAATCTCATTATAACAGCTAGGTCTGGACTGACAAAATGTTAGTTTTTATTTTAAATATTTTAAAAGAATTTCGTTATATACAGTACAAACATTAAAGTATATACGGTATAGCCTATATAATTGGAGATTGTGAAAAGTGTTATATAAGGAAATTTGTTATAAAATAGTGCGTTATAGAGGGATTCTTCTTCGGCGTTCATTCTCAAACTACAGCTGGAGCTCTCTTGTAACAGGATAATCGTCCTACTGAATTTCCAGTAAGATGTAGTCCAGAGAATGGAATGAGCGGTGTCGCCGTTTTATGTGCAATGGTCCGACACATCCGTCTTCGGTGGTATAGAGAGTACCACTGTATATGTTTATACGATCTAAAACAGACCTCAATAAACCCCCCCCCCCGCCCAAATTAAGACAAAAATGATAAGCTACAGACCACTTTCTTGAAGACAGCAGTTTCAGTCAACGGAGATCACACTCGCGTATCTGTGGTCATGTAGTTATTAATTAGATCATATATTGTTCCATATCACTTCATTTCTAATGAAGTACTCTGGTTCTCCTCCATTGTGGATTCCGCTGTCCTAGTCTCAATCATATGCAGCCACTGAGAAAACATAGTTGCGCAAAAGGCAAGTAACTTTCCCTGTATTCCCCTTGAAATAAATTATCATATGTGGTTGTTTTGTAAGGTCACTACCATACATATTTACATACATACAAATAACCGTATGCTTTTAAGAAGTTTTAAATCATTCTTCTTCTTCTAGTCCAGGCCGTGTGGCGTTCGTTATGTCTTTCAACGGACTTCTATTTCGTGTGCTGTCAATCCTTTCGATACCTATGTTCTCCCATGCAGCAATGTCAGGTAGCATCTAGTCATCTTCTTTTGCTCTTCACTTGAATATTGTCACGATGTGTTCAATATTTCCTTTTGTGATGTGTCCTCACAAATTGTAGGCTGTCTTTAAAACTTCTCTCAGGATATCTTTATTTACACTATCTTACCATAGTGTTCTTAACATTCTTGTACAAACCACATCTCTGTGTTTTTCACTATTCTGCTGTACCCGGTATATCCTAGAACAGTAAGTATACAGTACTATAATGATAACTATAACAATATTTCCTGTTCATTCAACTTCTCTACGACAATATGTTTGTCGTCATAAATATACGATATACCATACATACATATAATGTAATATTTTCATCTTCCAGCCAACATAGTGATGGCTAGGTGTACAGTAGGTCAGTGAATGTCAATCAATTCTCGACTAGAGATCTTGCAAGAATTCCAAGTATACTGGAACCCCCCCCCCCCTTATACTAATGAAATACTGGTACGTACACGCTGATGTTTTTTTGGGGGGAGACTGATATAATAAATGTGTACAAACTACCAATAAGTACATATGGTGTACACTGTACACTAATCCAGCTGTTTTACTGACAAAGGACAAGGATAATATTCGGAATCTCCCTAGCGTACTAATTAAGCTGTTGGATTAGCTGAGGTCATGAGTTCGAATACGTCTCGTGTAGTCTTGTTTACAAGGTGGATTTAAATTGAAGCTACGGAGTTAAATTTTGTATTAACAAGAAAGACTTAGGATCGCTGGGAACTAGAAGCTTGTTCTCGAACTTTAGTTCCGACGACCGTGTAACGTTTTCCTGTTCTATTTGCTCGTGTCCTTGTGCTGCCCTCTCACTGTACAAATAGGCCTATATTCTCCTTACAATCACACGACTCTCAATATTCGTCATGACATCTACCCATTTCGTGACATTTGCAATCGCCACCCTTCCTATGCCAAAGTTGCACTGTCCAGCGTCATAATGTGTTGGCGCAGAGGTGTCGGAGATATGGCCTGTAGTTTTGCAGTCATTTATCATTTCACCTACTGTCTACTATTGGCCAGGAATACCAGCACGAGCAGCTGTATTTGTTTCCATAGTGCACAGTGAGGAGGTACTTTTGGGATATTGGTTATCTGCTAAACCTGGGAGAACAACCAGTAAGAGGCAATGAATTTTCGGGAGTGGAAATGACTGACTTACAAAGAAGGCCAAAATCATGCTGAGGTCGAATGCCAGAGATATAGCATCAAACAATAAACACAGAAGTGGAACATCTCTGTTCCGCAGCAACATTGGATTTGCCAACATAAGCTGGAATAAAAATTCAATAAATCTAGGATTTCGTTCCATGGCACTATGAATTCACATCACATAGTAAGTGAATCATATAATAACGTACATGAAAACTGTAATTTTTAGGTTAGGTAGATACAGTACGCCTGAATTCACAGCTAACATGATACACTATTGACAATCACATATAGACAGTATATGACCGTGGCACAAAATATATATTATATGCAGAATTGTTAGAGACATCACAACAAAAATAACTATCGCGTCGGACCGGTAAATGTTAAAATCTCATTGCTTTCCAGCAAACAATATTTGTTCAAAGTAACTAAAATTGGTTCTGGTCATTACACTTATTTTTTTTCATGATGCATATTTTAATAAAATTTGAATGTCAGCTAAGATGTCAAGTTTTTTTAGTTCTTTGAATTTTTTCCTCGCATGTTAGATATTTTACCGCCCGTGTGTTGCCGGGGCCCGAGATGGGAGCAAAGATTAGCAACACTGTTTACCTTCCATGCATGTCATGTCGTAAGAGGCGACTAAGGAGGTTATGGGATGGGGTTGACTGTCTCATCCCATGTAGGGTCAGTGACCCAAGCCATGCTGAAGTCGGATGTGTCAGGCCGAAAGGCGCATATATCGCAGAAATGATGTAAACCATGACACAGCATTCCGTTCTCTTGACTTCATCCTGCTAATCAGCAGTAGTTTGAGAACGAATGCAGAAGAAGATATCTTACAACGAATAATAGACATATCAAATAAATGAATAGTTGTACTAGTGCCAAGTTTTTCATAGCTTGACTACGGTACCAACGAAATTTTATAGTTTTTAGCGTTATACATATTTCCAATCATATTTAAAATCTGAACATCAACAGTTTCTATCAATGTCCTGCCTATCTACGGTTCAAGTAAAACCCATGTAAAGCAAATTAGATCCCAGAGATGTAATACTCTGCACACACAAAAAGTGGTATAACCACAATCACGAAGTTATGTTTACAAATAAATACAGCGCAAAATAAACATACAACCGGACATAAACAATCTCGTGACGTTTTACGCAAATAGAAAGTATCTTGGGAAAGTTATTTCATACACAAAAGACTCCAACTCTTACCGATGTGCAATGTTAAAAGACTAAGCTTGCTACTCATAGAGGGTTAGGTGTAACTATAAAATGATCTACCATTTTGCTGACCAATTTCGACGACAGTAGAATTTCCGGTACTGGACCTTGGAGACCAAATTCGACGATCGTCGAATTTGCTATGATAGATCAGAAAAATGGGAATACCCATTGCAATAATGTGCTAAAAATAGTGTTACCGGGAAATTATGTTCTGTAAAAATGGTGGCATGTCGGAAATAACGATATAGACCTAGTAAGTGAGTTTTCATCAAGAAATATCGGAGTTTTCGAAGGAAATATTGTATGATATATAGAAATTAATGTAAATCTAGGCCTAGCATTATGATAAGTAGCATTTTGCACTTGAAATAACTCTGGAGCTTTCAAATTCATTCAGAAAGTGCAACACATAGAAAGTTTCAAAGCTTTCTTGCGCTAGATAAGTAAATTAAAGTAGGAAGCCAGAGGACAATTTTAAAAATTCTTGAGACTAACGGGAATTGAACAATTGCACACTAAGTCGCGTTTTTCCGTGCGTGACTAACCGCATCTCCAAAAAAAGATGCGATTTCATCAAGCCATTCAAATCGTGCACACAAAGTCAACGAACGCGTGTGCAATTGTTGCTAGGCGATTTGGTGCCGTAGAACGGACTGGTTCAATTCCCGTTAGTCTCTTGCGCTAGATCAGATTTTATACAATTTTTTTAAGACGGCGATGTCAATGTATAAATATTTGCGTGCACCCTCGGTAATGGCGGACAAGTACGCTCAGGATTGCTGGTGAGCAAAGTGTTATCTGAAAACGTAATGTACAGTAGGCCCTTACAGCATACATTTTGCAAAAAATGGAAAAACATCTAATTTTTTTTGAAACACTGTTCATCTTAACGTATCTTGATAAATATACAGAAATGGATATCAAATAATAAGCACATAGATTATGTACGGCACCCACCCGGCATTCATATACATACAGGGTTTATACAACTAAACATTATTATTCGTCACTCACGGCCATAGATACGTCTCATTTAGGGTACCTTTAAAAAAAAAAAGTTTATGCCCATAGTACTGGAAGTCGTGGGATGGGGGAACGGAGGAGTTGACCGCCCAAATCCATGTCTTGTCTATGCGCTTGTTTTGTATTCATAAAGGTGGCAAGAGTTAGAAACAGTAAAGTGAGGAAAAGTTGGCAGGAGTTGAGAAATAATAATTATTGTTTTTAGTTCTATTTCCTAATACAGTAGAACCCCGATATATCGAACTCGCATATTTCGAACATTCGGTTATTGCGAATATTTTAAATAGTCCGCGCAATAGGTAACATTAATCCCTCTAATAAATTACGGATATAGCGAAGTCGGGTTTGCACCATTTCGCTTATAGCGAAGTTCCACGGTGGCCTTTTGGTAATGAATCGACGTGTATATCGAAGTCCGAAACAGACAAAGATTTGCTGATAAATGATGCAATGCTGATAACGACTTGGCAAGTAACGAAACCATGACTGACGAAGCCATAATTGAGTCGGTAACTTCACAACATGATGATGATGATGACGATGATATTGGTGACAGCATGGAACGTCCCCCACCCACAACAGCCGACGCCATGGAAGCTCTTGCTGTTTTGCGTAACTGGATGGAATGTAGCAACGCGGATACGAAAAATGGATTTAAAATGGTAGCAGACCTGGAGAACATTGTTATTAGCTCACGTCCGATGCAGCAGAAATCAATTACGGACTTCTTCAAAAAAGATACATACCCTCGTACATGTATACTGGACTTAATTGAGACTGCTGCCAAAGTTAAATGTATCACCATATGACTACCGCTGTATATACATGTACTTACAGGTATGTAAATGTACTGCCAATTTTTATTATTTAACTTTAAAAACAACTTTTTATCTCGTGTTTAAAAAGAAATGTATAGTAGGCCTAGCTCACAGCTTCGTGAAGCGCGCTTCATAACTCGTGAAGTCGGCTTGACATTGCAAGTTCTTAGAGCATTGCATTTAATAAAAAACGGTTATATCGAACCTCGGATATATCGAATTAATTCAATTTCCCCGAGAACTTCGATATATCGGGGTTCTACTGTACAATAATATTTCCCCCTCATCATTGAGTATGTACAATACTTAAGCTATCAAACCTATAACTCTCCAGGGTGGTAGGGGTGCCACTCTGGAGATATCACATAAAAATCTAGCTTTTCAGTTTCTTGTTTATGCGTGAAAAATCCTGTCCAGTCTATAATAGTATCAAAACATACTTTCTTTTGTACTCTTCCTCCTATTCCCTGTAGGTTAGTATTTGAAAGGGAATTGTGGCTCATCACATGACCAAACCACAAGATTGCAATGTTTCGCCACTGCCATCTGGAGTTCTTGTTGACCTTCAGGAGTATTTATTTTGTTAATCATGTATATATTGGTTGTACGTTCTGTATATACAATACTCGTCTGTAACACTTGTTTTCAAAGGCCTGTATTCTCTCAATTTCCACTGTAATTGTCCAACTCACACATGTATAAGTGAATGTGTATTATTATATATTTGTACAGTATAGGTTTATCCACTGTGCTTATTCCGCTCTTCCATACAGTATGTGAACTGAGCATTGCAGCCACAGCTATTTCAGGACTGGTCTTTATTTCTTTGTGTTTCCATCACTGCTCATTTTAAAGATTTCAACTTTTAGCGGGTCAAATCACCCAGACTTTTAAGTCCTTATAAAATTAACTCGCGTGAGAAAGAGCGTTGACATTTTCTATCATAATGAATATTTGCACTTTCTGAATGAATTTGAAATCCTCGCTCATGGTTCTTTCAAGAGTGAAATCAAACTTATTACGTAATGACGGGCATGGACTTACATTACTTTCTGTATATAACAAAATCTCCCTTTCCTGAAAGTCAGTTTCTTCATGTTTTAATACTCCTAAACGACGTCAATATATTGTGTTCCATGGGTGTCGCCATTTTGGAATACAGTACTATCCCGGATGATCTATTTGTAGTAAAACTATCGCTACAGTTGCCGTATTTCTGAAGTATCATAACTGTTTCAACAGCCATTGAATTTAACAGTAAAGTGTTAACCATTAAAAATACATATTTTAAAAAACCATCACCCTAAAGCATTATCGCGTGGTGTGTTCTGGAAAGAACTGAATATTGTGATTTGTCTAGTCAACAACTTGAGGACTAAGTATATGCTGTCAATAATGAATAAGATGGAATGCAATCGTATCCCAGATGAACATATTCTTGAGCCAGTCTGGTGGAAGTAGCCTGTGGACCCATCGAAAAATCATATCTCTGAGTAGTCATGTTTGAAACATTCATTGTACCATTGCTGGAGTCTTCTAGATACTCTGGTACCAGTCCAGTAAGAAAGAAAAATTTAGAGAAAACATATCTATAGTCATTTCAATGTGTGATGTTGAATCATGAGATTTAGTGACAAGGTAAAAATATTGATATGGCACCTCCAACCGATCCATGTCCCAAACTAATGATGACAACTTTCTTGTTCAATATTATCCCAGACACACACAAACAATATAAAGGTTCATGATTGTGTATCAGAACACAAAGTATAAATCACTTGAAAAGCTTGGTGACTAGGACACAAAACACAAAGGTGGCTCAAATCATAAAAAGGGATAAAATATGTTCAGATGATCTAGGCTTAGATATTGTATTGTACTAATGTTGTACTTAACTTCTCTCATACGATCTTAGCAGGTTTGCATGATTTTCTTGATCATCCTAATATTACCATCTCAATTTTTTTTATTTACCCTTAAAATTTTCTTAATTTATGTTTCTATAGAAAAGCATTTATCACATATCTTCAGCAATCAATAACTATTCATCCTGTCCAATATTGGTCATGTATAGATCAGTTTTGTTTTAGGCAGCTTTGGCTCTCCCACAATTTGGTTTGCAGAGATGCTCCTGTGGGTAATTATATCTTGCCAATTCATAAACAATGTCCCCTTAATTTTATTGTCGGCGAAAGTGGTATAATATAGTGCTAGCTCATTATGGTATTTTAGCTATTGTGTCCTGATGCCGCAGTCAATATATCAATATTTTGACGCATACAACTGGCACAGTAGTAGTAAACAACATATTACCTTAAATAGTGTTACGAGTCTGACAAAATGACAGCTTACAGCTCAAGTCAGAGTGAGTTTATCATAAATACATTAACTCATTCATAATGTCTTTCGTTCTGAAGTTATATTTGTGTGAGCTTGCAATAGATTAATAAAATTGTCAAGTATTTAAAATATACTGTCAATTGTATATGTATTACATGTTTTTTTTAAATTGGTTCTACTAAATATGCAGAAAGTAATAGGTTTGAGTTTGCAGTACTCTAAATTTTGTCTGCATTCCTTATTAGGTTATGTACAATATGCCATAAGCTTTTTAAAATATTAATTATTACTAGTAAAAGATTTGTAGTATCTGGTATGATACTAAAATGATGTATCTTTGTGGTAGAATTACTAAAAACAGTAATGTAGCAGTGGTACATTCCTCTATAGCGCATCTTTCTATAACAGATTTCCCTGTCTAACAACACTTGTCACAATCCCCAATTATATTTATTCTTTATTGTTTGTACTGTATATAGCAAATTTATGTAATTACATACAAAATTTTTTTTGTCAGTTTGGACTATAGGATGTTACTGTGTTAAATATATACTTTTGTATGTTCGCATCTGATCATAAAACAAGAACACCACAATTACTTGGCTCATGCGAGTTCAGGACCAACTAGAGTTTATGTCAAGGGGAAATGAATGTGATATTGTGGAGACAATTAAGGAAAATGAATACAGTTGCACTGTAAGAGAAATGGCTAGTGAGATGAGACTAGTTTGTACTTTATACATATAATTTATATGTTCTTTTTCCTTACCGCATCATCATTTTTAGTTATGTTAAATTATTGCTTCATCTATGTGCAGTGAGTGTAAAATTAACCCTGCCAGCAAAAGCTTTGTGTTGTGCTCTTAGTTTTTTGTTAGCAAAATTAGAAAGTGGTGTTGAAATATTTTTTTAATGAATATCCTTGTTGAAGATTGCAATCATCGTTTGAGTGTATAGTGAGCTCCAGAAGAGAAAATGACTAACTGGAAGACATAAGAAATGCTTCAAAACTCTCTCAAAATGTCTCTATAGAGATTTCACGCATGTGTCAATATGCATGATAGCTTCAATATGTGGGTCATTTTTGGATGTCATGAATCATATATATTTTTAGCATTTTAATCTTAAAAAAAAGATACAAAGAGAACTGATTTCATTGTACTAGGGTTTTCCATGTGTACTCTGCCTTTCTCAACTATGTGGCATGCCACCTGCAAAGACCACCACTCACAGAACTACATAGTTTCAAGTAATAATGCCCAGAAAACATATCTTGTAAATGTTATAATCTAGGATTGAACAGCAATCTCTGCGCCAGGATGACTAAAATTTTAGCTAAAACTTCTAAAACATGCTGTGCACGTCCTTCATTGTTATTTCATTTTTTGCTTGTCAATAAAGATTTGAAACAGTAACTGTGCTTTATACTTAGGTTTGACTCATTTACCTGGTGATGTCGACAGGCAGAATGAAACGTGCCCTTTTAATTTTCTTGTTTAAATTTTGGATATTATTTAAATATGTTGTGCAATTCTAGGTTATTGTCCTTTTAATACTTCAACAATGAAAATAAGGAAAGATAGAATGGTGGTTTGTTTATGTACATACTAAGAAGATAATTGCTTTGAATGTGATCTAGATATTCAATGACTGTTGTATACTTCACAAATTTTGGAAGTTATAAACATTTTATTTGAAATGTCTGGTATTCAGATTAGATGAAATATGGAATGCTAACTAGATCCTGATTTGTTATTCTCTATAGTTTTTAATGCTGATACATGTGCTGCTTGACCCAAAATGAACTATGACCTGTCATGTTTTGTCAATCAATAGCAAAATATCTCCCAACAGTCTACATATTGTTCTACGTCAGTAGTACTCTCCTCAGAGCAGATGGCATTGATGAATTCCTAAGATGACCTGCATTTTTGTGTGGTCCTGATGAAGACTGTTCTAGTAAAAAAAAGTTGTATTGTTTAAAATTTATGTGTTATGTCCTTTTTTAATATTTTTTTGTGCAACACTCCCTTACTTATGTCCCCCTCCCCTTATTGCTCCGTGTTGCACCAGCCCTCATTACTTTAAGTGCATTGGGCTGTTCCCAGACCATGAGCATTTATCTCTCTACTGCATTTAGTAGACTGTATTACAATGTATATGAACGGAAGAGCATCAGCCTCTCTAGGAAATTAAGTTTATAACACAAGTGTGCTAACTACCTTGTTATATGCATGTCTGAGATCTGGTGAATGAACAGCAGATATTCCCGAGTTTTAACTCTTCTATACACACTGTATCCACAAATATCTCAGAATAAAGTACCTCGTACTGAAGCACTCATCTGAGCTAATATCTCACAAATTCATACTATACTGAAAAAGATATTCATATGAGATGGGTCAGACATGTGATGTGGGCATGCCTGACAAACAATTCTCAAAAAAGCTGCGGTATTGTGAGCTTCTGAAGAGAAAATAACTAGCTGGAAGACAAGAAATGCTCCAAAGACTCTCAAAATGTCTCTATTGAAAAAAATCAATCTTCCACATTGTCATCACTTCCTGGGAATTTGTTGCTCAGAATCGCCCTTTGTCATGCAACAAACACATTTCCAATGGTATGTGTCCCAAATGTAACATGGGATTCTATGCAAGAACCAGACTTTTTTAGTTATCTCCGCACACACCAAAGAGATGCAACAAAACAAGTCTGAAACTATTATCGTCATCACTTGCGATGGACTACATGCAAGTAGTAAAATGCAACTAAGATTTGGCGAATCAGAAAGCCATGCTGAAGTTGTATGTGTCATGCCGAAAGACACAGCTAGTTGTAAGAGATAACAGCACACTCTGAACAACATTCTGATAAATAGCAGGAATTTTAGTACAAACACAAGAATGTAAACTGCTAAAATAACAGAAATAATCAATTTCCATGTTGATACAATCTAGCCTCAGGTTATTCTGTTTATATTATGCAGGTTCTGGTTTTGGTGTTTTTTTTCTACTTAATATCAAATGTGTGTAAATTCCTCCAATGTAATGTTTTATCTTTCAAGTTTTGTATTTACCACCAGAGTGAATCTACATATTTTTTCAATATTAAAGCAAATGAGGTGAATCTAATCAGACAGAGGATAAAAGGGAAAAAAGCTATGGAGTAGTTGCTTTCTGGAGGAGCAAACTGATTTTGTCCCAGTGACAACGTTGATATAGCACAATCATAGACCTGAGCACACAAGTAGAAGTGTTGGTATTCATCCTTGTCACGTCAGTTTGATTAGTGTAATATTACTTTGTCATGTGTATAGTTTTTATGAAATAATTTTATTTTTTTTAGCATTCCCAAACTTGCTGTATCTCTTTCTGGTACCAGGACATTGTTCCTGCTAGGTTTCAAGCAGGATATATCCCAGAATGGAGATATGCTGTGTCCTTTTATTAATGCCAATGTCCTGACACACTTAACTAATGTACCGGTAGTATATTGCAGTATGTTTCTTAAATGTATTAACCAGATTTTAATTTTTCAAAGAAAAAAAAATTAATGATTGTATTGGTATTGTGAAAGTTAGAAATTCACATTTTCCCACTTTATTTGAAATATTTCACTTTATTTCAACTTGTTAATCCGCACTACAGATGTCTTGTCAGAATCTACGTCACTGCACTCACATTACCATAAGTGCTCAGTACCTTCCAACTTGCTCAAAGTAGTAGCTGCACAGCATACAGTATATTGGGCTGAAATTTGTGACTAATTCTGAAAGTTAATCATTTTCAGTTTTATGGACTGGAAGAAATTATTTTACTCAAATATGTAACTAGGTATTTTTGGTATTTGATTGTAATGTCCTAACCAATGCTCCAAACTAATTGAAAGGTTATTATACTCAAGCTACCCCTACATTTTTACTGAACCATGCAAGTTCATTATCAAAGACAACTTATTTCTTACAATGTGTTTTATCTTATATAAACTATTTTAAGCATATTTAGATATCCCAGAGACTAAGACCATAAGTTCAATTCAGTGTATAGTTTGGTATGTCTTAAGATTTGAAAACATCTGATGTTTTGTAAATCTAACTGGTCAAATGAAATGAGACATTCCTGAAGAGTTGCTATTCATAAGTGTTGTAAAATAGTGTGAGCAGTTACAAGACATTTTGAAAGAAACTGAATTACCAGTACTTATTTTTGTATGTTACGCTTAGTAATAACACTGCAAGTGAAATCAAGACTTAGAATTAATATTGATAACTGTGTCCTAGAAGAAGTGACAAATTTCCAATATCAAGGAGCTACATAAATAGTGCAGGTGACTGCGCAGTCGAGATCAAGAGGAGAACAGCAATGGCGCTGGCAAATTAAAACTGTGGCAGGGGCAAACATAGGAATGAGTGTTACATACATGTGCTTCCAGTAACGATCTACAGTTGCAAGGCACGGACAATAAACAAAATTATATCAAATATAATAATGGCTTTTGAACTAAAGTGCTATAAAAGAGCCCTGAGAATAGAAAGGAAGTAAAAAAAAAAAAAAAGAGGTGCTAAACAAAATTAACGCAGAAGGCTAGTTTCTTACCATATTGAGAAGAAAGTCCGTTTTTTTTTCAGCCATGTAAACAGACACAGTGGTATGGAAAGAGCATTGCTGGAGAAAGCAGAGCAACGGTCACTAATATGTTGTTGGACAAGAGGCATCCAAGAATGCATGCATATTGCAGAGGAGACAAGACAACTTGTCCAAAATTGAGATTTCAAGAGATTAATAGGGAAGACAACATTCAGGAAAGAATGTCACATAACAATAATAACACTACATTAAAATCTCTTTGATGGGACTTTGAACTAATTCGATTCAACTAAAGAAATCTAAGTTGAAACAGAAGCTATCAGATGAAGCAGGAACCCTTATTCTATATATAGTACAAGTAAACACTCAAAATATTCTTTGTAAATGCATTAACCTTCAAATACTTAGGTCCCGCTGAAGACGGATGTGTTGGGCCATTGGCACAATTATAATGGCGACACAAAGCATTTCCATTCTCTGGACTACATCCTGCTGGAAATTTAGTAGAACTATGGTCTTCCTACAAGGGACATCCAGCAGGAGTTTGAGAATGAACGCTGAAGAAGAAATACTTAGGCGTAACATTCTCTTCAGATGGAAACCGAAATAGACATTTTATGTAACAAAGCAAATAAAATACTGGGTCAATTATCCCCTTTATTGCAACACAAAATGCTACCAATGTCAACAAAAAAACATCTTATCCAAAGTATCTTCATTCCAACTCTGTACTACCAATGTTAAACATGGTCCTTAACAACAAGACATAAGAGACAACTGGTTACAACAGAGATGAGATGTCTGAGAAAAGCCACAGGAGTGACCAGAAGACACAGAATTAGAAACGATGTCATAAGAGAAAGATTGGGTGCCATATCAATTCTACAATACATACAAAACCAACAGATACAATGGTTTGGTCATCTGGAAAGAATGTCATGTGATTCATTAGTTTATAAAGCATATATGAAGAGAGGAGAAGCAGAAAGAAAAGAGTCGGATAGAGCTAGAGTACGGTGGATCGACAACATCAAAGAGACATTACACGTACACCAAATAACATTATCTGAAGCTGCCAGAAAAGCGAGAACAAGAACACTGTATCTCCCTTGACACCCGTAAAGGGTAAAAGAGGAAGGAAAGAAGAAGGATGCATTTATGCTCTGTCCGGACTACAATAAGCATCAAAAAGTAGTGGGCAACTTTTATGCAATGGTTATGAAGATTAAAAATTTGGCCGAAGAGGGATGTATGGGCCATTCGCATAAATAAAACAGTGACAATAAATTTTCATTCTCTGGGCTACATCCTGCTGGAAATCTAGTAGGACCATGGTTCTGCTCAAGAGATCTAGCGGGAGTTTGAGAATGAATGTTAAAAAAGATGGAGACAACTAAACTATAGGTAACATAAGTAATCAAAACAGCTATCAAAGCAATTCATAAATGGTGCACTGGGAAATTCACAAATGACTAGCACAAATCAGCTCTATAGCATATGCTTGATACCATCTCATTATTCTCAAGTACAAACTACACCATCTACAATATCATACCAGCTCTATGATGATGTGTACACCCTCTCCCTTTTATAACCCAGTAAAATTTAGTACCTCTGACACCTGTAATATGTAATATGAATTGATTAACCTTTAGCACTCTCCATTAAAATTACACACTTTCTCCCCTGCCACTGAATTCTCTTTTGGGTAACTGTGTTATTTTTAGAGGGTGTTTGGAAAACGCAATAAGTTTTTTCTTCTTCAGATTTTAAAATAATTTTAGGACATGCAAATAAAGAATTGAATACTAAATATAATGTTTTAGTTTTGTCTGTGTGTGTCTGATATAATAAATAGAGTGTGAAAATTGAAAAATATTTCTTGACTCACCTATTCCTTTTCCTTTGTGTGACAAACCTGATACAGTCACAACATACCTAGTATATTGTATTTATGTGGTTACATAACCAAACTAACATCACCTGTGGAAACATGTCTAGGCCTAATGTTTCTGTAAACTTTGAAGTATTTGCGGAAATGAAACTAAATGAAAATGCTTATTTTCGGCTCTCATTTCATTACCAATCTAGCGTGTTCATAAATATTGTTTGTGAAAGCAAACAAAATGCACCAATCTCATGTACTTTATCCACTAGGCTAAGCATAAAGTTCCTACAACTTTCAAAAAGTTGTGATGTCAGAAATGACTAACCTGAACTGGTGCTATTCAACTATTATTCATGCTTTACTCATACACTCGACAAACAACTACTGCACCACATCGTCATCATATGTGAAACCAAAAAATTCGCTATTGTAATATAAAAAAATACTCAAAAATGGCTGTCATTCCGAACGATTCGGTTGGATTGAGAGAATAATTCCCAATAATTTAATCTGCATCACCATGCTTAGTGGGGTGCAAAGGGACGCATTGCTCTTGGCAGACCCAGGGTTAGCAGATAACCAAGATCCCAAATGTACCTCCTCGCGGTGCACCCTGGTAACAGAAAACAGCAGCTCGAGCTGATTCTGGCCAAATCATTTGGGGATCGTGTCCGAGAATGTGGAGGAAGCAGATGGAAAGAGATTTGACTGCAAAAAGACAGGCAATATCTCCAACACCTCTATGCCAACACATGCAGCAACACTGTCGACACACAGTGAAGCTAGTAAGTCTGGTTGAAGCATTGGAGGGCGGCCAATGTAGTCGGTACGAAGCAGGCAGATGTCCCAATAAATATAAAAGCACAGTGAGTACACTGAGAAAGATGCACAACGCTAGAGGGCAGCGTCATGTGCAAAAGCACGGAAAATGGTTCGATGAAATTGGAACTAAAGCATTGTTTGCTCGAGACAAGCTTCTAGTTACCGGTGATCCCAGCCTGGGCCCAACTCTACTGTCAAGTCTTTCCTATACAGGAAGAGTGCTCGTGGAGAGAAAAAGTTCAGTACCCGATGGGCACAGGCATAGCAGTCCGAGGTGACAAGCACTGTTCAGCCCTTGAACAAAACACAACTCAAGTCCCTAACGTTCCTAAATATGTGTACAGATTCAGACCTGGACGAGGGGCTCACGAAGTTGGTGATCAACACTTTGTCTAAGAAGACGAACGAGCCCGAGCCCAACTCTTCTGTTAAGTTCTTCCTAAACCGGAACCAGGCTTGAGGACGAGAAAAGGTTTAGTACCCGATGAGCACGGGCACAATACGTCTAATTACATGATGCAAGTTCACTGGCTGAGGAACGCCTCGTGCAGGACAGACGTGAAGGACAAACCGTCTCTGCACAGAGTCAGTACACATTCACTGTCTGGCGACAGATAGGAAGGATGTCACTAGGGTAGCGCACCCGAATTGTCAAGGCATGCCGAAATCGGATGTGCTAGGCCTACAAGGCGCATAACAGTGGCACAACGTAATCACGCTCCCAGCGGAAATCGCACGGATATTTGTGATGGTTACAATGGAGCGAACGCAAAACAAACAAACCATGCTTAGTTTTCAAGCAGAAACAAAAGTAAATTATGTCTGCTTTCAATTCCTGTGTTGCCTGTCACTTTATACATGTTAATCGATGTTGAAAGAGTGCATAGCAACCAGGTGCAACTTTCTAACTACAGTTGCTCAATACATTTTGACCATGGTGGAATTTTCAGACTGCAGCGTGGTATAGGTTAACATAAACTCAGTTCTAATTAACTAAAATTTAAAATGCTTAATATCTACATTACTAATTGACATTTATGCCTTTCTTAGATGCCTTCAGTTTGCGGATAGTGTCACCACTAAAGAGCTTACACAGTAGTGTCTTCCTTCATTATGATATTTCTTCTTCTTCAGATTTCATTCTCAAACTCATTTTATGGTATTATGATATTTAAAACATTTTGCTGACCAATTTTGACGATAGTCGAATTTCCGGTACTGGACCTTGGAGACCAAATTCGACGATCGTCGAATCTGCTATGATGCATCAGAAAAATGGGAATACCCATTGCAATAATGAGCTACAAATGGCGTTTCCGGGAACCGGGAAATTATGTTCTGTCAATATGGCGGCATGTTGCGAATAACGATATAGACATAGTAAGTGGGTTTTTAATCAAGAAATATCGGAGTTTCCGAAGGAAATATTGTTTGATATATAGAAATTAATGTAAATCTAGGCCTAGCATTATAAGTAGTATTTTGCACTAAAATAACTCTGGAGCTTTCAAATTCATACAGAAAGTGCAAAATCGTTACAACACATAGTTAGTTTAAAGGCTTTCTTCCGCTAGATTGATTTTATACGAATTTTTAAAGACGGCGATGTCAATGTATAAAATTTTGCGTGCACCCTCGGTAATGGCGGACAAGTACACTCTGTATCGCTGGTCAGCAAAGTGTTAAAGTAAGTTTGAGTTGGGTGACCTTAGGAATTTAGAGATCTGAACCCTGGTGATTGAATTCAGTGTGATATCAAAAGCCCTAGATTGAATTTTAAATCAATGTATTTTACGTCATGTTCTTCACCAGCTTTCATTCTCAAACTCCCACTGGACCTCTCTTGTAGCAGAACAATGGTTCTATTAGATTTTCAGCAGGATGTAGTCTAGAGAATGGAAATATGTTATCATTTTATTTGCGCCAACAGCTCAACACATCCATCTTCAGAGGAAATTTTACATTTGAAAAGAACTAAATGCTATTCCTCAATCTGAAATCTCTCCAAACTTTTTTCCTATGTTCTACTTTTGTTAAATCTGCATATGTATATATGTATATCTGTCTACTTAAAAACAGATAGACATTCGAGTTATGCCACTATAAAGTTGTTGAGCATTGAACAATGTTGACATATTGAACTTAGCGCATTAAAAACAAAAGTTATGAGGGTGACGATTCCTTCTCCATAATTTTTTAAAAATAATCTAGGCTGTCAGCATCAGAAATAAGAATTATTGTGCAGCTTAGAAGAGTTTTCTCAACCGATGACTGACACTGCCAGTCGTATAATTGAAGATAAATTCTAGAGATCAGAGCAACTATGAACATGCTCTATGATGACGTACTATGTGTATTTATTTGAGAACAGACTAACATGCTGATATTATATTTGGCAACATTTGGTTATCAAGCTGCATCATATGAAGATCGTAAGGGCTATGTCATAACTATGTTTTTAAAACTGAACACAAAGAAAGCAACTGACTGAGATGAAGTAAGGAACGTCTGTTACATTTTTAGAATCTGAACATCAATAAAATACAATCAATTTAAATTCAGATTCTGTCTGATCTACATGGGTGGAACAGTTCATAATTTTTCAAACAACTATTTTAATTATGTCATATATAGTTTTAGTCCAATGTTAGTCATTGAGGTTGAATTATAAGGCAAAAGATAATGTAAACTTTTAAGGGAACATAAATATTTAAGTTTCCAATGTATGTGCGTATAATTATGTTATATTCTGTCGCATTCATGAGTTCATGTATTCATAACTTTGTGAAGGCTGTTTAAAATGTTTGTTATATATAAAGTGTAATTTCTTGAAAGCCGTGTAATGTTAATCATAGTCTGTGATTCTGTTCCGCAACACATCCAGTAAGAATATTCATCCCTTCATAATTATTTCGCCAGCCGTCAGTTCACAGCACCACTAGTTTCATTGATTGATTGATGTCATCCATGGAGTTTCACAGGTTCAAAAGAAACAAGAATATCATTGTGAAAGTGACAATAATTTGTTGTCTCCACAACTAATTATTGTCACATTCCGTGACAAATGGGGCACAACTGACAAAGCAACTTTGATTTATGTTTCAAATCAAAGGCAGTCATCCGTGTGTGTGATATCAGAATTAAGGTGCTAGTAATTCTTTTTAAAGATGCTATCCAAGCAGGTTACTGCATCAGCATTGAAGGTTGGTTGTAGTGCACCATCAGTCTCCTGCCTGTGTCTTGATGTCTATAGCTGCTTCTCCCCTCTGATATCCGTAATGTGTCCAGTTGCAATGAGCTCACCAATGTACACATGCATTCATTTTTTTTGTTACCTCTCCCACATTTTCTATATTTGTTTACGGTCCCCAATCTCTAGGCTTGCCGAAACCATATTTTACCCCCCCCCCCTCCCAATATTCTATTTCGCTAGATTAATATTTTTTCTGATAGCCACAACAGTTTTGCAATGAGTTACGTGTTTGTTATAGTGACATGCACATATTTTAGTTATAAACATTTAAAGACGATTTACATTGCTGTACATTTGTTTCTCCATGTACGCACTGTCCTCAAAAGGACAGATAAATCTAAGAAAAAAATATATGAGTAGAATAGCAGCTTTACGTGGAATAAATACACAGAATTAACAATTTGATGAAATAAGTTGTTAATTGTTTGTCCATCAACAGTGATTACCATCTGTTACATCCACTATTGAAATTCAGGTAGCTATGTCCTTGACCAAGTTTGTACAGAGTAAGCATTATTCTGGCCGTGAATATTCTTGCACAATTCGGGCATTGTAGATGCCCAATCGACCACTGTAGATGGTTTTTAATCTGCCCATGACTGTCAAGCTACTTCTTTGCTGTTGAGATTCTCCACTTTTCACAAGATGTTGTGCCTTTTTTTTTATCTTTGCCATGATAGAAATAAACACAGAATTTCAATACTACACTGAGTTTATTAAATGTAAACTGACAGATCTGAGAATAAAAATGTAGCATAAGTATACAATAGAAATATGTTAACATGCCTCATTTTATTTCCATTCTTCTCTTTTGGCATTCATTCTAAAACTCCCACCAGATCTCTCTTGTAGCAGATTTTTTATACTAAATTTCCTGGAGGATTTGGCCCGAGAGTGGAAATATGTTGTGTCGCCATAATATTTGTGCCAATGGCTGACACATCCGATTTCTGCAGTATTTCCATTATATTTATTTTGATTTCTTATTCCCAGTGCAAGAACTTCATGTAATATTGTAATATTCTGTCATACGTTTGTGTTATTTCATCCAGTATCTTGATTTAAGACTAGTTAAAAAGCCAACTGAGTGTATTTATTCCATGTAAATTATTCATCCATTATATAGTTGTTATTATATTTATCTACCAGATGATGCACAGTTACTGCAGTTTCCAGTTCATTCTCACAATAGTAGCATGTTGCCTTCAGGGAGTATTGTTCATGAGCACGTAACTGAAGCTTAAATGATAATCCCAGGGGAACTCTTGAGAAAAAGAATTGCACTTTTAAATGTACACTTAGTTTCTGTACTTGGCAAATTAACTGCACTTGATACTTATTTTTTTATATTTTACAAAACAATTGTCTGATACAGCTTGATAAGTTCATAATATCTTGCAGTTAAATATTTCTTTGAATGTTACAATTCATATTTTACTAAAGGGTTTATTCAACTACTTACCAAAGTCAAGTATTGGTCTTTGGTGGAAATAAAACTGCAACACATCTTCATTCTCTGGACTACATCCTGCTGGAAATCTAGTAGAGCCATTATTTTGCTACAAGAGAGATCCAGCAGGATATTGAAAGTGAGTGCTAACAAGAAACTACTTTTACGCTTAAATGTTTTTTTCAGTAAGGCCTATTAGTATTATTTCGTTGTTAGAATCTAGCTAGACTTTTTTAATAAGACTATACTATACTGTTTCATTCGAGTTACATTTTTGTTGCTGTTTGTTAATGTTTATATTTACATTTTTATGTCTCAACCATAATCTAAGTTTATGAATGTAAGTATGTAGGCCTAGATGTGTTAGGCCCTATGTTAACGTATGGCTGACTGTGAAAGTTAAATTTTCGTCTGCGCACTCCCACAAATGAAAGAAGCTAGAAATAAAAATGAAATGAAGAAAAGCTAACAGGAAAGCAAAGAGAAAGAAATGTATATCAAGACTGCAGATTCTCAGGTCAAAAAAACCTACACGTTAGTCTTTATGTGCAGTCAATATCAATTAACATGGAGAACTTGAGATGTCATCATACAGCAGCGCTCTGTAACTTTTACAAAACCGATGCAGGCCCTATATAGGGGCCTAATGTTGAAAATATTTGAAGTTACTGCACTTATATAGTTGGTCAGTCTTATCATATAATCATAACACGTTCACAGTAGATCCTGCAAGGACTCCACACTTCAACAACTTAAAATTTTGTTAGTCTAGGCCTAAGAACTACATTGCAGTGTTTGCTAACTGAATCTTGCACACATTAAGTTCATTAACAATTGTTAGGTCAGTGCCCTATAAAATAATTTGTTTTTGTAGGTCCTAAGTTTTAGCTATCATGATATGTACAGTTGTTTATTGGCATACCTTGTTTATTTTATTTTTTATTACCCTAAATTATTATCATAGATGTCTTTAATTAGAATAATAGTAAAAACGATCTCTCACAAATTAGTGTAGGACTAGACCCTAATCGCCAATGAATAAACCTTTCTTCTACATGATAATTACTCTCTACGGCTCATATATAATATATAGTATAGGAGGACAACTGGTGATTACTAGCAGTACCTGGGCACACTTTACTATTTGAAGTAACTTGTTAAATGTATGTTGATGATGTACTTTAACGCTAAAATGTTTATATTTCTTTTATTAGCTGAGAATAAGTAAAAATATAATATACTGGTCGGGAAAATTTGATATCGATCATCCGGGCATCTGAAGTCGGTCTGAAGCAAGGCACACGGCAACGGACAGTAACTACACAATTATACGTTTCACAAAACATTTATCGCTAGAACTTATAACATTGTCATGTGACATTGAATGGCGTGCTGTCATATTTTATCGATCTATATAGTTGATACACTAAAATTAAAACATCTCTACGTTACTAATAATTTTATGTTCATTATCCTATAGTATCCCGTAAAATCCGCCATGTTGAATAAATTGAAAGCGATGATGTGCTGGCTGGTCCAAAACTTTACTTTGTATTTTGAACTATCACTTTACCTAACGTAAGCAAAATTATTGGAAATATTGTTTTTGAGAAAAAACGTATACAAATAAGTATTGTCAATACCTGAAGTCTGCAAATCTCCTGTCTGTGCTCTATAAACTGTAAATAATGTCACTTCTAAAATGATAAATTCTGCCTTGCTTGAAAATTGTCATACGGGGAAAATGTGCCAGGTTTTTTACATTTAAACAATCAAACCTGTGGTCAAGGAAGAAGCAACCAGTATTAGTTCATATATTAATTGCAGAAGTCTTTGTTACCTATAATATTTTATGTTAGTGCGTCCTGATATAACCTAATTGGACTTGTGCGCTGGTTGAAGGGCGCGACTCTCTAGGAAAGAGGTAAACTCATTAACTACCATTAGTTCATATAAAGCTTCAGCTCTCAGCAAGGGGAATACTACTATATACACATAGTATAGTAGAAGGTCGTGGTGACTGGATGAAGAGATCTGATCTCCACTATTTTGTTTAAATAATTGCAAAGTTCTGATATTACCAAATTGGAATAACGTCCGCGGTTGAATGAACGTACCTCACCATAATGCATACATGTTACTTAATCAAAAACAAATTACCAAGGGAAATACGCTCTGATATCACCAAAAACGAATTTATTCCTAGGTAGAAAGTGGCGTGCCTCAGCAAAATGAGGTGAATCTGCCAGTTAACAAACAAGCAATCGGATTTCTGCACTAGATCTGACAGCAACTCCACCCCCCCCCCCCACCCCCCTGGAGGCAACGACCTTGGCTAGTCGGCTGAACTACGTGAAGTTACTCAGCAATTAAGCTTCCTCTCCTACTGTACACACAGCGGCGAAGGCGGAATATCATATTATCGACCCCGCCGAAGATGGATGTGTCGGACCAGTGGTGCAAATAAAACTGCGACACAACGCATTTCTATTCTCTGGACTACATTATGCTGGAAATCTAGTAGGACAGAGATCCAGCGGGAGTTTGAGAATGAACGCTGAAGAAGAAGAATATTATCGACAACAATCTTGAAGGCGGGAGTTGGAAAGGCCCACATATTGGCCCGAGGGCGCATCAAGTATGGTGACAGTTAAGCGACTAGAATCGGCTCAGAATGCAATGGCAAACTACTGAGACGTATACAATGTCAAGAAACTGATGATCACCACAGAAAGCTAACATATTTTGGACATATAAAGAGAGACACTGATTTAGAAAGATTAATAATGGAAGGCAGAGTTCCAGGAAAGAGCAAGATTACGATGGACACATGGCATCGAAGTACTTCTGGGAGAAGCTGGGCAGCTTTCACAGAATCGAGAAACTTACAGAGTGGCAGAAATTATTACGTTTAACATCGTGACGTGGAAGAAAATCAGCAGTGGAACTGATACATAGTACTGGAGATAGTACTTACGTAAACACAAGCTGGATCAGTTTTACAATGGGCGCACAGACTATCCTACTATTGGGTACGGGAAATGGTTTTATTCTGGGGATACGTAAGTATCCGCTGTATGTCCACATTTCTTGTTTGTTTATTTAGTTCTGATATGGTTCAACCTAAAGAAACGTTCATGCATGTCCATGAAAACAAAAGTTTAACCGTTAAATGTGCATATGGTAATCTTCAGAAGGGCAACACAGACACCCACTGACCTATCAGTCAGTTCCTCTTTTGCCAAGTTTAGCACATAGGGCGGATGTCATAGCTCTCCATGCCTGTAGATCAGTTGCCAAGAATTGCAGATCTTGTGCATTTATGCCTGTTGATTTTAGTTAATTCATAAATGTTCTTCTGAGCGTTGTTTTTGGTCTTCCCTGTTTTCTTTCCCGTCTAATGTCCACATGAATACTTGTCGTGGAATTCTATATTCCTTCATTCTAAGTACGTGGCCGATGTATGTCCAGCGGCGTTTTCTGAAATAACCTAATGGTCAGAGGGTGTCCGACAAAGTGGATGGTGCCGCAGTAACCTAATGAACAAATAATCAAGCAAAGTAAATTAAACAGGTTACTAAAACACTTACCTTGCCTATTAACTAGTTTGTCTCTTGAAAAAGGTTCAATTTGAGCCGATACGTGGAGAATTGTCCTGTTTAGTTTTATTGTGTTTTTTTATATATTCTTTTCTGATGATGTTCGTCACATATTCTTGTTTTGTCTCCTCTCTTAGTATGTCGTTTGATTTGAAGTCTTTCCAATTCTGACCTATAGAGAAGCATAAACAATAATCCAGATTACATACACATCAAAGTGGAAGAAACAAATAGAAGTGATAGACGAACATGGTGCAATACATCACCTCCAAAGATATCAACTATGCATGTGGTTGCTTCTGTGGGTCTCACAAATGGCCCACTAGACAAACCACCCATGTAACAGAAAACCTTGGTAGATGACATGCCGTTATATTGAGGTTATCTTCTTATAGAATCTTCATGGCACGTCATCTATACAATTATGCTCCTTGTGCTGTTATTTTGTTGTTGAATTGTGTTTCATGTTTACTTGAATATATGTATGCACCCTCTGTAGTTGGGAGGGAGCCAGAGATGTACTGTGCAGCACTGGGGAGAAGAAAACTGACAGCACTGTTTTTTCCTATGGCTGAAACCCATCATAGAGGCGCAGTGACTCAGGACGTGACAATCCTTTTGACTTGAACATTTGGTTGCATGCCTAGAGCAATAGATAAGTTCGGCATAACCAGTAGTCATTTGGTGGCGGGGAATGAGCACAGTGAACCCTATCTTGGCTACAGTGGCTCGGAGCAGTCATAGGTTGAAACCTATCTTCCTGGAGGTGTGATAGTTATTCTCTGGCTCTGTCCCGGGGTGGGCCGAAAATCCAGACTTCCCAGCAATATAATGCCATTTAATGGCATTGGGTCAAAGGGCATGAGCCCATAGACCGCTGGATCACCAACCAACCAACCAACCAACCAAAGATATCAACATATTACACCTTAGAGCTACTATAAACTGATGGATCACATTTACCGGTTGAGGATCTCATACACAGATGGATATCCATGCGAATCCGGAACCCAGATTCCTAGCCTGAACACATACTTCATGATTGCTCAACATACACAGATGGATATCCATGCGAATCCGGAACCCAGATTCCTAGCCTGAACACATACTTCATGATTGCTCAACATACACAGATCAGAGACAGCAGACCTGGCTATAAGATAAAGATTTGAGACAAAAGCTCCGAGGAAGTGGTTCTGACCTGGAGAAGACAGTGAACTTCGTCCTGACGACAGGCCTGACAATATAACTTGACCGCAGATGCTGAACGCATAATAAGAATGATCAGAATGGTCAAAACTATCAAGGACACTGACGCAAGGTATCCTGGTGCTATAATCAGGTTCTGGATTTATTGTAGACTCCGCCCACTTTTTACAGGTAGTAAAATTTAGCACAAAAACAATTTCTCGTTTAGAAGTGTCTTATTTCAACTTAGATAAAAACTGGACAATTAAACAATGTCGGGTTCGTGATTTTTGACAGAGGAGCTACGAGCAGAAGCAAAATAAGCCTGTTACGTCATATTTTAGATTATTTTCGTGAATTTCATTGATTGGCGGTGCAGGCGACACAAGGTGGTGATGCCCACGAAAATAATCAAAATCGGCTCGTATGAAGGCCTATGTTGACTCGGTTCGTTTTTCTTCTTCTCGCCAGAGTCATGCCTGGCATTGTATCCACTTAAAAAAATTGAAAGTATAATTAAGTATACGATTTGGGTGAAATATACATTATTGAGTTGAAAAATACATCTCTTATGTGTAGGCCTACAACTTCGTTCATTTCTGTGGGTTTTTTTTATGTGAAACATTGTGTCAGTTGGTTTATTTTGTGACAAATAGGCCTTATTTGTAAATGTAACAAATACTCGGCACAAACTATTACGTCAATATTCTGTGCTTACGCGTCGTTCAGATTTCTGTATAAAATGAGTATAATCACACACCCCCCCCCCCCCCAATTTCCTTTTAGGTCAATTCGATCCTACATAATTTTTGGAATCCTTACAGATTTTTTGGGCAACAGGTAAAAAAAAAAGGCAAGAACAGAAATTTAAACATTGAACTTTCTACAAGCATGGATTAATTATGGACTTTATTCTAACTCTGGTTGGAGTAATCATTATAGTAGTATACAGTGAATCCTCTGTTTTCACCGACATCAGTTTTCGTTTTCGGTTTTCGTCACTTTTCCGCGAAAAAATGTGTCTCAGTTTTCGTCGGGTGTCTCGGATTTCGTCGGATTTTTAGTTGGTAAAAAAACTGCATATTTCCCGTTACGGAGTTACAGGGAGGAATTGTGTAGCTGTGTGATAAAGGCTGCATGTTCTTGCTGTCGACACGTCATGTACAGGGTGAGTTTTTTAATTTACCATCCGACAGAAAAAAAACTAAGTCCTTACCGAGGATCGAACTCTAGACCTGATTAGTGTGAGACCAACGCTCTAACCTCTCAGTCATGCTCCGCACACTTTAGTTGGTCCTATTGCTAAAGTACCAAGAAGGGGAGTGACTACAGATGGGATGATATATAAGAGGGAGGGGGGGGGGAATTTCCCTTCCAAAAAATAAAATCTACCCTCCTCGTCGTCTTCCATTATGACAATCTGTGGTATAGATGACCTATCCACAGAATTAATTTGGACTTCATTCGTTACGTTTTTGATTATTGTTGTGTTTTCCGTTTGTCACTATATACTTGTAGTCGCGTTGGCAATTTTTGGCATGCGGCTCCCGTACTATATAACTAGTGGGTTCTATAACACAAAGCATACCCTCCCCCTTATATTTCGTTATTATAGCGGGATGTGAACGAAACACGATTCAATGCACATGTTCATTGGTAGTGTATGATGGTTTGTGCATGTTCATTGGTAGTGTATGATGGTTTGTGCATGTTCATTGGTAGTGTATGATGGTTTGTGCATGTTCATTGGTAGTGTATGATGGTTTGTGCATGTTCATTGGTAGTGTATGATGGTTTGTGCATGTTCATTGGTAGTGTATGATGGTTTGTGCATGTTCATTGGTAGTGTATGATGGTTTGTGCATGTTCATTGGTAGTGTATGATGGTTTGTGCATGTTCATTGGTAGTGTATGATGGTTTGCGCATTGTTTTCATATTATTGAACGGTCTAAAAAATTACGCCACTTGCAGAACATTAGTACAACTGCAGGAGACTGCTAGATTTTAGGACCATGTAAGGGGGGAGGGTTAGGTATAGGCCTATATATATATAACGCTAGTACATGTTCCACCCCTTCTCTCAGTGACATTCCAAAACAATAAGAACTTTTATGGGAGCAAAATTCTGAAAAACTGTGAACAGGAACTAATATTGGGTATGCTCTGCGATTACTGTTCCAAATAGTAACCAACGGAAACACGACAATAATAAAAAAAGTAACACATGAAAGCCTAATTAATTGTGTGCAGAGGTCTTCTATTGCAGCAGGTCATGCTTCTATACACCACGAAAAGTCTTCATAAAAGTAAATGACATGTTAAATGCTATTTATTCTTTACATTTGTGTTTTATGTGCCCTATTAATTTTATATTAATTTTTAAAACTGTTTTTAGTATTAAACATTATATTTAGTCTCTATAAAATGTGTTTAAAAATGTTTTTTGGAGTTTGTTAGTTAGTCGTTGGATCATCGTCACTGCACTCCGGAAAAGTCCATAGATGCCCAGGTCTCTCATTTAGTGTAGCCGCCATTACACGTTGACTGACAGTCCCAGTACGCAGTTGAATTAACATCATTCTTTCTCCCCCATGAAACCGCTCATTTCTAGCGACACCACATTTCAAACCAAATTGCTTTATCCTATTCATGGAACACGAGTAATCGTCACTTATAGTCATTTGCTCGTGCGTATTCCCGTAGGGCGTTCAAAATGTCTGCTCGATCCATCGCTCCACCAACAGCCGTAGTAGCAGCGTGTGCGGCCAATCTATCTGCTCTCTCATTACCCCGGAGTCCCACATGTTTGGTACAAAAATGAAAGTCACTTTACGCATTCAGGAATTCTTCACTGCATTCAGCCACTTTTCACGAAGGTATCCAGCCTGAACTTTCACAATCATGCTCATCGAGTCACTGAGTATACAGGCATGCTCGAAGATAGATGCGAGCAGACCCATTGTAAAGCTTTGGTTACTGCGAAAATCTCCATTGTCATGCTGCTTGTTGTCTGAGCGAGTGAACTACTTTCCTCTCTGATGGTGTCCCCCATCTTTGAGTCATGAAGGCCCAGACACCTCTGATGTGTCTCTCAGCCAACACATCTGTATATACAATCATATCACCTTCCCTGGAATTTTCACCGATTAGAGTGAGTACCTCCGACTCCACCAATGTTGGACACCATTCCCTGTTGAGTGTTATTATTACTTTGAAGGCTGTTGGACAATCTAAGGGCGCACGACTCCATTCCGCACCAAGTAGCATATCTTCCAATCTACTAGTATTTTGGACTTACGTTTGTTTATTTGTTTGTTTTGCGTTCGCTCCATTGTAACCATCACGGATATCCGTGCAATTTCCGCCGGGAGCGTGATTACGTTGTGCCACCGTTATGCGCCTTGTAGGCCTAGCACATCCGATTTCGGCATGCCTTGACAATTCGGATGGGCTACCCTTAGCCTGTGACAGTCTCTATATCTGTCTCCAGGCACGCGTAGTGGCAACTCTTCGCCCAGACGATTTTTGCTCTCGTCTGACTCGCAGGAGGTGTTCCACTGTCTATGAACTTGCCTCGTGTAATTGGACGTGCTGTGCCTCAAACTGCTATTCATGGCATGATTTCTATGTTTCGTATAATATCCTCTGTATACAGGAGGAAAAAAATCTGGTGATATTACACATCCTCGTCTGACGTCCATTTCTATCTTTTGGAATTCTCCTACATTACTGCTTACCCTCATCGCAGCTGTTTGTGTCCAATATATATGTCTCACTATCTTTCGATCTTTCTCATCAACATTGAATTTTTCTAGCATTTTTTATCATGTATGAATGCTTTCCCTTGTCAAATGTTTTACTATAATCTATGAAGCATAGTCCTATGCACATACCATTTTGTACTTCTATTTCCCTCTTCATCAATGTTCATATTATATATAGGAAATTTTTTGTGCCTTTTCCTTCCACAAATGTCATCTAACATTTCTCCACTAGTTGTTTCTTAAGTTGTAGAATCGTTGCATATGTTTGTTGTTTAGATTCTTTTAACAGCATCCACTGTTCGTCGATTGTTTGTATTTCACCGTATAGCCTACCTCACCGTTATTTCTTGAAAAAAAAACAAAAAACAACATAATATTGGCAACACAAAGGCTATAGTCTACGTATTTCTGTTCATTTTGATATTTTCCTTGTGTTACCCCAGTGCTCCCTCACCATTTCCAGGTTGTTTCCCAACAATGGATCTTTATCTCTTGAAGAGGCAGAGGATGTTGGAAGTCCGTTGCACCCAACCTTCGTATTAATCCGGCGACGGCATTTGATGATGATAAAAATATCTTCACGCTTAAATGGCAACTCAGGAAGAACGCCTCATATTTTAGAATACCATATAAAATAGTGTTGTATAAAATTACGCCTGTAATATATCTACTACTGTTGCAGAATATTATTTCTGTTTTTCTAATAATTTAAAAAAATAATTTCACCGCAAAATAATTTTGACAAATGAATAACCCTTCTTTGAGATGCCCATGACTGTTTATAGGCAACCAATATGGCGTCAGTCATTGCATTCTTGTTCTGTAGCGGGCTTTTTATATTTGTCGCTGGTCAAAATTCATTTATTGTATTCCAAGACACTAGTAGTTGCACAGATGGATCAAACTCTGGAGGCACAGCTGAATATTTTAATACTGTTTCTATGTCATGTGTCAAATGTGGAGCGAATACAACATTTCAACAACAGAGCTCAAATAGTAAGCAATCCTTTCCTCGTCTGGCTTTTTTCTGGTTTTACGATTTCAAGTTAGATCATGTTTGGAAATATTATTTAAATATACTAGTGTCATGATCAGTGAATAAGTTGGGAAATTTGCGTTGAATATGCATTTGATACTATAGTACTATTGTATACAATATGGTCAATAATGCTATATTATACTATATATAATATCTCTCACCACAAGTCTGGCAAAAGCCCGTGGGCATTCCCCCTTCCACCCCCCACAGAATAACCGTGAATAGGCCAAGTAATTATAATTTATTATTAATAAAACTAAAACCATAAGTATAATATATCAAGTCGATAAATCAAGTAAATAATATAAACATCCACAAACCAAGATAATCTTAAATCAACAAAGTCACAGAAGAACAGGTGCTGAACATAAAAATACATGGAGAGAAACTACAACAAGTAAAACATTATCAACATCTTGGACACATAATCACAAATGATGGCAGATGTGAAACAGAAGTTAAAAGGAGAATAGGAATGACTGAAAGTGATTTCAACAACATAAGGAAAATATTAACATCTAAATAAAATTAAAAACAAGCTAAAAATGAGAAATACAAAATGCTACATCTGTTCTACGTTAATATATGGCTCAGAAACATGGACAATAAACAAACAATTAGAAGACAGAATTAATGCCTCTGAGAAGTGGATATATAGTAGAGTAGGAGAACATCATGGAAAGAGAAAACAAACAAAGAGGTTCTAAGAAAACTTAATATGAAGAAAGAATTATTAACCTTCACCGCGCCTATATTAACACCGGTCGACAAAAAAAAAATGGTGGCGCACGCCGCTGGCGACACACTCCATCCAACGAGATATCGAGAGATTTACACGTACCACAGCCCGCTTGGTTAATGCACATAGTTGGGGACATGCACAATCGAAGCCGGTACATTCCTACATCCGACATGATCGTTATAAAGATGTCTAGATGGAAGGTACACGTTTTATAGCAATTAATCTGACCACATCTGCACACCGGTACGATGCCATGATGGTGGATCGGTTTTATAGACCTTTCTTTCATCGTATTTTGAATAAAATAACATTGAATCGTGGCTTGAATCATGAATTATTGAGTTATTTAGCTTCACAGCAGTGAATATACAGAATGCTGTGTTGGTTTGGGGACTTGTAGATGCTTGATATCGAATATGTTGAAGTGGCACCAAAAATGACTCTAGGCCTAAGCACAAAGAACAATTTTACTGCAAATCTACATGTTTTATACAATTCCCCGGCAATATTTTGATAATTTCGCAATGAAAGAACATAAATACAACAGATTTACTTGTGATTTAATGTACAGTGTTGCTAAGCAATTCGATAAGTAAGGTAAGTTATTTTTTTCCTCTTTATTTGTTATAAAATATGTTTTTTTGTGAAAAACGTCTTTACCACTTTCTCATATGTCTGTTATCACACACACACGTACATAAATTACATAAATATATGCATAATTCAATTCTTTATTTATATGTGCAAATATTATTTAAATATCTCTAACAACCAAAATATTATCACATTTTCAAAACAGTCATTAATAACACAAATTTTCAAAAAAGAATCCGGTGGCAGGGAGATGTTTCATATTTTTAATCTGGCTTGCTAAAGGTTAAAGAAAATAAAGATCAAGCAAATATATTTTGAACACAATAAAAGACATTACACATTGTTGAAGACCTTACAGGAGGGTAAAATCGAAGGGAGGCAACAAGAGGTAGACAGAGATACAAGTGGGAGAGTAACATCACAAGATGGACATATTACAGTCTAGCAGAGTGCATCACCAAAACAAGAGACAGGAGATGTTGGTGATCTGTTGCAGTCTACCCTCATATTACATTGAGCCAATCCGGAGACAAGTGAGATGTGCTTTTATAAAAGAATGATGAAAATTCCATGGACAGCCAAGAAAAATAGTGTAAAGTCCTCAGAGATGGTGGAGTAAGAAAGACAAAGAGATAAACTTCTGTATGGATTGTCACTAGCACAAAAAGAATTCACCAACTGTACTTATTAACAATACAAGAGACAGAGAGTTGTGAAGAAACATGATCATCTATGTCACTGGGTACAGCTCTTTATTGATTGATTTATTGATTGAATTGATTGATTGAATCAATTGATTGATTGATTAAATTGATTGATTGATTTGATTGATTTTTTGGATTGATTGATTGAATTGAGATATTCTTTCTACAAGCAGTATTTATGGATCTTCTGAATTCCTCATGATTCTGGGCAAGCTGCCCTACCACAGCGATGGTAAAAACAATCTGTGATATCTCTTATCCATCGTTGTCTTGGGTGGACCAAGATATTATTATATCATGACTGCTGTACTAAACTTATCATATCATGACTGCTGTACTAAACTTATCATATCATGACTGCTGTACTAAACTTATCATATCATGACTGCTGTACTAAACTTATCATATCATGACTGCTGTACTAAACTTATCATATTGTGACTGCTGTACTAAACTTATCATATCATGACTGCTGTACTAAACTTATCATATCATGACTGCTGTACTAAACTTATCATATCATGACTGCTGTACTAAACTTATCATATCATGACTGCTGTACTAAACTTATCATATCATGACTGCTGTACTAAACTTATCATATCATGACTGCTGTACTAAACTTATCATATTTTGACTGCTGTAATAAACTTATCATATTGTGACTGCTGTACTAAACTTATCATATCCTGACTACTGTACTAAACTTATCATATCTTGACTACTGTACTAAACTTATCATATCTTGACTACTGTACTAAACTTATCATATCTTGACTACTGTACTAAACTTATCATATCCTGACTACTGTACTAAACTTATCATATCTTGACTACTGTACTAAACTTATCATATCTTGACTACTGTACTAAACTTATCATATCCTGACTACTGTACTAAACTTATCATATCTTGACTACTGTACTAAACTTATCATATCTTGACTACTGTACTAAACTTATCATATCCTGACTACTGTACTAAACTTATCATATCTTGACTACTGTACTAAACTTATCATATCTTGACTACTGTACTAAACTTAAATAACCGAAACAATACCAGTATTGGAACACATCACGAGACAACAGATCAAGTGGTTTTCACACACTTCCAGACTACCAGCAGACAGCATGTCACAGATGACCATGACACATAGACATAACGGCTATAAAGCCAGAGACAGACCATTTAAAGATGGATCACAGAAATCAAAGAAGCCACGGGAACAAGCTTACAAACAGTGCACATCTCTAGAGAATTCTTCTACCCCTAACGCGGCAAGGCAAACAAGGGTCATGACGCATAGTTAGATAGATAAAGTAAACTCAACATATTTGGTCTGTTGTACTAAACGAAACATATCTTGTTTCTTCTTCTTATTCTGCGTTTGTTCTCAAACTCCTTCATTTTACCAGGATGTAGTCCGGAGAACAGAATGTGTTGTGTCATGGTTTACAGCATTGCTGTGATATCTGCGCATTTCAGCCTGACACATCTGACTTCAGCATGGCTTTGGGTCACTGACCCTATATGGGATGGGATAGCCAGCTCCATCCCATAACCTCCTTAGTCGCCTCTTATGACATGCACAGAAGGTAAACAGTGTTGCTATTCTTTGCTCCCCTTTTGGGCCGGCAACACACGGGCGATATCTTGTTTGATGTACTAAACTAACATTTCGTGTCTGATGTGTTAATCTAAACATATCTTGTCTGATGTGTTAATCTAAACATATTTTGTCTGACGTACTAAACTGAACATATTTTGTCTGACGTACTAAACTAAACATATCTTGTCTGACATACTAAACTAAACATATTTTGTCTGACGTACTAAACTGAACATATTTTGTCTGACATACTAAACTAAACATATCTTGTCTGACATACTAAACTAAACATATTTTGTCTGACGTACTAAACTGAACATATTTTGTCGGACGTACTAAACTGAACATATTTTGTCTGACGTACTAAACTAAACATATTTTGTCTGACGTACTAAACTGAACATATTTTGTCTGACGTACTAAACTGAACATATTTTGTCTGACGTACTAAACTAAACATATCTTGTCTGACGTACTAAACTGAACATATTTTGTCTGACGTACTAAACTGAACATATTTTGTCTGACGTACTAAACTAAACATATTTTGTCTGACGTACTAAACTGAACATATTTTGTCTGACGTACTAAACTGAACATATTTTGTCTGACGTACTAAACTAAACATATCTTGTCTGACGTACTAAACCAACATATCTTGTCTTCTTCTTCTTCTTCAGCGTTAATTCTCAAACTCCCGCTGGATTTCTCTTGTAACAGGACAATGTTCCTACAAGATTTCCAGTTGAATATAGTCCAGAGAATGGAAATACGTTGTGTTGCCGTTTTATTTGCGCCAATGGCTCAACACATCCATCTTCGGCGGTATATCTTGTCGGATGTACTAAACTAAACATATCATGTCTGATGTACTAAACTTGTCATATCTTGTCTGCTCTACCAAACATTTGTGCTACAGTAATAATTTTGGCAAACTTTATATCACATGAACTCAGCAAAGCATGTACCACAAATGCCCTTTTCCATTTACTTTCTTTGAGGATTGAATTGTGAATGCCGGCCAGGCAACCACTATGTGACAAACTTTGGAGGGAGTCAGGTAACATGTGAACAATGTTCTGGGGTAAGTTATTTTGTGTATTGTCTATGTACATGTCTATTAATTCATCATTATTCTACTTGCATTCTGAAACCGTCAGGGTCTGAAAGGGGAACAAAGAATAACAATGTCAAACCGAAAGGTGCGGATATCGCAGCAATGCTGTAAATCATGGCACAACACATTCAGTTCTCTGGACTACATTCTGCTAATCTGCAGGAGTTTGAGAATGAACGCAGAGGAAGAATTTTCAAACTCCTGCAGGAGGGTAGAGACGAATGCTGAATTCTCTCTGTATTTCTAGAAGTAAATTTAAGTAGGAAGCCAGAGGACAATTTTTAAAAATTCTTGAGACTAACGGGAATTGAACCAGTCCGTTCTACGGCACCAAATCGCCTAGCAACAGTTGCACACGCGTTTTTCAGTACTTGACTAACCGCATCTCCACAAAAAGATGCGATTTCATCAAGCCATTCAAATCGTGCACACAAAGTCACCTGAACGGACCAATCGAGACAAGGACTATTACAACAACAACAAACATCCCGTACAGGTATTGAAATATCCTCAGTAACAACAAACACATAACATAAAAATTGTCCTCTGGCTTCCTACTTAAATTTACTTGTATAAACAATTATTTGAAGCAAAATTGTATTGTCTATATATGTTATCCATGTTTACAAGAAGACCTATCGGCCCTTGTATAACTAATACGGATATTATGTTATGTGTTTGTTGTTACTGAGGATATTTCAATACCTGTACGGGATGTTTGTTGTTGTTGTAATAGTCCTTGTCTCGATTGGTCCGTTCAGGTGACTTTGTGTGCACGATTTGAATGGCTTGATGAAATCGCATCTTTTTGTGGAGATGCGGTTAGTCAAGTACTGAAAAACGCGTGTGCAACTGTTGCTAGGCGATTTGGTGCCGTAGAACGGACTGGTTCAATTCCCGTTAGTCTCAAGAATTTCTGTATTTCTAGGTACAGTTCAGATGTGTCTCACTTTGTGTGTGATATTCTGTGTGTCTCACTTTGTGTGTGATATTCCGTGTGTCTCACTTTGTGTGTGATATTCTGTGTGTCTCACTTTGTGTGTGATATTCCAAAAGTGTTGGTTTCTTTGTTCAAGTGTCTTCTTCTATGTTCTGTCTCAAACTCCTGCAAATTACCATGATATAGTCCAGAAATCAGAATGCATCGTGCGATGGTTTACAGCTGTTTCTGTACCATAAAATTCTGAGCTGTGATAGTTGTGACTTCTGTTCTAAACCTTTCGATTTTATGGTGACTTGGTGCAGAAATTGTCTGTGATGGACAAGATACTGGGTTCAAATTCTGCTGCAGTAATTTGTGCATCCTGACTGTTTAGTAAGCAATGGCAAACTACTGAACATAGTTATATCGCTTAGAAAATCACTAGAGCAAAAAATGCTGCATTAATGGTTACTTCCTAAGTAGGGTATGTTACTATATTGAAAAAACATATACCGGGGTATATGGTTTTTGTTTTTTTACTTCTGTGGCAACTGGTACCTGGACTTGTAGTTAAGGATGCAATGAAAAGGACCAGTGTCTTCTTTTCAAGCATGTTGTAAGAGATGGCTAAGGAAAGTTGAAGGATAGGCTGAATGTCTGTCATCTTTTCCATGTTTTTGCTGTTAGATGTTGCAGCATTGGATGACAATCTGGCTATGGCACTTGGTTGCTTGTTAGGCAGTCATATGATGATGTCTCAGAACATTGGTAACTCCTTCAATCAATATTCTTCAAGGTGGTGTGATGTACACAGTGTGTCAAATTCTGAGGATGTATTAATTGTGATTTTGTATTTTTAGTGTGAATTCTTCTTCTTCAGCGTTCATTCTCAAACTCCTGCTGGATCTCTCCTGTAGCAGTACTACTAGATCTCCAGCAGGATGCAGTCCAGAGAATGGAAATGCGTTGTGTCGCTGTTTTATTCATGCCATTGGCCAGACACATCTGTCTTCGGCAGAAGTGTGAATTCAAGGATAAATCTACGACAGATCCAGCAAACCGATCGGGGATTTAAGTGTCCACAAAAAAACCTTCTGTACTAAATATTGTGCAAGAACTTCAGAAAACAGGAAAAGTCTTGTCAAGGATCAGAATAAGAACAGCTTCGACAGGGAACAAGTATTCTTCTTCTTCTTCTGCGTTCGTTCACAAACTCCTGCAGATTAGCAGGATGTAGTCTGGAGAACGAAATGCGTTGTGTCATGGTTTACAGCATTGCTGCGACATCTGCGCCTTTCGGCCTGACAATCCGACTTCAGCATGGCTTTGGGTCACTGACCCTATATGGGATGGGACAGCCAACTCCATCCCATAACCTCCTTAGTCGCCTTTTACGGCATGCATGGAATGTAAACAGTGTTGCTATTCTTTGCTCCCCTTTCGGGACCCGGCAACACATGGGTGGGAACAAGTATTAATCTGCAATCAAACAACATAATGACAACCTGGTAATGTGGACAAATCTCATTGTGCATGTCGTGCTCAATGTTTTACTGTTGTCTTCGATCAAGTGACCCCCCTATGGATGACGCAGAGATGCAATCCAGTGGACATAGCACCTTTGTTCTTTGTGACAGACACGTAAGTGGTGGGAAATGCTGGATGTACCATCACTGCAGAGGGGTCAGCAAATCTGACAGAAGAATGATGAGATAGTTGGTCCAGAGACGTATGCAAGACTTCTGACAGAAGAATGATGAGATAGTTGGTCCAGAGACGTATGCAAGACTTCTGACAGAAGAATGATGAGATAGTTGGTCCAGAGACATATGCAAGACTTCTGACAGAAGAATGATGAGATAGTTGGTCCAGAGACGTATGCAAGACTTCTGACAGAAGAATGATGAGATAGTTGGTCCAGAGACGTATGCAAGACTTCTAACAGAAGAATGATGAGATAGTTGGTCCAGAGACGTATGCAAGACTTCTGACAGAAGAATGATGAGATAGTTGGTCCAGAGACGTATGCAAGACTTCTGACAGAAGAATGATGAGATAGTTGGTCCAGAGACGTATGCAAGACTTCTGACAGAAGAATGATGAGATAGTTGGTCCAGAGACGTATGCAAGACTTCTGACAGAAGAATGATGAGATAGTTGGTCCAGAGATGTATGCAAGACTTCTGACAGAAGAATGATGATTGATAGAAAATGATGATTCTGGGAAACTGGCCATATTGGAAGCCCCTTTGGGGACTAAACATACATCCATAAACTACCCTAACGCAAGCATGCCTTTGAGACAACATACATTATATGTTACCAGGTGTTTAGTGAGGAGGACCTGGATCTGGTGTCAGAAAGTCTATGGCATCATCATCATGTGTCAAGATCTACCTGCTCACAGCTGGAGGGATTGTTTCATCATCATCATGTGTCAAGAACTACCTGCTCACAGCTGGAGGGATTGTTTCATCATCATCATGTGTCAAGAACTACCTGCTCACAGCTGGAGGGATTGTTTCATCATCATCATGTGTCAAGAACTACCTGCTCACAGCTGGAGGGATTGTTTCATCATCATCATGTGTCAAGAACTACCTGCTCACAGCTGGAGGGATTGTTTCATCATCATCATGTGTCAAGAACTACCTGCTCACAGCTGGAGGGATTGTTTCATCATCATCATGTGTCAAGAACTACCTGCTCACAGCTGGAGGGATTGTTTCATCATCATCATGTGTCAAGAACTACCTGCTCACAGCTGGAGGGATTGTTTCATCATCATCATGTGTCAAGAACTACCTGCTCACAGCTGGAGGGATTGTTTCATCATCATCATGTGTCAAGAACTACCTGCTCACAGCTGGAGGGATTGTTTCATCATCATCATGTGTCAAGAACTACCTGCTCACAGCTGGAGGGATTGTTTCATCATCATCATGTGTCAAGAACTACCTGCTCACAGCTGGAGGGATTGTTTCATCATCATCATGTGTCAAGAACTACCTGCTCACAGCTGGAGGGATTGTTTCATCATCATCATGTGTCAAGAACTACCTGCTCTCATATTTTATTCTTGTAAACAATGTCTTTGCGCTGATTTAATTCTCTATTAAGAATTTGTGCTGTGTTGATAATTTGTAGATTTCTCCCCCCTCTAACAATAGAGTTTCTGTTTGTTTGACACAGCAGGCTGTCTCAGACGATGGATGGGAATGTGTCACATGTAGCAATGGTATCTCAAGTACTAGAACATGTAATGACTGCGAACCAAACTCAAATATCACTGGTATGTATATTTATACACAGCAATAGAAGCGTTGAAATCCATGTATGGTTACTTGTCTTTGTCATATGGCATTGATTATCATGTCCTTCCACCGTGTGCTGTCAATAATTTCTTCTTGTAGTCCATGTCGTGTAGCGCTGGTTATCATGTCCTTCCACAGTCTTCTATTTCGTGTGCTGTCAATCATTTCTGATACTGATGTTCTCCCATGCCACAATGCTAGGTTGTTAAGCATCAGCTCTATATTTGAAGAATGTTTGTCAACAGAACAGGAACTGTAAGTCATCGTGCAATGATGAATACAGAACAGGAACTGTTAGTCATCGTGCAATGATGAATACAGAACAGGAACTGTTAGTCATCGTGCAATGATGAATACAGAACAGGAACTGTAAGTCATCGTGCAATGATGAATACAGAACAGCAACTGTTAATCATCGTGCAATGATGAATACAGAACAGCAACTGTTAGTCATCGTGCAATGATGAATACAGAACAGGAACTGTTAGTCATCGTGCAATGATGAATACAGAACAGCAACTGTTAGTCATCGTGCAATGATGAATACAGAACAGGAACTGTTAGTCATCGTGCAATGATGAATACAGAACAGGAACTGTTAGTCATCGTGCAATGATGAATACAGAACAGGAACTGTTAGTCATCGTGCAATGATGAATACAGAACAGGAACTGTTAGTCATCGTGCAATGATGAATACGCTCAATTGAAGATCGGCACACATATGGATATGTTTAGAATACAGTGATAATGAACAGATGATTAACACTCACTCACTCACTCACTCACTCACTCCTGGATCTGAATGTAAGCTAGATTAATGCTAACATTGAAGGCATTTTCAAATTTTCAGTGATCTTATTATAATCCTCATATGTCAAGTTTAAGTGATCCTATTACAATCCTCATACGTCAAGTTTCAGTGATCCTATTACAATCCTCATACGTCAAGTTTCAGTGATCCTATTACAATCCTCATACGTCAAGTTTCAGTGATCCTATTACAATCCTCATACATCAAGTTTCAGTGATCCTATTACAATCCTCATACGTCAAGTTTCAGTGATCCTATTACAATCCTCATACGTCAAGTTTCAGTGATCCTATTACAATCCTCATACATCAAGTTTCAGTGATCCTATTACAATCCTCATACGTCAAGTTTCACTGATCCTATTACAATCCTCATACGTCAAGTTGAAATGTGAAATCATTTTGAGTGAATTTCTTATGTATTTTATTTCTAATGTTGGTGACTTGTTGGGAGTTGCGTTTGTTTTCAAAGAACACATTACTTTCATTATGAAATGATATCCACAACATTAAGTTGGTCTAGACATCGTGCATTGAATATATGCATTGAAATGATGATGTACAAATAAATGTTGGATAATCTGCATGCCTTGTTTATTGTCTGTAACAGCTTTGCGGCAACTGGATGGGAGTTATGTCACAGGCACACCAAATGTTGCCTGCTTAGCGTGCAGTGCAGATACTCAACCAGGCAGTAATGGAGATCGGTAATGCTATGTCTATTGATGTATTGATTTATTGATGTATTAATGTATATAAAATCAGAGAAGAGACACATCATAACTTCATCACAGATGTTATCAGAAAACGCTGTTGGTCCTACATCGGGTATGTCCTACGAGCAGACATCAACAGAATACACCACCAATCTCTTGAATGGATACCTACAGGCAAAAGAGCCATGGGTAGACCAAAAGAAACACTTAGAAGAACAATACTTAGAGAAGTAAAACAATCAATATACATACTACTCACGAACTGCACAGAATAGTTTTGAACAGACAGAGTTAGAGAGATCTGACATCTGCCCTATGCACTAACTTCAGCGCTAAAGGAAAATGAATGTATATAACACCAATGTGTCCCTTGGGCCTGAAAGGGAGCAATAAATAGCAAGACTATGACCTTCCATGAATGTCATAAGAGGTGAGTAAGAAGATTTTGAGGTGGAGATGGCTGTAGCTTGCAATATATGATGATGATGTTCGTCCGTCGTGATCGACGATGACCAAAAACTCAACCATAATAATAATAACAATACATAATAAAATAATAAAGTTAATAGTGCGTTTTTAAATGACTAGCAAGTCCAATGCGCGCACAAAATGTTCTTTTACAGAATTGACAACAATAGAAGGTATCTGTGTGAGGTTGAGATGTCTTTTCTTTTCTACGTGTCCGCTTCTGTCTTGCAGTTTCTTGTCTGAATTCTTCTGCCGCTAGTGCTCCCGTTCTAATGCTGTAACGCCATGCTGTTCTATCCTGAGCGAGGCTCTCCCAAGCGCCTACGTCAATGTTAAGATGTTTCAAGGATGACTTGAGCGTGTCTTTGAAACGCTTTTTCTGTCCACCAGCTTTTCGAAATCCTGCCTTGAGTTCTCCATAATATATTTGTTTTGGCAAACGCGAGTTCTCCATACGCACAAGATGGCCTGCACAGCGTGCCTGCGCCTTCATAAGTATTGTGTGGATGCTTATTGAGGTTGATTTTTCCAAGACCTCGTAGTCTGGTACTTTGTCCCACCAATGGATGTTTAGTAATTTACGTAGGCAGGTAAGATGGAAATGATTTAGAAATGACTAGCGCTGAAGTTGGTTTATAGTGTGGAAGAGTTGCGCTAATCGTCAACCACACTCTCTCTCCTGAGTTTTGCAATATATACAACACTATAGACATTAACAGCAAAACTTCATGAAATTGATACATTTTATGATCAGTTACAGGCAGCTAATTCATGAAATTGATACATTTTATGATCAGTTACAGGCAGCTAATTCATGAAATTGATACATTTTATGATCAGTTACAGGCAGCTAATTCATGAAATTGATACATTTTATGATCAGTTACAGGCAGCTAATTCATGAAATTGATACATTTTATGATCAGTTACAGGCAGCTAATTCATGAAATTGATACATTTTATGATCAGTTACAGGCAGCTAATTCATGAAATTGATACATTTTATGATCAGTTACAGGCAGCTAATTCATGAAATTGATACATTTTATGATCAGTTACAGGCAGCTAATTCATGAAATTGATACATTTTATGATCAGTTACAGGCAGCTAATTCATGAAATTGATACATTTTATGATCAGTTACAGGCAGCTAATTCATGAAATTGATACATTTTATGATCAGTTACAGGCAGCAATTTATAAAATGAACAAGTACGACATATTGATAATTATTGACTATTTTAACGCAAAAGTTGGAGAAAGTATAGTACACGAGCTCAGGGTGAAAGGAAGTTTCGGTTTGGGAGAAAGAAATGATCAAGGAGAAACACTAATTCAATTCTGTTTAGAAAACAACTTAGTCATTACAAACACACTGTTTACACAACACCCTAGGAAACTATATTTGACTAGCCAACAATTTATACAAGAAACAACACTGCAGATATAGACATTACTAGCCAACAATTTATACAAGAAACAACACTGCAGATATAGACATTACTAGCCAACAATTTATACAAGAAACAACACTGCAGATATAGACATTACTAGCCAACAATTTATACAAGAAACAACACTGCAGATATAGACTATAGAATATAGACTAGCCAATGAAAGATGTTCGCCATGTAATTAAAATTTGTAATCTTTATGAATGCAGGTGTGAGAGATGCAGTTTAACTTTGAGTGTTCGGAATCCAACTGCAGCAAAAACATGCACATGTGACAGCAATGAAAAAAAGGTAGGTTTTTGTGGCTATTATAATTACACACTTCAGCGTGTCAGACATGGAATAGCTTGCTGTGTCTCTAACATCATGTGACAGAACTGAACAGAACCCTACAAGGAGAGTTCACAGGTGACAGTGGGAAAATTCTTTAGATATAGAGGCCAGCTGCGATATAAGCCAAAATTTCTCTGGACAAATAAGCAGTCGCCGAGCAAACAAGGGCTGATGCCTACAAGGGCAGGGGGGGGGGGATATCTGACATTGCTGATAACCCTGCTGAAATACCCCATGTGTCCAGCGAAGGGAACATCAAGTGAGTGGGAAATGCTGTAAACTCATGTTATTGGAGTGGGTCACTGGCACCACACCAGGAACGTGCTGGGGGTTGCCGGGGTGGGGAGCAGGTATAGGGGTTAGGTAGGGTTTAGAGGGTTTGGTAGATTACGGTGGAATTATTGATAATGCAACAACAGATAGAGGATTACTCTGAAATCATCATCCTTGAGTGGGAGGTGCTTTAGAGCATGAGAACTAGATCACAGCAGAAGGATAATGAAACCCTGGCAAAACATTATCCTAGGAGAGGGAAACTCTGACTTCAAACCCCGGGCAAATAGTGCTGGTTAACCCAGGTAGGCAAGCTGCCTAGGAGAAGTAAAACTCCAAAATGAAACCTCCATTGCCCTATGGAAATCCTTGGATGGGTAAAAGCTAAGGAAACATATTTAGGGTCTGACTGAAGCTATTGGTGCTGTAACCTGATATCTGACTGAAGCTATTGGTGCTGTAACCTGATATCTGACTGAAGATATTGGTGCTGTAACCTGATATCTGACTGAAGCTTTTGGTTCTGTAACCTGATATCTGACTGAAGCTATTGGTGCTGTAACCTGATATCTGACTGAAGCTATTGGTGCTGTAACCTGATATCTGACTGAAGCTATTGGTGTTGTAACCTGATATCTGACTGAAGCTATTGGTGTTGTAACCTGATATCTGACTGAAGCTATTGGTGTTGTAACCTGATATCTGACTGAAGAACGATGAAGAAGATGACTACATCCTTCTGGAAATTGTGTAGGACAATTGTCCTGCTACAGAAGAGACCCAGTGGGAGTTTGAGAATGAACACAAACAATACTATTTACAGTATATAAAAATGGAATAATAAATAAGAATGGATTTTGTTGTGTCATGGCTTACAGCTTGGCCTTGATATCCGTGCCTTTCGACCTGACACATCCATCTTCAGCATGACTTCAGGATCACTTTGACCATATATGAGATGGAACAGCCAATACCATTTCAAAATGCTCTTAGTTGCCTCTTATGACATGCATGAAAGATAAACTTCTTCAGCGTTCATTCTCAAACTCCCACTGGATCTCTCCTGTAGCAAGACAATGGTCCTACTAGATTTCCAGCAGGATATGGTCCAAAGAATGGAAATACTGTGTTACCATTTTATTTGCACCATTGACTGAACACATTCATCTTGTATGGGGAAGATAAACAATATTGCTATTCTTTGCTCCCTTTTCGAACTGGCATCACACCTTTAAGTACGGTTTTCAACAAGGTGTCACCTTTTAGATTGTCCAAAATATTTGATTTGTTTGATTTCATAGTTTTCATACGGAGAGTTGTCAGAGTCTTTTTGCTTGTTTTCTCTTTTTCATGAAGTTCTACCTTCGACATTTGTTCTCTAACTCTCGTAGATTAGCAGGATGCTGGAAATCTGGTAGGACAATTGTCCTGCTGCATGAGATATCCAGCGGGAGTTTGAGAATGAATGCTGAAGAAGAAGACCATCCCTGATACAATCATGACTTTGAGATACCTTGATGAATCCTGGTGTCACACCAGTTACAAAACTGAGAACCTGTGATTTTGTCAGAAATGCTATAGGATGTCAGGAATTACCATCTAACTGCTACAGGAATTGTTTCATCATCATCATGTGTCATCTGCTTACAGCTAAAGGGGTTATTTAATCATCATCATGTGTTGAATACTTTTGTTCTGTGTTGAATAGCTTGAAAAAAATGCCCCACCTGCTGTTGTTTATATATTGACAGTTGAAGGGCATGTGTATACCAACAGCAAGTTTGCCGACTCTGTCACAGTCGCTTTATTTGATTCAGCTTCAGGTGAGTAGACATCAAGTCATGTCATACAATGTGTGCAAGCATGATTTTATTGGGGTGTTACCTGAAGGATATTATGTTACCTGAGAGATATTATGTTACCTGAGAGATATTATGTTACCTGAAGGATATTATATTACCTGAGAGATATTATGTTACCTGAGAGTTATTATGTTACCTGAAGGATATTATGTTACCTGAAGGATATTATGTTACCTGAGAGATATTATGTTACCTGAAGGATATTATATTACCTGAGAGATATTATGTTACCTGAGAGATATTATGTTACCTGAGAGATATTATGTTACCTGAGAGATATTATGTTACCTGAAGGATATTATGTTACCTGATGTATTTTATGTTACCTGAGAGATATTATGTTACCTGAAGGATATTATGTTACCTGATGTATTTTATGTTACCTGAGAGATATTATGTTACCTGAGAGATATGTTACCTGAAGGATATTATATTACCTGAGAGATATTATGTTACCTGAGAGATATTATGTTACCTGAGAGATATTATGTTACCTGAAGGATATTATGTTACCTGATGTATTTTATGTTACCTGAGTGAGAGATATTATGTTCATTATCATCATGTGACATGCTACGATCACATGGACAAGCGAGGTGGGGAACTTGAGAGCTGGCAGGATGAAAATAAACACACACTTATTAACTAGCCAGCAGACCCACCGACCTTCTACTCGAGAGCATTGCGCACCACCTCTACACCAGACCTGGCATTTCACTCACCAGGCCTTGAATGAAACATCACGCAAGTCATTGGAAAGCAGGTAATAACCACAGACCAGTATTTCTGGAAATCCACAATGAATTTACCAAGGACAACAGCACGCTCACTAGGTGGAACTATAAGAGGGCAGACTGGAAAATGTACCAGCATTTAACCAGTGTTCTAGCTAAGGACATGAACTTGGACAAAGACATTAATAGAGCAGTGAGTGAATTTAATAGATGTATACTACATGCTGCTAGTAAAACCATACCCAGGGGGGCATGCAAAAACTACAAACCCTATTGGAATGATGAACTGGAGAAGCTGCAAAATGAGATGGAAACATCTAGACAGCAGGCAGAGGACAAACCTAGCCAAGAACACTACATAAAATATCAGCAAATGAAGGTTAAATTACAAGCCAGACAACAGCTAAGTTACAAGCCAGACAACAGCCAAGTTACAAGCCAGACAACAGCCAAGTTACAAGCCAGACAACAGCTAAGTTACAAGCCAGACAACAGCTAAGTTACAAGCCAGACAACAGCCAAGTTACAAGCCAGACAACAGCCAAGTTACAAGTCAGACAACAGCTAAGTTACAAGCCAGACAACAGCTAAGTTACAAGCCAGACAACAGCTAAGTTACAAGCCAGACAACAGCTAAGTTACAAGCCAGACAACAGCCAAGTTACAAGCCAGACAACAGCCAAGTTACAAGCCAGACAACAGCCAAGTTACAAGTCAGACAACAGCCAAGTTACAAGCCAGACAACAGCCAAGTTACAAGCCAGACAACAGCCAAGTTACAAAAAGTTACAAATTAGCTTGAGTTAAGAGAATTGTGTAACAGAGACTGAATTATTTTCTTCTTCTGAGTTCGTTCTCAAACTGCTGCAGATTAGCAGGATGTAGTCCGGAGAACGGAATGCGTTGTGTCATGGTTTACAGCATTGCTGCGATAATTGTGCCTTTCGGCCTGACACATCCGACTTCAGCATGGCTGTGGGTCACTGACCCTATATGGGATGGGACAGCCAACTCCATCCCATAACCTCCTTAGTCGCCTTTTACGACATGCGTGGAAGGTAAACAGTGTTGCTATTCTTTGCTTCCCTTTCGGGTCCCGGAAATACACAGGCAAGACTGAATTATTTAAATCCCTTCTCAAGATTGTAGTTAGTGGAATCATAAGCTGAAGTCATATGTGTTGGGTCAAAAGGGATAGATATTGCAGGCAAGCTGTAAAACCATGCCACTATGAAGTCTTTCCCAGAGTACATTCTTCTAACTGGTAGAAGTTTTATGACGGTTGCAGAACAAGATGGCGGAATCAAAGTTAAGTAAAATAATATGTGATCATGTGACTGAGGTAATGAGATGTGATCATGTGATTGAGGCAATGACATATAAAATGTTACAACAAACGATAAATATAAAAATTACCAATATAATAAAATAATTTTACTGATTGTCTGTTTTTCACAGAATGGTAACCCAATAATCTCTAACTATCTCCAGCAGAATATAGAAGCAGACTATGCTTTGTGTCGCGTGAGTAGACATGTCTGATGTTGTTTGTCCATCACATGATGATGATGACCATGTGTTACATCCACTTTATGATATTCAGTGAGAGTAATGTCCCTTGACTGTGAGTTTATTGGTGGATGGTAAGCCTTATGGTTGCTCTGGAGGTGCTTGAGCAGTTTACAAATGGGATGATCACTTTACAGATAGTGTGCGATCTGTTCTTGTCTTTCTACCCAATTTCTGCTGTTGAGCTACTGCATTTCACAAGATGCTGGACTTTGTACAATATATCTGTTCTGTATGTTTGTTACTTACCTAGAACACAGGTTTTTGAAAATTGTACTTGAACAAGACAGTCTATGGCTAAGGGGTTATGAGGTTTAACCTTCACTGCGCCTATATTAACACCGGTCGACAAAAAAAAATGGCGGCTCACGCTGTTGGCGACATACTTCATCCAATGAGATATCGTTATAATGATGATGATGATGTTCGTCCGTCGTGATCGACGATGACCAAAAACTCAACCATAATAATAATAACAATAAATAATAAAATAATAAAGTTAATAGTGCGTTTTTAAATGACTAGCAAGTCCAATGCGCGCACAAAATGTTCTTTTACAGAATTGACAACAATAGAAGGTATCTGTGTGAGGTTGAGATGTTTTTTCTTTTCTATGTGTCCGCTTCTGTCTTGCAGTTTCTTGTCTGAGTTCTTCTGCCGCTAGTGCTCCCGTTCTAATGCTGTAACGCCATGCTGTTCTATACTGAGCGAGGATTATCGTCTATTATCGTTATAATAGACACACCACAGCCTGATTGCTTAATGCACATACTTAGGAAACATGCACAATTGAAGCATGTCCATTTCTACGTCCGACATGATCGTTGAGAAAATGGTTAGTTAGAAGGTACACGTGTAATAGCAATTAATCTGACGACATCTACACACCGGTACGATGCCATGATGGTTAATCGGTTTTATAGACCTTTCTTTCATCATATTTTGAATAAAATAACATTGAATCGTGGCTTGAATCATGAATTATTGTGTTATTTAGTTTCACAGCAGTGAATATACAGGATGCTGTGTTGGTTTGGGGACTTGTAGATGTTTGATATCGAATATGTTGAAGTGGCACCAAAAATGACTCTAGGCCTAAGCTCAAAGAACAATTTTACTGCAAATCTACATGTTTTATACAATTCCCCGGCAATATTTTGATAATTTCGCAATGAAAGAACATAAATACAACAGATTTGCGTATGATTTAGTGTACAGTGTTGCCAAGCAATTCGATAAATTAGGTAAGTTATTTTTTTACAATTATTTTTTCTCTTTATATGTTATAAAATATTATTTTTTTTTAAATCGTCTTTACCACTTTCTCATACGTCTGGTATCACACACACACGTACATAAATTACACCAATATATGCAGAATTCAATTCTTTATTTATATGTGCAAATTTTATTTAAATATCTCTAACAACCAAAAAATTATCACATTTTCAAAACAGTCACCATCAATAACGCAAATTGTCAAAAAAGAATCCGGTGGCAGGGAGATGTTTCATATTTTTTAATCCGGCTTGCTAAAGGTTAAACATGAAAAGAAATGACAATACACAAGACATTTTCAATGTTTCGAACCATTAGGACTTTCTCAAGAGTATATAAAACAAACAATGAAAACAGTAAAAACAATGTTACCACCACAGAGGCACTAGATACACTATTGACATGTAAGCAATACAAAGTTTAAGGTGACAATGATGTATGTGGAAACATGTAGCCATGGAAGCGGGTTTTGTTGAAAATTGTATGGGATATGAAAACATATAACAATCAATGTATGATTGATGAGACATACTTTTTGTGCTGTAAGTAAACATGACTGTATGATTGATGAGACATACTTTCTGTACCGTAAGTAAACATGACTATGATTGATGAGACATACTTTCTGTACCGTAAGTAAACATGACTATATGATTGATGAGATATACTTTCTGTACCGTAAGTAAACATGACTGTATGATTGATGAGACATACTTTCTGTACCGTAAGTAAACATGACTGTATGATTGATGAGACATACTTTCTGTATCGTAAGTAAACATGACTATATGATTGTTGAGACATACTTTCTGTGCTGTTTTGTGCAGGTTTACAAAAGTATAATGGCATGCCAATCCCTAGCCAATATGTGTGCCTTAGTTCTGTACCAAGGTATGGACACATCTGGAACTGTGACGGCTCCAACTGCTTGCACCTTATTTCAACAGCTTCCGTAAGTATTTACTTGTTCAATAAAGATAAACAAGTGACTGGAGAGTGAATAAGTAACTAGAGAGTGAATAAGTAACTAGAGAGTGAACAAGTGACTAGAGAGTGAACAAGTAACTAGAGAGTGAATAAGTAACCAGAGAGTGAACAAGTGAATAGAGATTGAACAAATGACTAGAGAGTGAACAAGTGACTAGAGAGTGAACAAATGACTAGAGAGTGAACAAGTGACTAGAGAGTGAACAAGTGACTAGAGAGTGAACAAGTGACTAGAGAGGGAACAAGTGACTATACAGTGAACAAGTGACTAGAAACATCATGTTTTTATAAACAAACATTTCTTGTCAATGACAGGGAACCAGAATTCTTGACACTGAAGCCTCAGATCATTGTTACCACAGCTGCAGACACTGAGATCACGAGCGATGAGTTGACCACTCAGTGGACATTTGATCCTATCATGAAGATCCCATTCCGGGTTGGACAATTTTCTCTGGATGGGTTGTTTGAAGGGTATACGGCAATCACGGGAGGACTCCTGCATCTCTGTCAAGCTACAGACAACATCATGGATGCTGCTTACAATTTTGGAACTTACTACAGCTATTCTGTGAGTATACTAGGCTTTTGTCTTTTTCTTTTTGTTTACAGATTGTAATTTCTTCTGCATTTGTCCTTGATCTCCTGTTACCCGCTGAAGACGGATGTGTCAGGACCATTGGCGCAAATAAAACAGCGACACAACGCATTTCCATTCTCTGGACTACATCCTGCTCGAAATCTAGTAGGACCATGGTCCTGCTACAAAGGAGATCCAACGGGAGTTTGAGAATGAACGCTGAAGAAGATCTCCTGTTAGCAAGATGTGGTATGAGAATGGAATGTGTTGTGTCACAATTGGCAGTGATAAATGACCTTCAGCCAGACACATCCAACTTCAGTATGGCCTCTTCTGCTTACTCCAGTTTTATACAAGTTTGGGGGGGGGGGTGGGGAGTCCCTCAACCTTTTCTTCACAATCCCCTTTCGAAACAATTTTTCTTCATGGTCCTCCTTTGCGACAATTTATCTTCTGTACTTCTTTATGAGATAATTTTGCTTTCGTTGCGATTCTAGTGCCTTAACCTTTGCAACACAGTCAGTGTATAAAAACCCACTTCTGGTTGTACTCTACTGAACCTCCTGGTAGCAGAATTATGACCGTTGCTCAGCAGTTTCGTAACTACAATAAAAGGTTTAAATTTAGCACTTTATTTCAGGAAAAGAGTGGCGACACTGTAGCATTAATCTAGTTTACTTTCAATTTAAGTTAAGGTTAAGGTAGAATTTAACAAAATAGCTGGTAACAAGATAAGGTTTTTAAAATTTCAGTTGTCGTGTTACAATCTTTCCAAATTCAGGAAACAATTTTAGTGAAATTCTTATGAATTGTTTTTTCAAATCATGTGCAATTGTTGAGAATTATGCTTATTTTCAAAGAAGATATTAGGAACAAATTAGTTTCATTATGAAATGACATTGAGGAAATTAGAACCAATGGTTCTGGACCTCTTTCATTACAAATAAACACCCTGTGTGCAGTAGAAATGTTGTCTTAGGTCTACTATTGGCGATTGGATTGAAAGTGACATCGAAGTGTTTTATTTATATTCACAGGCAATATTATGAGCACGTTAGATTTTTTATGAAATAGTATTAAAATTAAGAAAAGTTTAGGTTTTTCTTCAAGGAATCGGTCGGACAAGAGCAACTGAGTCAATCATTGACAAATTTTGTTTGAATGTTGCGTTTTTTTCAACTTCATTACTCAATAGTCACAAAAGAATTCAGCGTGCAGAGAGAATGTGACGTAATTTTATATTTAGTAAATGTTAAAGTGAGGTCAGTATTTTTTCTCAGAATACTAAGGATTCAAATAGTCACCTGCTGTGGCCGTACCACTAGATGGATCCGTAACCCTAAATTTAGACAGGCATCAACAGGCACTAAACATCATCATCATCTGACATAGAGAACAAGAATGACAAAATCATACTTCCTTGGGAGTTCTATCATCATCATCATCATCACCACCATCATCAGCATCATCATCATCAGCATCATCATCATCAGCATCATCATTATCTATCCACTGCAAAGAACAGAATGCAGACCGCACTTGACACCCTAAGTGAATGGACATCTGACTGGGGAGTCCAGATCAACCTCTCCAAAACTGTGACAACCGCCTTCTCACTTTCAAACCACCAAGGAAAAGCACATTATGAGAACTCTACATATCTAAGGCTCAAACTAGACAAACGACTCACCTGGAAACCACACCTAATAACCACTGAGCAAACAGCAACCAGGAGGCTATCCTTGATGAAGAAACTTGCAGGCACAAGCTGGGGAGCAATGGAAGTATTACCTGAAAAGTCTACATGGGTACAGTCAGACCTGTAGTAGAATAATGAATGACAGTCTGGAGCATCAGCATCAAAAACAAATACTAATCGCCTATCTAAAGTACAAAATGTAGGACTTCGACTTATCTATGGAGGGATGAAAACCACTCCAATCCATGCAATGGAAAAACATGTAAACATCCGCCCACTGGATGACAGAAGAGAAGAAAGAGTGCTTGTTCAAAGGGAACAAATTAAGCGCATGCCAAACCATCCGATGTATGTGCAAATTTTTAGATCAACCACAAGCAGGTTGAAGAGAACCAGCTTCTGTCACATCTCTAAAGATATCCATGAACAACATAAAGAAATCCTCACAAACATCACAGCTGAAATTGAAACACTAACGGACTTTGAAGAGCCAGGCAATAGTCTCCAGAATGTCTCCATAATAACACAGGTTCCTGGAATAATTAAAAAGGAATACCAGACTCCACCTCAACTAAAAGCATTGACACTGGAGATGATAGAAATAAAATACAATCCCAAGGAATGGACACATGTCTACACAGATGGATCGGCAGAAGGAGCAGTAAGGAATGGAGGAGGTAGAATTCTTATGTCGGGAGGACAATATCTAAAACTTTTTTAACTGAGAAATATCCTCCAACTTTAGAGCAGGAGCAGTTGCACTCTATCAAGCTCTAGTCTTCAAAATGTATGGGACAGAAGAGGTATAAGAACAAACACCAAACTACAAGTATATCATGCTGCTGTTATACCAACCTTACTATACGCCTGCGAAACGTGGACAGTGTATGCTAGACATGCAAGAAAGTTAAATAATTTCCATCTTACCTGCCTACGTAAATTACTAAACATCCATTGGTGGGACAAAGTACCAGACTACGAGGTCTTGGAAAAATCAACCTCAATAAGCATCCACACAATACTTATGAAGGCGCAGGCACGCTGGGCAGGCCATCTTGTGCGTATGGAGAACTCGCGTTTGCCAAAACAAATATATTATGGAGAACTCAAGGCAGGATTTCGAAAAGCTGGTGGACAGAAAAAGCGTTTCAAAGACACGCTCAAGTCATCCTTGAAACATCTTAACATTGACGTAGGCGCTTGGGAGAGCCTCGCTCAGGATAGAACAGCATGGCGTTACAGCATTAGAACGGGAGCACTAGCGGCAGAAGAATTCAGACAAGAAACTGCAAGACAGAAGCGGACACGTAGAAAAGAAAAAACATCTCAACCTCACACAGATACCTTCTATTGTTGTCAATTCTGTAAAAGAACATTTTGTGCGCGCATTGGACTTGCTAGTCATTTAAAAACGCACTATTAACTTTATTATTTTATTATTTATTGTTATTATTATTATTATGGTTGAGTTTTTGGTTATCGTCGATCACGACGGACGAACATCATCATCAGTCTTCACCAAACCAGGGCTGTCAAAACCAAAGAAGATAGCCATATTCACAGATTCCACATCCCTACAGGAATCAATCCAGAGCAACAGAAACGAAAGCCTTCTGTACATCAGACATGAGCTAAGACAGATCCAAAAATCAACAGCTATTGCCCTTCAGTGGATACCATCACACTGTAGAATCATGGGAAATGAGAAAGCGGATGCTCTGTCAAATGCAGGAAGCGAAATTGAGCAACACAGACATCCACTGTCTTACGGAGAAGCAAAAATAATAATCCAGAACACATACACAGCAAAGTGGAAGAAACAAATGGAAGTGGAATAAAACATGATGCAATACATCTCCTCCAAAGATATCAACAGACCACAATATTTTGACTTAGAACAGGCCACCGCAGACTGTTGGGTCACCGTTATCGATTGAGGATCTCATACACAGATGAATGTCCATGTGGATCCGGAACCCAGACCCCGGAACACATACTTCAGGACTGCCCAACATACAAAGTGCAGAGGCAGCAGACCTGGCCATAGGATACAGACTTGAGGCAAAAGCTATGGGGCAGCCGCTCTGACCTGGAGAAGACAGTGGACTTCGCCCTGATGACAGGCCTGACAATATAACATGACTGCAGATGATGAACACAGAAGAAGGAAGATTATCACCATCAGCACCACCACAACACCACCGGCACATCACCATCACCACCACAACACCACCATCACCGCCACCATCACCATCACCATCACCATCATCACCACCTACCAACAATTCTCTCCCAAAATGTAACTTAAACACTTTTAATTTATTTCAGTGCTCAATTTCTGCCATCTCCCTGTGGGATCCGAACAAATACCCTCTCAAGTTTTATGAAGTTTGTATCCTTTCTAAACATTTCTAACTCTGTTTAGATCAAGAAAGTTTTGGAGATAATTGAATCAATAGTTACAAAATTATGTTGTTGCGTTAATGTTCAACCTCCCACTGGATCTCTCTTGTAGCGGGATGTTGTCAACCTGGATGATTAACAGGATGGTTAAACTAGAGACTGATTGATTCAACTTGAGACAGGATGGTTAAACTAGAGACTGATTGATTCAACTTGAAGCAGGATGGCTAAACTAGAGACAGGATGGTTAAACTAGAGACTGATTGATTCAACTTGAGACAGGATGGTTAAAATAGAGACAGGATGGTTAAACTAGAGACAGGATGGTTAAACTAGAGACTGGATGGTTAAACTTGAGACAGGATGGTTAAACTAGAGACTGGATGGCTAAACTAGAGATGGGATGGTTAAACTAGAGATGGGATGGTTAAACTAGAGACTGGATGGCTAAACTAGAGACAGTATGGCTAAACTAGAGATGGGATGGTTAAACTAGAGACAGTATGGTTAAACTAGAGACAGGATGGTTAAACTTAGATACCATGGTTAAACTAGAGACATGATGGTTAAATTAGAAACTGGATGGTTCAATTAGAGACAGGAGGATTAAACTAGAGACAAGTTGGTTAAACTAGAGACTGGATGGTTAAATTATAGACTGGATGGTTAAATTATAGACTGGATGGTTAAACTAGAGACTGGATGGTTAAACTAGAGACAAGTTGGTTAAACTAGAGACTGGATGGTTAAATTTCTTTAAATCTGCCTCAGATCTAGATTACACAGATTCTACCGGAAGCAAAAATATTTACAGAATCCCAGACAAGATCAACAACTTCAGAGATATCAGAGGGATTCAGGTCAACCTGCGTAAGTTCTTAGCCAAATTTTTCTACATTTTGTGATCAAATTAACTGTTTTAATCCCAGTTTTATTTCTGATGCTAATTTGACACTTGGTAGTCTAGGGGCAATACCACGGTTGTTCTTTTTTTTATTTCAACAGAACCTGTATCTATGACTTGTCATTAATGTTATTATGGTTGGTTGGTTGCTGATCTAGCGGTCCATGGGCTTATGTTATTATGGTTGGTTAGTTGGTTACCTATGCCCTTTGACCCAATGCAGAAAATGGCCAGAGGATACAGATTTGAAGCAAAAGCTATGGGTGTTATATTATGTAATATATGCATGTGTTTGTCAGCTGTTGTTTTGTTCCATTAATGTGTTCCATTTATCTGGCCTTGGAGGCAAAAGCATTTTTCTGATGTATGTCATCCAGCGGTAGACATAAAAAAGGCAGTGGTCAACAGTTTCATAGGGATGAGTGTACAGCACCTTGGAGTGTGTTGTTCTTGTATTCTGTTCAGGTGATTTTTAAGCTGTACATGTTGTATGCGAAGGCGGAAAATGATACTCTGGTCTTTCCTTCCCTGGAAGTTGATGTTATCTTTGGGAATTAGGCTGGTCATATATTTATAGATTTTCCTCCCAGTGTTTCCCATGGCCCATCAGTTCATTCAATTATCTTTGTTCATAGATTTTAACATCATTTTAACTGTGTACATGGTTGGTTTGTGTGCATGGTTGGTTTGTGTGCATGGTTGGTTTGTGTGCATGGTTGGTTTGTGTATATGGCTGTTTTAATGTTATTGTGAATCATTTATTTATACTTCCTACAATATGTATTATGTGGTGAATGCTTGGCACTCTTTATGTTCACAATAGTTAAACACAAATCTGATGATTGTGTTTTAAAATAAATTAGAATGAAGTAGATGTTAAAAATAATTATTTGATAAAATCAGAATACAATTTTCAAAATGTTATTATTGTAAATAAAATGTGCATCTTATGGCACATAAAATGTACACTCCATTTAACCGTAGACAATAGTACAATTTGGTTATATCACAATTTACAACCATAAAACATAGTGGAGGTCACAGTTCTGATAATCCAGCCACAACGACCTCCGTAATTATAACCCGCTAATTGATTCTGAAATGGACAGATGTCTCCCAATATTTACAATTTTTTTGGTCCAACGTTTCTTCATTCTTCAGACTATAACCGGGATCGGAAGTTGAATACTTCTGCTAACAATGATTCGCTGATTCCGTTCACATGACATTAACGTTTATATGATTTTCACTTCGCTGAATAGGGGACATAACAACTTTGATAACCATTGTTGCAGTTCTGCGACCATCACATGCGAAAGGTTAATAAAAATATTTTACAGTGATCATGCCATAATTTTATCCTGGCCTTTTATAATCCCAAAATTTTACATAATATTGTCCCAAAATGTTACATAATTTTGTCAAATTTGTTTACATAATATTGTCACAAATGTTACATAATATTGTCACAAAATGTTACATAATATTGTCACAAAATGTTACATAATATTGTCACAAAATGTTACATAATATTGTCACAAAATGTTACATAATATTGTCACAAAATGTTACATAATATTATCAAATTTTTGTGTTAAAATGTGTCAAAGTTTTTGTGTCAAAGTGTTAAAAAATTGCTTATATATTATTCCTTGAACACTTTCTATAAATTGAAACCTTTAGTCATTAGTTTTGTACTTATTTGTAGTCGTTAAACATAATAGTATTGCTAATAATTATATTATATAAAGTGTGTTTTATTTATGGAAAAAAAAAATAATAGAAAGAAATGTAAAATATTTTCCATCAACCTCTCGATGTAAATGAATAATATTCCCCCACACAAGCAAGACCACACAAAACTCAATGTCTTGTTATGTATGTAACCCACGAAAGTTGATCAAATTGCAAGCATACATACATGATCATGTTTAGTGTTTATATCTACTCTTGCAAGAATAGATGAGGAAGACAATGAGCAAGAATAGATCTGAAGAAGACAAATCTGTTGTTGATTTTCTGATATTATTTCCCACAACTTGCTACCACAAATATGTGTTCTGTATTGAGAATGAGTTTTACACAAATGGTAATGATGGGAAAATTAATGTGGGTCATGTGTGTGCAATGTGGTGGGGGGGGGGGGTGGAGCTATGACATCACCAGAAACTAGCCTCATTTAGGAATTGATCTCATCATCATTATTGACAATAGTTTACGCAGGAAAATGCTAACATTCACATTCATAAAATGCTAACATTCACATTCATAAAATGCTAACATTCACATTCATAAAATGCTAACATTCACATTCATAAAATGCTAACATTCACATTCATAAAATGCTAACATTCACATTCATAAAATGCTAACATTCACATTCATAAAATGCTAACATTCACATTCATAAAATGCTAACACTCACATTCATAAAATGCTAACATTCACATTCATAAAATGCTAACATTCACATTCATAAAATGCTAACATTCACATTCATAAAAGGCTAACATTCACATTCATAAAATGCTAACTAACATTCAAATTCATATAATAATGGTGCTGCACCTTCCGACGTGCAAATAATGCAGCTATGTTGTATGCATTGGCACAGCGTAGTTCACACTCTCCAGCAGAAATCACACAAACTTTTGTGCTGGTTAGCAGAGAACGAACGCAGAAGAAGAAGAAGCAACAAAACAGTCATTCCATTTTGGCCAAAGAAGAAAGTTTTGGCTCAAATTTTAATTAATTATAGTCATATTTTAAGCAAATGAAACAGTACGAAGAAAATGTAACAATTTTAATTTATGTCTCAAGTAAACAAATGTTATGTATTTGAAGTGAAACTTGCTTTGAATACATTTAATTTATGTCTCAAGTAAACAAATGTTATGTGTTTGAAGTGAAACTTGCTTTGAATACATTTAATTTAATTGCAACTTGTCTGTAGAAACTATGCGAGACTGGAAGCTGACCCGCAGGTTCTTCCTGGTTGACAATTATGCTACTAGAACAACTGTAGGTCAAGGTAAGAATACAAGTTTGTGAGTTGTCTGTCACACAGTTGCATACATACATTTAAAATAAGTAAGTGAGTTGTCTGTCACACAGTTGCATACATACATTTAAAACAATTTTGTGAGTTGTCTGTCGTACAGTTGCATACATACAATCAAAACAATTTTGTGAGTTGTCGGTCGTACAGTTGCCTACATGTAAAACACCAATCAATCTAGAAAAGGATCATCTGTTTCTCATTGAACAACAAGATAGTTCCAGACACACTGCCAGCAGCCACCTTCATGGGCATTAGCATCGACATAGAGCAGACTATGAAATACTTAAGAACCATGTTCGATTGAAGATTTTCGTTTGCAAAATGTCAAAATTATTAAAAAATATAAGATGGGTATTGGTGCAATTAAAGTCATCACGTCTACAGAGATGCAACCACTGATCTTGCTTTTTTGCTGATGCAGGCAGTGGCACTGTCTGTGATGGATTATAGACTAGTATTACTCGCAATGTCGCTAACACAGATGTGGCCGGAATGACAGTTCTAGGATGTACCAGAGATACAGACATCGCAGCCATGAGGTTTCTTCTAGACCGACCTAAATTGAAAATCACTAACAGTAAAATAATGACATCATCAATGTAACATCTTACGGTAAAGGTAGGTTCCATAGCAGCAACCTGCCGTCGGGGATGAAGATAACTCTTCATGTACTAAACTGCAGCAACTATTAGGTGGGGTGGCCACTTTCCTTCCTTGCTGTCTTTATCTCTCCTAACTCATGCGTCAGGTACTCTTTTACAGCTGAGTTGACTGGAGGAGTGGTCGTGTCAAATGAGAAATCACAACTATGTTTTTTTTTGTCCGGACGAGGTTTTGAACCTGGCACACTGCCGGTGATAGCTAGCAAACTCGCTATCAACTAGACTAGACCTGGCACGCTGTAATCCGGTGATTGCAAGCAAGCTCAATATCAGCTAGAGTACCGCACTTCTCAACAACTTAAGAGAAGCAGCCAAAGAATAGAGAAAGAGATAGATCAAACAAAAGGGAAATGGCTACCGACAGAACAAGTTAGACAACACTAGGGCATGGTAATGAAGGATTGGGACAGGGTAATGAACAGGGTAATGAAGTTTTTGGGACAGGGTAATGGAGTTTTGAGACAGGGTAATGAAGTTTTGTCAATCACTGGAAACACACATAATAACTCACAAATCAATATTAAGACAAAAAATGGCTTTATCAAGAATATATTCACAACAAAAAGTGATGAGTAAGAACTGAGTTGAGGTCAAGTTGAATCAGAGATGAAATTTCTAGAGTGTCAAGTTTTAACCCAAGAAATAGTGGCTGAGGTAACACCGGACAAATGCATATATGAACAGAAATAGGTAATATAAGTGTCTTGACGAAAGTCTTTTCACTATTGGTAACAGTTTAATTTACCTTTTTTTCCTGTTCACACTTGATTCATTAGTTGACCAGACCACAATTTTAATATCTGTATTTGGGTATTTCTTCTTCTGCATTCGTTCTCAAACTTCTCCAGATTAGCAAGATGTAGTCTGAAGAACGGAATGCATAATGTCAAGGTTGATATTTGGTATTTGAATATAGCTTTATTTTTACCGTCCTGCTTATGTATCAATGTGACATCATTTTTTTTCTGCAGTTGCTCAAAATGTCAGATACGCAAAAAACATTCGTCTTGTCATAGAGCTGCAGGCAGACTCTTCCGATGGACGTATTAATGTTCCTTATTTTGAAATTGAGTATGATGACATTTCTCGAGACTTAGCAATCAGTGGTGCCAATGTTCAAGTAAGTTGTGTTATAAACTTGTCAGTGGTGCCAATGTTCAAGTAAGTTGTGTTATAAACTTGTAGGTGTTCTTGACTATCAAAAAGGCTAACAACAGTTTGGTTTTCTGAGGTCACACATCTGCTGTGATCTAGTGAGAGTGAGAATGGAAATGAGTGAATTAAATGGTTACTGGTAGTAATATCAACATAATAAACCGCTAAAGACGGATGTGTCCAGCCATGGGTGCAAATAAAACAGTGACAATGCATGTCCATTCTCTAGACTACATCCACTGCTGGAAGTCTATTAGACTTAAGTAAAACACAGGCTTAAACCAAAAAAACAATTTTGTTGTGATAATTTTTCCATTCGTCGTTTTTTGATGTTTTGTTTGTGTCTTGATAAAGACCTTTTGGTTGAAACGTTGAATATTATTTGTGTAATGTAATTTGTATATTTCTTGTGTGCGCATCATTACCTACTAGTTTTAGTTATAGTCTGTTGTGTCTCATTGAAACTCTATGATATATAAACCTGTGATTTACATAAGTCTAATTGTTGTTACGTTTCACGCAGTTACATTGTATTGATTGTCATGCTGGAAGTCTAGTATGACTGTTGTCCTGCTACTACAGGAGAGATCCAGCGGGAGTTTGAGAATGAACGCACGTTGAATAAGAACATATTAAAAATTAAATACAAGCATAGACAATGTTTCTACTAAAAAAAAACTCTTCATCAGTCACTCTTGCTATGACCTTGAGAAAAACTTTACAACAGGGTGTCATGGAAGCAAATTTACTGATATCTCGTGTGGCCAATGAGATGAATGCAGAATTAATATATAATAATAACAGTTGAAGTGTATCCTGTACAGGACATAATAACAACAGTTGAAGTGTATCCTGTACAGGACATAATAATAACAGTTGAAGTGTATCCTGTACAGGACATAATAACAACAGTTGAAGTGTATCCTGTACAGGACGTTGCTACAGTGTGAAGTGTATCCTGTACAGGACATAATAACAACAGTTGAAGTGTATCCTGTACAGGACATAATAACAACAGTTGAAGTGTATCCTGTACAGGACGTTGCTACAGTGTGAAGTGTATCCTGTACAGGATGTGGCTACAGTGTGAAGTGTATCTTGTACAGGACGTTGCTACAGTGTGAAGTGTATCCTGTACAGGACGTTGCTACAGTGTGAAGTGTATCCTGTACAGGACATTGCTACAGTGTGAAGTGTATCCTGTACAGGACGTTGCTACAGTGTGAAGTGTATCCTGTACAGAACATTGCTACAGTGTGAAGTGTATCCTGTACAGGACGTTGCTACAGTGTGAAGTGTATCCTGTACAGAACATTGCTACAGTGTGAAGTGTATCCTGTACAGGATGTTGCTATGCAACTAGTATTGATATTGAGATGATACTGATACAGAGTGTACCGCATGGTCGAGAGGTTAGAGCTTTGGTTTCATACTTGTGAAGCCCAGAGTTTGATCCATTGGCCCTCCCTCCAATGCTCAGACTGGACTGTCTAGAGTCACGGTGTGTTGACAATGACGCTGTATGTGTTGTTGGCACAGAGGTGTCAAAAATATTGCTTGTCTGTGCAGTCAAATCTCATTCTGTCAGCAGCCTCCACACTCACGGACACAAGCCTAAAAGTATTGGCAAGGAATACAGCAAGAGCAGCTGCATTTCTGTTTCCAGGGTGCACCACGAGGAGGTACTTTTAGGATCTTGGTTATCAGCTAACCCTGGGTCCGCATGAGAGCAATGCGAGATCACAAGTCTAGATGATCTTTGAGACTCCAATCTTCTTCTGTACACACAAAACATACCCATATTATTAGTCAGTAAGATAGCTCTTTTGTTTCCTCAGATTTCCTTTAGTGTCACCTACTCGATGAGTCAGACCGCCCATATTCGGAACTTCCAGATAGCCACTGGGACGTTGAGTAGTCTAGCCATCCTGTATGCAGGATTTAGGACTTATGTATGGAGCAGACGAGCTGGGCGCTGGACCATTGATTTTCCAACGCTGATCAACTTTATCTTCTACTTGTGCGGCTCGCTGGCAAACTGTTTCTTTGTGGTCGTCTTTGGTGTTGCATTTTATTTCTTTATATTCTACAAGGTAATATTTTCTACATTTGTTATATTCTACAAGTTAATATGTTCTACTTTTGTTATATTCTACAAGTTAATATGTTCTACTTTTGTTATATTTTACAAGTTAATATGTTGTACTTTTGTTATATTCTACAAGTTAATATGTTCTACTTTTGTTATATTTTACAAGTTAATATGTTCTACTTTTGTTATATTTTACAAGTTAATATGTTCTACTTTTGTTATATTCTACAAGTTAATATGTTCTACTTTTGTTATATTTTACAAGTTAATTTGTTGTACTTTTGTTATATTCTACAAGTTAATATGTTCTACTTTTGTTATATTCTACAAGTTAATATGTTCTACTTTGTTATATTTTACAAGTTAATATGTTCTACTTTTGTTATATTCTACAAGTTAATATGTTGTACTTTTGTTATATTTTACAAGTTAATATGTTCTACTTTTGTTATATTTTACAAGTTAATATGTTCTACTTTTGTTATATTTTACAAGTTAATATGTTCTACTTGTTTTCTTATTCTTCTTCTGTGTCCACTCTCAAACTTCTGCAGATCAGCAGGATGCAGCCAGGAGAACGAAATGCATTTTGTCATGGTATACATGTTTGCTGCGAATTCTGCACCTATCAGCCGGACATATCTGACCTCAGCATGGCTTCTATGTCACTTTTATCCTATATGGGACAGGCATCCAACCCCACCCCATAACCTCCTTAGTCTCTTCCTACAACATGCATAGATGGTAAACAGTATGTCTATTCTTTGCTCCCCTTTCCTGGTCCTGGCAATACTCAGACATTTAGTATTTCTAAAATGTTTAAACATTTATCAAGACTTGCTGTGTAGATATGTTAAACTGTGAACAAGATGCAGGACTTGCTGTGTAGACATGTTAAACTGTGAACAAGATGCAGGACTTGCTGTGTAGACATGTTAAACTGTGAACAAGAAGCAGGACTTGCTGTGTAGACATGTTAAACTGTGAACAAGATGCAGGACTTGCTGTGTAGACATGTTAAACTGTGAACAGGACGCAGGACTTGCTGTGTAGACATGTTAAACTGTGAACAAGACGCAGGACTTGCTGTGTAGACATGTTAAACTGTGAACAAGATGCAGGACTTGCTGTGTAGACATGTTAAACTGTGAACAAGATGCAGGACTTGCTGTGTAGACATGTTAAACTGTGAACAAGATGCAGGACTTGCTGTGTAGACATGTTAAACTGTGAACAAGACGCAGGACTTGCTGTGTAGACATGTTAAACTGTGAACAAGATGCAGGACTTGCTGTGTAGACATGTTAAACTGTGAACAAGATGCAGGACTTGCTGTGTAGACATGTTAAACTGTGAACAAGATGCAGGACTTGCTGTGTAGACATGTTAAACTGTGAACAAGATGCAGGACTTGCTGTGTAGACATGTTAAACTGTGAACAAGACGCAGGACTTGCTGTGTAGATATGTTAAACTGTGAACAAGACGCAGGACTTGCTGTGTAGATATGTTAAACTGTGAACAAGATGCAGGACTTGCTGTGTAGACATGTTAAACTGTGAACAAGACGTAGGACTTGCTGTGTAGACATGTTAAACTGTGAACAAGATGCAGGACTTGCTGTGTAGACATGTTAAACTGTGAACAAGACGCAGGACTTGCTGTGTAGACATGTTAAACTGTGAACAAGACGCAGGACTTGCTGTGTAGACATGTTAAACTGTGAACAAGATGCAGGACTTGCTGTGTAGACATGTTAAACTGTGAACAAGATGCAGGACTTGCTGTGTAGATATGTTAAACTGTGAACACGACGCAGGACTTGCTGTGTAGACATGTTAAACTGTGAACAAGAAGCAGGACTTGCTGTGTAGATATGTTAAACTGTGAACAAGAAGTAGGACTTGCTGTGTAGATATGTTAAACTGTGAACAGGACGCAGGACTTGCTGTGTAGATATGTTAAACTGTGAACACGACGCAGGACTTGCTGTGTAGACATGTTAAACTGTGAACAAGAAGCAGGACTTGCTGTGTAGATATGTTAAACTGTGAACACGACGCAGGACTTGCTGTGTAGAAATGTTAAACTGTGAACAAGAAGCAGGACTTGCTGTGTAGATATGTTAAACTGTGAACAAGAAGCAGGACTTGCTGTGTAGATATGTTAAACTGTGAACAGGACGCAGGACTTGCTGTGTAGATATGTTAAACTGTGAACAAGAAGCAGGACTTGCTGTGTAGATATGTTAAACTGTGAACAAGAAGCAGGACTTGCTGTGTAGACATGTTAAACTGTGAACAAGATGCAGGACTTGCTGTGTAGACATGTTAAACTGTGAACAGGACGCAGGACTTGCTGTGTAGACATGTTAAACTGTGAACAGGACGCAGGACTTGCTGTGTAGACATGTTAAACTGTGAACAAGATGCAGGACTTGCTGTGTAGATATGTTAAACTGTGAACAAGAAGCAGGACTTGCTGTGTAGACATGTTAAACTGTGAACAGGACGCAGGACTTGCTGTGTAGACATGTTAAACTGTGAACAAGATGCAGGACTTGCTGTGTAGATATGTTAAACTGTGAACAAGAAGCAGGACTTGCTGTGTAGACATGTTAAACTGTGAACAGGACGCAGGACTTGCTGTGTAGACATGTTAAACTGTGAACAAGATGCAGGACTTGCTGTGTAGACATGTTAAACTGTGAACAAGATGCAGGACTTGCTGTGTAGACATGTTAAACTGTGAACAAGAAGCAGGACTTGCTGTGTAGACATGTTAAACTGTGAACAAGATGCAGGACTTGCTGTGTAGACATGTTAAACTGTGAACAAGACGCAGGACTTGCTGTGTAGACATGTTAAACTGTGAACAAGATGCAGGACTTGCTGTGTAGACATGTTAAACTGTGAACAGGACGCAGGACTTGCTGTGTAGACATGTTAAACTGTGAACAAGACGCAGGACATGCTGTGTAGACATGTTAAACTGTGAACATGATGCAGGACTTGCTGTGTAGACATGTTAAACTGTGAACAAGATGCAGGACTTGCTGTGTAGACATGTTAAACTGTGAACAAGATGCAGGACTTGCTGTGTAGACATGTTAAACTGTGAACAAGAAGCAGGACTTGCTGTGTAGACATGTTAAACTGTGAACAAGATGCAGGACTTGCTGTGTAGACATGTTAAACTGTGAACAAGATGCAGGACTTGCTGTGTAGACATGTTAAACTGTGAACAGGACGCAGGACTTGCTGTGTAGACATGTTAAACTGTGAACAAGATGCAGGACTTGCTGTGTAGACATGTTAAACTGTGAACAAGATGCAGGACTTGCTGTGTAGATATGTTAAACTGTGAACAAGATGCAGGACTTGCTGTGTAGATATGTTAAACTGTGAACAAGATGCAGGACTTGCTGTGTAGATATGTTAAACTGTGAACAAGATGCAGGACTTGCTGTGTAGATATGTTAAACTGTGAACAAGATGCAGGACTTGCTGTGTAGATATGTTAAACTGTGAACAAGAAGCAGGACTTGCTGTGTAGACATGTTAAACTGTGAACAAGATGCAGGACTTGCTGTGTAGATATGTTAAACTGTGAACAAGATGCAGGACTTGCTGTGTAGATATGTTAAACTGTGAACAAGATGCAGGACTTGCTGTGTAGATATGTTAAACTGTGAACAAGATGCAGGACTTGCTGTGTAGATATGTTAAACTGTGAACAAGATGCAGGACTTGCTGTGTAGATATGTTAAACTGTGAACAAGATGCAGGACTTGCTGTGTAGATATGTTAAACTGTGAACAAGAAGCAGGACTTGCTGTGTAGACATGTTAAACTGTGAACAAGATGCAGGACTTGCTGTGTAGATATGTTAAACTGTGAACAAGATGCAGGACTTGCTGTGTAGATATGTTAAACTGTGAACAAGATGCAGGACTTGCTGTGTAGACATGTTAAACTGTGAACAAGATGCAGGACTTGCTGTGTAGATATGTTAAACTGTGAACAAGATGCAGGACTTGCTGTGTAGATATGTTAAACTGTGAACAAGATGCAGGACTTGCTGTGTAGACATGTTAAACTGTGAACAAGATGCAGGACTTGCTGTGTAGACATGTTAAACTGTGAACAAGATGCAGGACTTGCTGTGTAGATGTTAAACTGTGAACAAGACGCAGGACTTGCTGTGTAGATGTTAAACTGTGAACAAGATGCAGGACTTGCTGTGTAGACATGTTAAACTGTGAACAAGAAGCAGGACTTGCTGTGTAGACATGTTAAACTGTAAATGTAAAGAAGTAATATTGTTATATACAAAAAATTCAATGCTTACGCTTATTTTTCAGCGACAGGACGTCTTCTATATAGCACACCCAGAAGGCCAGGCATACGATGAGTGGCTCGCCTTATTTGCTGCTGCATTTGCACTGAAAGCGTTAGCTGTTTTACACATGATTGTAATGCAGAGCTCAGCAGATATTTTTCTCATTGACTGGGAGCGCCCTAAAGGACAGTCAAACCAGATGGGAGATACGGAAAAGGAGCCCAATAAAAGATCAAATAGTACTGTATCAATATGGAGGACATACTTTGTTGCTAATGAGTGGAATGAGATTCAGGTGAGAATTTTGTGTTGATGACCTGGTTCGAATCCTGCTTCCTGCATGATCTTTCCTTATGAATAAATCCTCGATGCTTCTATATTATATTATTGATTTACTGATGTCATATTGGAAGCAAGCTTGTTGATGTTTATTGTTCATGACTATCTGGTACATGTTATTTATGTTTAAAAGTTAGGCCTAATTTGGTCATTGTTGTATTGAGGCCTTCTATACTTATTAATGTAAAACGAGTGTGTTTCTCGAGGAGTTTACGTTTTTGTGCAGCGTATATGTTGTTGTTGTCTGTGTGTCGACCCACCGGTCCATATTCATAGTAACTTGGGAATATACAAGTCTCTGCTAAAATCACATCTTTTTTAGGGATGCGGTGGGGTCGAAGACGGAAGATGCGTCAAATCAAGGTGTGAGGTAATTGGGTGTCACCTTGTTTCAAATACTGTTTGCTGCATGATTTTTTTTCTAGCCTAGTTGATAGTGCTTGCTTTCTATCACTGGGTTACAGTGTGCCAGGTTCAAAACCATCTTCTGACCACAAAGATCCAGATTGCGATTTTTCGCCTGATATAATTGTTCCTTCCGTGAATCCAGCTGTGAATGGGTACCTGATGCATGTGTTGGGGAAGGTAATTACAGCAAGGAAGGGAACAGTTGGTAACTGTTAACCTTTAGCAAGCCAAATCAAAATGTGTTTCACTGATGCCAACCTTTAGCAAGTCAAATAAAAATGTGTTTCACTGATGCCAACCTTTAGCAAGCCAAATAAAAATATGTTCTCTGATGGCAACCTTATGTGTTCTCTGATGGCGTGTGCCAAAAGTTAAACAACTCTGATAACATGCTCTGTATACGTTCACAGACTAAACGAAAGATCAACAGAATCTTCCAGATCTTTGCTGTTCTGTTTTTTCTGGTTGTTGTCGGCTTTGAGGACACAACAACAAAAGACCCTGATGGATCAGTCAACAAGGGTTCGGATGTGTATAAGAGTGACCAGAGTCCAGTTTACAGAATGGCTCTAGCTTCACTAGTCTATTTGCTTGTTGGTAAGTAACACCACTTGGTTCCATAATTCCTTCTGTCAAACATCACTTGGTTAATTCCTTCTGTCAAACATCACTTGGTTCCATAATTCCTTCTGTCAAACATCACTTGGTTACATAATTCCTTCTGTCAAACATCACTTGGTTAATTCCTTCTGTCAAACATCACTTGGTTCCATAATTCCTTCTGTCAAACATCACATGGTTGTCCCATCTGGGCAATAAATAATGTGAGTCATAGTATGATCAAGGTATTGTAAAATCACTTAGTAATGATGCATGTCACATGTTTGTTAACATAAGTGATTCATTTTAGACTAGTGACACTTCTCGGTACATCTTCTCTTTGATTTTACTACTTGCTGACAGATGCAACGAACATGACATAACACTGTCAACCTTGTATAGAGAAACGAACATGACATAAACACTGTCAACCTTGTATAGAGAAACGAACATGACATAAACACTGTCAACTTTGTATAGAGAAATGAACATGACATAAACACTGTCAACCTTGTATAGAGAAACGAACATGACATAAACACTGTCAACTTTGTATAGAGAAACGAACATGACATAAACACTGTCAACCTTGTATAGAGAAACGAACATGACATAAACACTGTCAACCTTGTATAGAGAAAAGCACAGTCTATAGTTTTAGTGATTTAATCTCTCTATCTCTCTCTGTTGTGGTCACATAAATTAATAAATATTTCTTTACAAATTGTTTTGCATCTGTGAGGCATGTCTTGCCACTGACGTACCCTGTCACAAATGTGTCAGAAGATGAAGAATAAAAGATATTTATTTAGCTATGTTTATGAACATTTTCTTTTCTTTCACAGCTATAGTTCAAGCCATCTTTTTTGTCTTTGTGTACGAGAGATTTATCTCCGACGACATCCGAGAATTTGTGGATCTGTGTTCTATGAGCAATGTCAGCGTATTTGTTATGATTCACAGAGAGTTTGGTTATTATATTCATGGACGGTCAGTTCATGGCCGTTCAGACGTCAACTTGAAGGAAATGTTTGAGATGCTTGGCAGAGAAGAGGTTAGTCGGGTTTGTTGTTTTTTTCTTTAAAAAAAATGTGTACAAGTTATCTTGTGTGTGTGTGGTAACAGCATGTCATATGTGTAATTAGAGGCAAAGGTAAGTCCCAGCAACAGCATGTCATATGTGTAATTAGAGGCACAGGTAAGTCCCAGCAACCAGTGGGTCAGGGATGAAGATCTTCATGTGCTAAGCTGCTGCAACTATCAGGTGGGGGTGTGAGGGGGTGGGGATGTGAGGGGGTGGGGGTGTGAGGAGGTGATTAGTTTTCTTCCTGGATGTTTTTACCTTCCCTAATTTATGCATCAGGTACCCATTTACAACAGAGTCGACTGATGGAGCGGTCGTGTCTGGTGATAAATCATGACTCTGATGATATTTGTGTGTGGTCTGGACGTGGTTTCGAACGTAGCACGCTGTAGCCCAGCGATAGTAAACAAGCTCAGTATCAACTAGGCCACCATGCTCCTTATGTGTCACAAGTATAGACTTTCGAACCAAGATGAAGAAGCTCTCATTTCAAACTATAACAAGATTATATCTATTTTGTTAAAACAAACTATAACAAGATTATATCTATTTTGTTAAAACCAAATGCTTCCAATATCTTGCCTAGCATTCAATGTCACAAATGAATTATATTAAAGAAGTAAATAAGTGTTACAAATACCAACCACTACTCATGAAAGAAATGATGACAACAACTGTAATGCAAAGAATAAAAATGAAAACAGTGGATAATTCTATCATAAGATCTTCGTCTGAACATATCTAGCACACAAACAACAAGCTGTAATCTGTCATTCTATCTATCAGAAAGCTCTTTAAATAGCACATAAGTCACAATTCTGTGTGACATCCAATCAAAACGATTGATGTCAGAATGCTATATAAATAACACATTGTAAATTTGATGTCAGGGAATTCCATGCGACATCCAGTCAAAACGATTGATGCTATGACGTGTTATTCTTCCACAACAATGTAAAACATACACAATTTTTTGTATTGAAATATTATTGCCTTGAAATTTGTTGCGATTTTACGTGTGTTTATAATGCATTAAAAAGTAAACTTCTCTGTCGGTCTAACGATGGCTAGTGTTTTAACATGTGTGTACATTTCACGTCTTTGCTTACCAGTTTTAATAGTTGATCCAATCGCAAGAAAGTGTCAAAAAACAAAAGAGTGCAAAAATATATGGTCAAAGTCAGGAGTCACTCACTCGGATTCGTGCTACAAATGCTGCGAAGCATAGATATAGATATTTTGAAGTCTAGAAAAATCTCCTAGCGCCCATGCATATGAAGACTTGCTGTGACGTGATGACATCATTTTTTGTGGAGCAGTATAGTTTATTACAGTTGTATAGTTTATTTTCTGGATTATTTTGTGTTACATTGTCAGGATTTCGTCCGGCAGCAAATAAATAAACTTTCAGGTTATCAAGAATAAAGTTTGGCAGCGGTAAAATGGTGTAAACATGTTCGGTTTGGACATGTAATAAGAGACGACTCACATAAAACAATTCTGCAAAGACAAGCTGAGGGTGAAAAGAGTAGAATCCTGTTGGCCGGGATATTTGGAGGGCTGTTTGTGCTGCTGTCTCTAGTGTGGTCAGGTGGCCTAGTTAATAGTGAGCTCGCTTACTATCACTGGTTTACAGCAAGCTAGGTTTGAAATCACGTCTGGATTAAAAAAAATAAGGGTTGTGATTTCTCGCCCGACATGACCGCTTCACCAGTCGTCCCAGCTGTAAATCAGTAACTGATGCATGCATTTGGGGAGACTAAACACAGCAAGGAAGGGAAGTAACACCCCACTTAGTAAGTTTCTGCGACTTAGTCCATGAAGAATTATCTTCATCTCCAAGAGCAGGTTGCTGCCACGGAATCTACTTTTACCATCACTTTCAGCATGGCCTGTTACCCCTAGCATGACCTCCTGTGTGGCACTCCACAGCATGACCTCCTACGTGGCACTCCACAGCATGACCTCCTGCATGGCACTCCACAGCATGACCTCCTGCGTGGCACTCCACAGCATGACCTCCTGCGTGGCACTCCACAGCATGACTTGCTAGGCACTCCACAGCATGACTTCCCGCGTGGCGCTCCACAGCATGACCTCCCACATGGCACTCCACAACATGACTTGCTAGGCACTCCACAGCATGACTTCCCGCGTGGCGCTCCACAGCATGACCTCCCACGTGGCACTCCACAGCATGACCTCCTGCGTGGCACTCCACAGCATGACCTCCTGCGTGGCACTCAATAGCATGACCTGATAAGTCTTGTTATTATTATAATTGTATTATTTTGAGATTCAGCACTTCTGATGATTATTATTACAGAAAGACCTTGTAGGACAGCGGGGACTAGTACCAAATACAGATGCACAGACTTTCATGATGGCATTACCAAAACGGCTTGGACAGAAATATGAGGCAGTGTTCATGCCAGTACAATTAGAGGTGAGTTGTAGAAGAGAGAATTGATTAAATAGTTTGATGTAAGGTGTGAGAGAGAATTGATTAAATAGTTTGATGTAAGGTGTGAGAGAGAGAATTGATTAAATAGTTTGATGTAAGGTGTGGGAGAGAGAATTGATTAAATAGTTTGATGTAAGGGAAAGAGAATTGATTAAATAGTTTGATGTAAGGTGTGGGAGAGAGAATTGATTAAATAGTTTGATGTAAGGTGTGAGAGAGAAAATTGATTAAATAGTTTGATGTAAGGTGTGAGAGAGAGAATTGATTAAATAGTTTGATGCAAGGTGTGTGAGAGAGAATTGATTAAATAGTGTGATGTAAGGTGTGAGAGAGAGAGAATTGATTAAATAGTTTGATGTAAGGTGTGAGAGAGAGAATTGATTAAATAGTTTGATGTAAGGTGTGAGAGAGAGAATTGATTAAATATTTTGATGTAAGGTGTGAGAGAGAGAATTGATTAAATAGTTTGATGTAAGGTGTGAGAGAGAGAATTGATTAAATAGTTTGATGTAAGGTGTGAGAGAGAGAATTGAAGTATCAGTTTATTGTTGATTAAATAGTGTCAGCATTCTTCTTCTCGTCTACACAGCAAGTGATTTTTTTGCGAAGACATGTTATCTAGTCATTTTGCGTGATACCATGGTTGCTGGTGTGCCTCTGTCTCGGCCTGGCATCTCCAACTTCAGCACCAGTGATTGCTTGGGCAGGACTGTGGTCCTGCTCAATGTCAGGGATGAGCCTGACCAATCTTATTTTCCAGCCTCTGTTGGCTGGACTTATTTTCCAGCCTCTGTTGGCTGGACTTATTTTCAAGCCTCTGTTGGCTGGACTAAGCCCCATCTCCACCTCAAGAAGTTGGCATCGATGAGGTTCTTCAGTGTTCGTTCTGAAATTCCAGTTTGATCTCTCTTCCGGCAGCACAATGGTCCTACTAGATTTCTGGCAGTACGTAGTCCAGAGAATGGAAATGTGTTGTTTCTCCATTTTATTTTCAATGGCATGACACATCCGTCTTTGGTGATAGTCTTTCTACACAGAGAAATGAGGGAATGTACAAATTCATCTGTAATATGAAATTTATGATGAGTTGAAGATGGATACAACATTGAAGCAGATAGAAAACTACAAGTGTAAACATTAAAATAAATTATTATTGCATTATTCAGAATGCTTCTGCCGCCACTCGGGCAGGACAAGGGAGAGGACGAGAAAAGAGCATTGAAGCATATGGCACTTTAAACAGGTTCTTCTGTGCATTCATAGATCATGTAAGTAAATGTCCTACATACATAGATCATGTAAGTAAATGTCCTACATAGATCATGTAAGTAAATGTCCTACATCCATAGATCATGTAAGTAAATGTCCTACATAGATCATGTAAGTAAATGTCCTACATAGATCATGTAAGTGAATGTCCTACATTCATAGATCATGTAAGTAAATGTCCTACATTCATAGATCATGTAAGTAAATGTCCTACATCCATAGATCATGTAAGTAAATGTCCTACATAGATCATGTAAGTAAATGTCCTACATCCATAGATCATGTAAGTAAATGTCCTACATAGATCATGTAAGTAAATGTCCTACATAGATCATGTAAGTGAATGTCCTACATTCATAGATCATGTAAGTGAATGTCCTACATAGATCATGTAAGTAAATGTCCTACATTCATAGATCATGTAAGTAAATGTCCTACATTCATAGATCATGTAAGTAAATGTCCTACATAGATCATGTAAGTAAATGTCCTACATTCATAGATCACGTAAGTGAATGTCCTACATTCATAGATCACGTAAGTAAATGTCCTACATTCATAGATCATGTAAGTGAATGTCCTACATTCATAGATCATGTAAGTAAATGTCCTACATAGATCATGTAAGTAAATGTCCTACATTCATAGATCATGTAAGTAAATGTCCTACATTCATAGATCATGTAAGTGAATGTCCTACATTCATAGATCATGTAAGTAAATGTCCTACATAGATCATGTAAGTAAATGTCCTACATAGATCATGTAAGTGAATGTCCTACATATATAGATCATGTAAGTAAATGTCCTACATTCATAGATCATGTAAGTAAATGTCCTACATTCATAGATCATGTAAGTAAATGTCCTACATTCATAGATCATGTAAGTAAATGTCCTACATTCATAGATCATGTAAGTAAATGTCCTACATAGATCATGTAAGTAAATGTCCTACATAGATCATGTAAGTGAATGTCCTACATATATAGATCATGTAAGTAAATGTCCTACATTCATAGATCATGTAAGTAAATGTCCTATATTCATAGATCATGTAAGTCAATGTCCTATATTCATAGATCATGTAAGTAGATTCTGACGTAAGTAAATGTCCTACATAGATAGATCATATTTATATCATAGAAGTCATATGTTGTGTGCCAATGTGACTAAATAAAACAGTTGCACAATGTGACTAAATAAAACAGTTGCACAATGTGACTAAATAAAACAGTTGCACAATGTCTTTCAATTATCTTAACTATTTTCTTTTGGAAATCTAATAGGACAATTGTCCTGCCTGCTAAAAGGAAGATTCTGCAGGAGTTTGAGAACAAATGCTGAACACAATAAGATCATGTTATAGAAGTTTGAAGAAGATATTTGGTGAATACCAGCACACAGTCACTGGATTCTTTTGTCTAATACCATCACACACTGGATTCTGTTGTCTAATACAGCACACAGTCACTGTATTCTGTTGTCTAATACAGCACACAGTCACTGTATTCTGTTGTCTAATACAGCACACAGTCACTGTATTCTGTTGTCTAATACAGCACACACTGGATTCTGTTGTCTAATACAGCACACACTGGATTCTGTTGTCTAATACAGCACACAGTCACTGTATTCTGTTGTCTAATACAGCACACAGTCACTGTATTCTGTTGTCTAATACAGCACACACTGGATTCTGTTGTCTAATACAGCACACACTGGATTCTATTGTCTTCTGCATTCATGATCAAACTGTTGCAGATTAGAAGGATGTTGTCCAGGGAATGGAATGTGTCCTTTTTCTACAAACACTTTTGATCAGACACATCTGACTTCAGCAGGTCATGTTTGGGTCACTTTGACCATTTAAAGATTTGAGGTAGTCAACTACATACTTAGACCTCCTTAGTTGTCCCTTAAATTATGCATGACATGTCATTGTTGCTGTTCTTTACTGACAATACTGAAACAGAATTCATGTATTCAGTAATGAATACAATATACCCAGTGCAGCAATAAAAACTTGTAGAAACACACGGCTCCAGTGGCTAGTCAGAGCATTCACAATAGCCTGGACAGAAAGAAAAGTACCAGACGACTGACAAGAAGCAGTAATTGTACCACTATAGAAAAACAAAGGTAGTAAGAGAGATTGTGAATCTTATAGAGGCATCTCCTTATTAAGTCATACAGGTAAAATCTACACACAAATAATAGAACAGAGAATGCGATACATTGCAGAACCACAGCTAAGTCCCTCTCAATTTGACTTCAGAAGAAGGGCAAGCTGTACAGACGTACTTTTCCCACTGAGACAACTGAGTTAAAAAGCAATCGAATACAATCAAGATTTAAACACAGTATTTGTAGACCAGGAAAAGGCATTCGACAGAGTAGATAGAAATATTTTCTGGTAAACCGTAGAAATTTATAACATCAGAGGACAACTGTTAGATAATATAAAATCATTATACCAAAGATGCCAAAGCTCAGTAAGAACAACAGATGGAATGACTGAACCTTTTGAAACAAGATCTGGAGTAAGACAAGGATGCGTACTTTCACCCCTACTTTTCAACATTTACATGGACAGAATAATAAAAGAAGCTCACATCAACAAAGAGGAAAACATTGCAAATAAACCTGATGAGGGACTTAATAATGAAGTCAATGAACTATTATTTGCCGATGATCAAAGTCTAATATACAAAGATGAGGAAAATTTTTAATACCACGTGAATGAATTGCTATTAGCATGTCAGAAGTACAACATGAAAATTAATGTGCAAAAACAGAAGTTATGAAAAGTAGCAAGTCTGCAACGCCAATGGATATAACAATAGATGACATCAAAGTGAAACAAGCCAAAGAATTTAAATATGTAGGCAGCATTTTTTCTGAAAATGGAAGACTAGACAGAGAAACAGAAACAAGATGTTTGAAAGCATACAAAGTGACCTACCAACTTTCTCCATTACTTCTTCATCCAAAGATCAAGATAGAAATAAAAAGACAGCTAATATCTATAATTGTTTATACCAACACTCTGCTACCAATGTCAAACATGGTCTTTATCAGTTTCGAAGCAGAGGAAAATCGTTACATGTGAAATGAAGTGTCTGAGAAAAGCTGCAATGGTTACCAAACTAGATAAAATAAGAAATGAAGAAATTAGGAAAAGAGTTGGTATAATATCATGTATTGAATGACAACAAGTAAAATGGTTCGGTCACCTTATGAGAATGAAGCCAAATCAAATACCAATAAGAGCATATAACACAAGAATATCTGGATCTAGAATCAAAGCTAGACCAAGAAAACGGTGGATAGAAAACATCATAATAACCTTGAACAAACACAGACTCATTGTCACATCTGGCCTTGGAACGACAACTGAATCCTCCCACTCCTACGTTTAACAGCATTTGTGAATACGATCAACCATCATTCACCTGGGAACAGACAATCAACCATCATTCACCTGGGGATACAATCAACCATCATTCACCTGGGGACACAATCAACCATCATTCACCTGGGGACACAATCAACCATCATTCACCTGGGGACAGACAATCAACCATCATTCACCTGGGGACACAATCAACCATCATTCACCTGGGGACAGACAATCAACCATCATTCACCTGGGGACACAATCAACCATCATTCACCTAGGGACACAATCAACCATCATTCACCTGGGGACACAATCAACCATCATTCACCTGAGGACAGACAATCAACCATCATTCACCTGGGGACAGACAATCAACCTTCATTCACCTGGGGACAGACAATCAACCATCATTCACCTGGGGACAGACAATCAACCATCATTCACCTGGGGACAGACAATCAACCATCATTCACCTGGGGACACAATCAACCATCATTCACCTGGGGACACAATCAACCATCATTCACCTGGGGACACAATCAACCATCATTCACCTGGGGACACAATCAACCATCATTCACCTGGGGACACAATCAACCATCATTCACCTGGGGACACAATCAACCATCATTCACCTGGGGACACAATCAACCATCATTCACCTGGGGACAGACAATCAACCATCATTCACCTGGGGACACAATCAACCATCATTCACCTGGGGACAGACAATCAACCATCATTCACCTGGGGACACAATCAACCATCATTCACCTGGGGACAGACAATCAACCATCATTCACCTGGGGACACAATCAACCATCATTCACCTGGGGACACAATCAACCATCATTCACCTGGGGACACAATCAACCATCATTCACCTGGGGACACAATCAACCATCATTCACCTGGGGACACATTCAACCATCATTCACCTGGGGACACAATCAACCATCATTCACCTGGGGACACAATCAACCATCATTCACCTGGGGACACAATCAACCATCATTCACCTGGGGACACAATCAACCATCATTCACCTGGGGACAGACAATCAACCATCATTCACCTGGGGACACAATCAACCATCATTCACCTGGGGACAGACAATCAACCATCATTCACCTGGGGACAGACAAAAGACCAAAAAACAATGAATCATAATTCTTTCATACAATAATGAGATAATGAGTATTTTGTCTGTGTTCTCATCTTTCATACAATAATGAGATAATGAGTATTTTGTCTGTGTTCTCATCTTTCATACAATAATGAGATAATGAGTATTTTGTCTGTGTTCTCATAGTTGACATCATTCAATATTTTCACCATCACCTGTGGTGATTGTCTGTGCTGACAGTCCACCATATGTGCATGTTATCGCATAAATTACCACGGTGGATCAAGTCTATTGCAGACACGCTTTCTTGTTTTCAGTCACTGCGAGACATTGATTATGTTGTCAAAGAAAAGAACTTTCTGGAAAAAATTCTGGACACTGAATTTTTGGAATTGACAGATAAAGGAATCTTGTATAACGGTGAGTTTGTTTTCTGTTTAAAAAAAAAATAGAAGTGTCTGTATTGAAGTCATGCAGTCATGTGGGCTTTGTGGACAAGTGTGTTTGTATTGAAGCCATGCAGTCATATGGGCTGTGTGGTCAAGAGTGTTTGTATTGAAGCCATGCAGTCATATAAGCTGTGTGGTCAAAAATGCTAACATTGATACAGCCAGATGTGTGCAGGGTGTTCTGGGATTGAATTCTGTCTAAAAATGGTGGAACATATCTCGAGTTACAACCCCTCTAAATAGAAGGTTCTTCTACAAGCATCACGTGCCAGTGAGATTTTAAGTCTTCTACAAGCATCACGTGCCAGTGAGAGTTTAAGTCTTCTACAAGCATCACGTGCCAGTGAGAGTTTAAGTCTTCTACAAGCATCACGTGCCAGTGAGAGTTTAAGTCTTCTACAAGCATCCCGTGCCAGTGAGAGTTTGAGTCTTCTACAAGCATCCCATGCCAGTGAGAGTTTGAGTCTTCTACAAGCATCACGTACAAGTCTCTGATAAACCTTCATTACAAATGGTTGATATGGATATGAGTGGGTGGCATTTATAACCATATCCAACCTTCAGAGCATCACATGGATTTACTGCCCAGGACACTCTGGTGTTTGCGGTAATGAAAGAATAGACAGACTTGCATCCCAGGCACCAATAGACAGGGTGTTTACAACTGATAGAGGAATTGCGCTGAAACTGCTTCACGAGTGCTTGCTGGAACCTGACACTGTGACTAATGAAACATCGAAACATAAACAATTATAAAATGTGCAAGATGTTTACATTGTAAAAATCCTGAAGGAAATGGACAAGAGTCTGCTGAAAAAATGTCTCATGGCCAATGGAGAGATTCATGCCAGCAGACATTTCACCTTTGCCGTTGTTTTGTGGCAGACTTCTAGGTGACAGGGAATGCTGAGTGTGTCATCACTACAGTTGGGTCACTAGATCTGACTGAAGAATAAGCAATAAGTTGGCCCAGACGTATATGATGCACTCCTGGCAGGGCTCGATGACCCTGGGATACTGCAGCAACATTACCCCTTACAACCCCCCCTCCTTTCGGGGACAGTTGATATTTCGTGTAATCTCTTCGTTTTGTCACTCTTCCAGGGGTAGTGGGAACGGGGGGCGCAGATGATAGTATTGAGTCTCTGATGTTGTTTGCAAGCTCATCTTGTGTCATCTCCTCTTGAACAGCCATCAGTGTACTAAATTTGTCCTGCACTTCCACGCTGTATTGGTATTGCTCTAGTGTCGAGTCTAGTGGGTGTGACACTTTTTGTCCTGCACTTCCACACTGTATTGGTATTGCTCTAGTGTCGAGTCTAGTGGGTGTGACACTTTTTGCTAACCTCTTGAGTCTGATCTTCATATCTGCTACTGATAGCTCGTGGTCGGAATCGTAATCTGCTCCAGGATAAATCTTACAGGACAGTAGACTGGATCTCCATCTGGGGTGTATAGTCATGCAGTCTATTTGATTTCTTGTCTTGAAATTACTAAATAATTTTCTAGGCAGAATGTTAGCAGTCTTTCTCTTCTTTGATTTTGCTGTCCTAATCCAAATGGGCATTTGATTCTGCATTCTTCTGGCCTTTCCTTACCAACTTTCACATTCGGATCACCTATTATTAATTGGATGTCTTATTGCTACCTACTTACTGCCACAGGGATGATGTCTTATTGCTACCTACTTACTGCCACAGGGATGATTTCATTGTCATCATCTTGATCATCACGTGCTAAGTACTACTTGCTCACAGCTAATGGGATTATTTCATCATCACCATGTGCCAGGAGCTACCTGCTTATGGCTTAAGGGATAATTTCATCATCATCATGTGCCAATTTCTAGTATATAATTCCATGTACTCTTCCTGCTAAATTGTCTTTTAATTCTTTTTTGTTTGTTTGTCCCCCTATCTTGATAAAGACCTTTTTGTAGAAATGCTGATGTTGTGCGTTTACTTAACATAAAACTATTATTTTACCCATCATGCAAGAAGAAGATCGGACCAGAAATAGCCGCAGTTGCAGTAATGATAATGATAACAACCACATCCAAAAGTCAATAGATGTCTTCCAGGTCAAAGGTTAGATGTCTTCCAGGTAAAAGGTTAGATGTCTTCCGGGTCAAAGGTTTAATATAAACATTAATATTTGCTTGTTTGAACTTATTTCCAGACAATGGACACTCCTTTGACAACGTGCTCTTCTATGGCAATGAATTTATGTTGATTATCTTTGACACTCTTCTCTTCTGCATTGTTGATTTGATCTTTATGGATTATGTCCTGGCAGGAGTTGTCACCTACATTGCTACAGAGGTGAGCATTACATTTCTAGTTGTTGGGTAGATTAGTTAGACTAGATTAGCTAGATTAGTTAGGTTGAAGAGAATTTAGCTAGAATTGAATTTGGTGACACTCATGTGATGCCAAGGCCTGGAAGGGAAGCAAAGAATAGCAAGACTGTATATTCTATGGATGTCATTGAAAGGTTTTGGGGTGGGATTGACTGTTTCATCCAATATAGGTCTAAAGTCCTCCACAAGTCATGTCAAAGTCCAGTGTGTCAGGCCAAAGCTAAGTTGTAAATCTTGAAACAGCGCATTCCATTCTCCGGTCTACATCATGCTAATCTGCAGAAGTGTTGGAATTAATGCAGAAGAAGAAGAAGAGGTGGGAAACAATAAAGTAATCTCTTGATCTTTCTGTTTTTAGTTATATTTTAATAATAGAATATTTTCTCATCAGTTGTTGAGTATTTAATGGTTAATAATCATTGGTGACATATTCTATTCAGGATGTAGTCATCAACCACGGATATGTCAGATGTCATGCTGAATTCAGATATGTCATCCGGGTTGTGATTGCTCGCTTGACACGACCACTCCTTCAATCGATTCAGCTGTAAATGAGTACCTGACGCATGAGTTATGGGAGGTAAAGACAGCAAGGAAGGGAACTGGCCACCCCACCTAATAGTTGCTGCGGCTTAGTGCATGAAACGTTATCTTCATCCCCTACGGCAGGTTGTTGCCATGGGACATACCTTCAAAAAAAAAAGCTATGATATAGCATCATTCTCTGGACTACATCCTGCTGATCTGCAGGAGTTTGAGAACAAATGCAGCTCCTCTCATCATAATGTATCATTTTATATAATGTGTTCTATCTTCTACAGGTGCTATGTCTGATCCGAGACACAGCGGGGAGGAAGAACTTGGTCAAGAAGACGCTCGTGGATGAAAGATTTTTGATCTGATCGTCAGAAAGTTTGCTGAATATCACCATCATTCACCTCTTAACTCCCTGTGAAGCAGGGAGAAGGGGGGGGGGGCATTAACGGGCATCTAAAATTTTCTGTATTTGTAAAATAAAATATATTAGTGTACTTACCGCACATCATTGTAACAAAAGTGGTAAATTCATTTACACAAAAATTATTTCACAAATTATTGTAAGAATAATTGAGATCTTATAATATAGTTATCTCTGTCTTTGAAACCAAGTGATTACATCACATAAAACATTTGTAATTCTGGATTAGAAACCAACTTCACATGGGACATTCACATTAGTGCTCCAAAGTTCTTGCCAGCAGACATCCAAGAATATGAAGACTCAAAGTCCCATTCAGATGTTGATTATGTGATTTTCAGATCTTTCCAGATAGGATACACTTTCTCCCCTCACACCTGGTTACTTCCATTTCGAGAGAGGATACACTTTCTCCCCTCAAACCTGGTTACTCCCATTTCGAGAGAGGATACACTTTCTCCCCTCAAACCTGGTCACTCCCATTTCGAGAGAGGATACACTTTCTCCCCTCAAACCTGGTCACTCCCATTTCGAGAGAGGATACACTTTCTCCCCTCAAACCTGGTCACTCCCATTTCGAGAGAGGATACACTTTCTCCCCTCAAACCTGGTTACTCCCATTTCGAGAGAGGATACACTTTCTCCCCTCAAACCTGGTCACTCCCATTTCGAGAGAGGATACACTTTCTCCCCTCAAACCTGGTCACTCTTTTTTCTGATATTCTTTGTATGAGCACATTATCGTCTCCAGTACATTTCTGACATATACAGACAACACATCATATACAGACAACACATCATATACAGACAACACATCATATACAGACAACACATCATATACAGACAACACATCATATACAGACAACACATCATATACAGACAACACATCATATACAGACAACACATCATATACAGACAACACATCATATACAGACAACACATCATATACAGACAACACATCATATAGAGAGAACACATCACACAGGAGACTTTTCACATTTGAAACACGTATACATCGATAGGAAGTTGCCCTATCTTTAATTTGCACTTCTCTGATGATATTGATCTTATAGGTTTCGCTGAAGAAGGATGTGTTGGGCCAGTGGTGCAAAGAAAATGGTAACACAACACATTTCCGTTTTCTGGACTACATTCTGCTAGAAATCTACTAGGACCTTAGTTTTACTACAGGAGTAATCTACTAGGACCTTAGTTTTACTACAGGAGTAATCTACTAGGACCTTAGTTTTACTACAGGAGTAATCTACTAGGACCTTAGTTTTACTACAGGAGTAATCTACTAGGATCTTAGGAATTTGAGAATGAACAATGAAGAAGAAGAAGATCTTATATCTGGGTCAGGACAAAAACTTCAAGTTACCAGCAAGTACGGAATGGAAATCAATGCAGATAAGAGCAAAATCTTGGTTAACAGCAGAGTCACAGAAGAACAAACCAACATCATGATGAATGGAAATAAGCTTGAGGTGGTGAATACTTTCAAATATCTCATATCCAGTATATGCAGCGATGGAAAATACAAAGCAGAATTAGAAATAAGGTTGGAGATGGCTTTAGCGTCTATGTCAATGCTAATGATGATTTGGAAATTCAACATCAGTGTGGGAGTGAAAGTCAAACTGTATAAGTTGTTGCTGCTTTCTGTTGTGTTGTATGGTTGTGAGAGTTGGAGACTCACTGCGGACATAGAGAGATGATTACAGGCTTTCAAATGCAAATGTTATAGACGAATTCTGTGAATTTACCATAAAGAGCTTAAGACAAACGAAATGTGTATGCAGGTTTGCACATGTATGCAGGTGTGCAAGAACCGTTGCTTTCATTAGTGAAACAAGGAAAACTAGCATGGTTTGCACATGTATGCAGACATGATTCCTTGTCAAAGACAGTACTGCAGGGAACTGTCCAAGGTGGAAGAAGCAGAGGATGACAAAGAACAGCATTGACAGATAACAACAAGGTTTCCTCACTCATCCGTGACGATGAAGATAGAAATCTCTGGAAAACTCTCTGTATTGATTCATTCAATTTGGTACTCCTATCGACCCTGAACATGTTACAGGTTTACAGATAGATAAATAGTAAATCAATGACCGCCTTATCTCTCTCTTCAGTGCCAGCTGATTTGTTATAATGAGATTCCACCATTATTTTTGAACCCATTTTGTATGCTATTCTCAACTTATTTTTACTAACATTCCATGTATGCCGTTTTTGCAAAAATCTTTGATATGTTTCTTGAAGAGATATTGACTTGTATTTATTTGTAATGTTCATGATATATTTTGATATTTTTCTTGACTGTAAATCCGTCCAATTGTCATTGCCTATCCAGTCAGGATGTAATATTGTAATCAATCTGTTAATGTGCTTGCATAATTGATTCTCATAATATAATGTAAGTTTTAAATATTGGCTGGGAAGAATTCAAGTCAAACATGCAACTAAGAGAAGACACCAAACAAGCAACTAAAAGAAGACACTAAACAAGCAACTAAAAGAAGACACCAAACAGCAATATGTTTCTACAACAATAAGAAGAAAATGATGGACTTATATCGGACATGTACTTCGAATGAATGAAAAAAGACTGCCAAGACATTAAAATGGCATTAAAAAAGACATTAAAATGGGTACAGATGGCAAAAGAAAAAGAGGGAGACCAAGATAGACTTCTGCAGAACAACCATCACAGAGGGTAAGACTATGGTGTCATGTGATGTATTCTGTCCAAAACAATGTCTTCCCAATGAACTCCCTGAACCCCTCTCTATCTTGGGCCATAAGGCTTGCGTTTTCCAAGGATGTATTCATGTTATCTTTAATGTCGTCAGTCCATCGTCTTTTTGGTCTGCCTTTTTCTTCTGCCTAGATGCTCTGCCCTCCATTATTTGTCTTTCTAAACAGTTGTGTCTCTTTATATGACCAAACAGGTGTAGTTTTCTTTTTCTTATTGTGTTTAGTAACCAACACTCTGGAATCTGCAATGGCATATGCAAGAATTATCAACAGTAACATCCTATCTCTCGAACTGGAGAGCTCTAATTTCCGCTCTATGGAGACCGTGTTCGGAGATGAAGAAACATAGATAGATAAAATGAACAGCAGACATGTTTTGTTTCCTATCGTGCTCAGATTAAGGAAGGAGCGACTGGTCACTGTAGATTGAAAAGTTACGTTGTATCACTGATATTAAACATTTTGTGTCTCTATGCTTATGCCATTGCGTGCATTAAATAATGTGTGTTTGTTATGCTGGTTATTGATTGGCTATTGAAAAAATAATTGTAGCATATGAAAGTTGCTTCTTTGTATTATTTTAATTACTGAAGATGGATGTGTTGGGTCATTGGCACAAATAAAATGACAACACAACACATAGTGAAGTGCCTCACAGTTCCAGTTCATATTAGAGTTTTACACATCCATGGATTACTTGGATATTTTACCCTGGTTATGCTGGAGTTTAGGATAATGAGAGACCTAACAGACTAGCATCAATAGTACATGTGTCAGAACAGATGGCAATGGGTATGGGTGGGGGGGGGGAATGATCATACATTCTGTGTGTTTGTATAAATATGCTAGCAATCAGGTATGTTTTACTGACTGATGATCAAATTTGACTATAAAATTGACTTGTATGTATCCATGTTGTGCCTTGTTGATGTGAGTAGACATTTCTCAGTCATGCTCTATTTTTATATTTGTGAAATATTTTATTGTCAGATGTGATTTGACTTAATATATTGAAATATGCAGCTTTTATTGTCTGTGTTGACTCAATCATTCAATCATACACACACTCATTGATCAATCATTCAATCATACACAAACTCATTGATCAATCATCCAGTCATACACAATCCAATTGATCAATCATTAAATCATATATTGTCAATGTTCTTCACTTCAGATATTCATCTGACAGTGACACAATGTATTCTCTCTCTCTCTCTCTCTCTCTCTCTCTCTCTCTCTCTCTCTCTCTCTCTCTCTCATATATAATATATATACATCTATATATCTTCATAACATTCTTTCTTTGTTTTGGTGTTATACCACTTTATGCCTTGCTGAGTCAGGGGTAGAAGAGTTCTCTGGAGATGGTTTTTTTGTGTGTGATTCATATATGTTTTTTTAAAATATATCTCCACATTTCTGGTATCAGAAAATATCCTTTCTACATTCTTCTATTTTATGTGGACATGTCACCATCATTATTTACTTTAATTTTACATCATATATTCACAAGTTACATGATACATCCACAAGCCCACATTCTACATCATACATCCACAAGCCCACATTCTACATCATACATCCACAAGCCCACATTCTACATCATACATCCACAAGCCCACATTCTACATCATACATTCACAAGCCCACATTCTACATCATACATCCACAAGCCCACATTCTACATCATACATCCAGAAGCCCACATTCTACATCATACATCCACAAGCCCACATTCTACATCATACATCCACAAGCCCACATTCTACATCATACATCCACAAGCCCACATTCTACATCATACATCTACAAGCCCACATTTGACATACATATACAAGCCTCCACAGTTTAGAGCATATTCTCCTGTGCTATGACGCAAATGTCTACTGAAGAATCATGTCTTAATTCTTAGGGTCACAAAAGACATGGAAACATCACCGTGCAGGCTCATAGGTATGTCGTGATGGGGGTGCGGTCAGTTTACCTAAACAAATAATACAAAAAAGTCATTTGTCCATTTTATTGTTATTTCCTTTGTTTTCATTAGATTTGTGACATTCTTAAAAACATTCGTGGGGGGGGGGGGAAATGAGGGTGAGGTTTCCAACATTTTGTCTAAGTTGCTCTAGTGCGGTCAAATCCTGTTATAAAAACTTGGTCCCGACCGATGAAATATATATATATGTAATAACAGACATGAGCTAGATAGGCTACAGTACAAACAGGAAAAAAATAGATCAATATAATTGTGAATTGTGAAAAAATGTTGTTATATCGGGGGAAATTTGTGGTAAAATGATGCCGTTATAGAATGATTCTTCTTCTTCAGCGTTCATTCTCAAACTCCCGCCAGATCTCTCTTGTAGCAGGACAATTGTCCTACTAGATTTCCAGCAGGATGTAGTCCAGAGAATGGAAATGTGTTGTGTCGCCGTTTTATTTGCGCCAATGGCACGACACATCCGTCTTCGGCGAGATAGAAGGATTCAAAGTTTTGTTATATCGGGAGAAATTTGTGGTAAAATGATGCCGCTATAGAGGGATTTAACTGTACTTCTTCTTCGTCTGCGTTCGTTCTCTATCTCCTGCAGATTAGCAGGATGTAGTCCGGAGAACGGAATGCGTTGTGTCATGGTTTACAGCATTGCAGCAATATCTGCACCTTTCGGCCTGACACATCCAACTTCAGCATGGCTTTGGGTCACTGACCCTATATGGGATGGGACAGCCAACTCCATCCCATAACCTCCTTAGTCGCCTTTTACGACATGCGTGGAAGGTAAACAGTGTTGCTATTCTTTGCTCCCCTTTCGGGCCCCGGCAACACACGGGTATTAACTGTACTGAAAGTTATATTCTAACTTCCTGAGGCAGTGGTGTGAACTCCCCCTCCCCCAAACTCCTTGTTTACGGGCTCGTTTCCCTGTGCTACGATACAGGTGTCTTTTGGAGATTTAAGACTTGATTCATTGGGGACCGAAACAATGCGCAAAAGAAGAATCCAGACAAGCCTGTGAAACAAACAACTGCTATGGTTGTTAAGTGTGTATCTGTTACCGAGAACATAAGATGGATGTGTTTGTGCATGATATAATTCATGTAGTAGCGGGCCAACAATAACCACCGTTAGCAGTCGTGAAACTTTGTCAACTCTGGTGGTACGGGCAAGTGATGAGACATTTCTCGGTGACAATAGATGATCTTCAAGGTGCGGTGGAGGGTGGAAGCACACGAGGGGAAAGAAGACAACATGGTTAGATAATATCAAGGACTGGACAGGAAGTGAAGTTTCTAAACTCATAAGGATGGTAGAAGATAGAAATGTGTTGAGATCTTTCTGCGCCAAATGTCTCAATGTGACTCCCCTACGACCTTGACGGACAATGGGTTATTATTATTATTATCATAAACAATGCAACTATTTGCATGTGCTACGATGCTGGTGTCTGCTAGAGAATTCAGACATGATTACTGGTGCAGAATTAACAATATCATTGTGAAACGTAAAACATACTATAATAATACGATTATTTCTCGTCCTACTTTCCGGTGACGTTTTTGAATTAGCTAGAGGTTGTGCGCTGACCTCTTCATGGCGGTACATTTACGCTGTAGACATTCGTCTTGTGGTCTGTTCCGGTTGTTGCGTGGTGTATCGTTGACATTCAAAAACACCGAAATAGTCCATGATGACAGTTTTTGCATGACATTTAATTTGTATAATATTTGTTTCTCTGTGTGGTATTGCACCTTTGTTTGTGTGTAGTCTCGTATTTCTGAGAGTCTATCTTTAACCTCAACTTCTCTCTGTCTGGATATCTTTCTGTTTCTCTAAATGGGTGTTTCTATCTCCATGTGGGTCTTTCCGTGTGGGTCTCTCTGTGAGTGTATCCGTGTGTGTCACTGTTTGAGTACATGTGTGGGTCTCTTTGAGTGTATCTATATGTGTCTCTAAGAGCACGCATGACTCTTGTGAGTATCTCCTTGTGAGTATCTCCTTGTGAGTATCTCCTTGTGAGTATCTCCTTGTGAGTATCTCCTTGTGAGTATCTCCTTGTGAGTATCTCCTTGTGAGTATCTCCTTGTGAGTATCTCCTTGTGAGTATCTCCTTGTGAGTATCTCCTTTTATCTCCTTGTAAGTATCTCATTGTAAATATCTCCTTGGTCGCCAATGTGTTGTCGAAGCCCGAAAGGGAAGCAAATAATAGCAACACAGTTTACCTTCCACGCATGTCGTAAAAGGCGACTAAGGAGGTTATGGGATGGAGTTGGCTGTCCCATCCCATATAGGGTCAGTGACCCAAAGCCATGCTGAAGTCGGATGCGTCAGGTCGAAAGGCGCAGATATCGCAGTAATGATGTAAACCATGACACAACGCATTCCGTTCTCCGGACTACATTCTGCTAATCTGTAGGAGTTTGAGAATGAACGCAGAAGAAGAAGATGATCTCCTTGGTGTGTTATATGATCTTCAAATCCATTTCAACATATTTCTCATATGTGATAGTGTTACTGTTAATGTTACTGTTACTGATAGTGTTACTGTTAATGTTACTGTTACTGATAGTGTTACTGTTAATGTTACTGTTACTGATAGTGTTACTGTTAATGTTACTGTTACTGATAGTGTTACTGTTAATGTTACTGTTACTGATAGTGTTACTGTTACTGTTACTGATAGTGTTACTGTTACTGTTACTGATAGTGTTACTGTTACAGATAGTGTTACTGTTACTGTTACTGTTACTGATAGTGTTACTGTTACTGTTACTGATAGTGTTACTGTTACTGTTACTGATAGTGTTACTGTTACTGTTACTGTTACTGATAGTGTTACTGTTACTGTTACTGATAGTGTTACTGTTAATGTTACTGTTAATGTTACTGTTACAGATAGTGTTACTGTTACTGTTACTGATAGTGTTACTGTTACTGATAGTGTTACTGTTACTGATAGTGTTACTGTTACTGTTACTGTTACTGGTAGTGTTACTGTTACTGTTACTGATAGTGTTACTGTTACTGTTACTGTTAATGTTAGTGTTATTGTTACTGTTATTGTTACTGTTAATGTTAGTGTTAATGTTACTGTTACTGTTAGTGTTAATGTTACTGTTACTGTTAGTGTTAATGTTACTGTTACTGTTAGTGTTAATGTTACTGTTACTGTTAGTGTTAATGTTACTGTTACTGTTAGTGTTAATGTTAGTGTTACTGTTACTGTTAATGTTAGTGTTAATGTTAGTGTTACTGTTACTGTTAATGTTAGTGTTAATGTTAGTGTTACTGTTACTGTTACTGTTAATGTTACATTTAGTGTTTCAGTTACTGTTACTGTTTGTGTTACTGTTACTGATAGTGTTACTGTTACTGATAGTGTTACTGTTACTGTTACTGATAGTGTTACTGTTACTGATAGTGTTACTGTTACTGTTACTGTTACTGATAGTGTTACTGTTACTGTTACTGATAGTGTTACTGTTACTGTTACTGTTAATGTTAGTGTTATTGTTACTGTTACTGTTACTGTTACTGTTAATGTTAGTGTTAATGTTACTGTTACTGTTAGTGTTAATGTTACTGTTACTGTTAGTGTTAATGTTACTGTTACTGTTAGTGTTAATGTTAATGTTACTGTTACTGTTAGTGTTAATGTTACTGTTACTGTTAGTGTTAATGTTAGTGTTACTGTTACTGTTAATGTTAGTGTTAATGTTAGTGTTACTGTTACTGTTAATGTTAGTGTTAATGTTAGTGTTACTGTTACTGTTAATGTTACATTTAGTGTTTCAGTTACTGTTACTGTTAGTGTTACTGTTACTGTTACTGTTAATGTTACATTTAGTGTTTAAGTTACTGTTACTGTTTGTGTTACTGTTACTGTTAGTGTTACTGTTACTGTTACTGTTAATGTTACATTTAGTGTTTCAGTTACTGTTACTGTTTGTGTTACTGTTACTGTTAGTATTACTGTTAATGTTACATTTAGTGTTTCAGTTACTGTTACTGTTTGTGTTACTGTTACTGTTAATGTTACATTTAGTGTTTCAGTTACTGTTACTGTTAGTGTTACTGTTACTGTTACTGTTAATGTTACATTTAGTGTTTAAGTTACTGTTACTGTTACTGTTACATTTAGTGTTTCAGTTACTGTTACTGTTACTGTTAATGTTACATTTAGTGTTTCAGTTACTGTTACTGTTACTGTTACTGTTACATTTAGTGTTTCAGTTACTGTTACTGTTACTGTTAATGTTACATTTAGTGTTTCAGTTACTGTTACTGTTACTGTTACTGTTAATGTTACATTTAGTGTTTCAGTTACTGTTACTGTTAATGTTACATTTAGTGTTTCAGTTACTGTTACTGTTAATGTTACATTTAGTGTTTCAGTTACTGTTACTGTTAGTGTTACTGTTACTGTTAATGTTACATTTAGTGTTTCAGTTACTGTTACTGTTAATGTTACATTTAGTGTTTCAGTTACTGTTACTGTTAATGTTACTGTTACTGGTAATGTTACATTTAGTGTTTCA